>JAKRSJ010000126.1:0-327604 GCA_026413565.1 Aythya baeri | reverse complement strand
ATGCCACCAGTCCTGTCAAGTTTCAAACCCAGGAAGCTGCTTCTTGACTGGTCATGTTCTCCAGTGGCACTGGGCATCCACCAGTGATGACTCAGTCCAGCCCTGACTCCCTCACCCAAAACCTGGTTCCCCCATGCCCCTGTGTCCAGGTGGAACCCCAGTACAAGACCACAACCTTCAGTCTGGTACTCCCTGATTATCTTCTGCAATCCAGTTTGGGAGCCCTGAGCACTGGGCAACTTCCCTTTACTATCAAGATACTACAACAAAGGCCAGGTGTCATTTAGGGATAAACACATTCAGAGATAGCCTCTGGCTCATGCAGAGAACTGGTTATCTGGAAAAGAGGAATGAAAGCACACATTTAACAGCAAGCAGAATTTTAAAGAATGCTCTACCCAAAGGTCAGAAATTGCCTGAGATTAACTTGAATAAAACTAGAAAAGTGAGATACCAATTTATTGCTAAATAAATATAATCAGTTTCTTCAGTGTGGCTTTCAGCTCCTGGTTCCTCATGCTGTAGATGAGGGGGTTCAGTGCTGGAGGCAGCACTGAGTACAGGAAATGACACCACCAGGTCCAGGGATGGAGAGGAAATGGAGGGCGGCTTTAGGTAGGCAAACATGACAGTGCTGATAAACAGGGAGACCACAGCCAGATGAGGGAGGCATGTGGAAAAGGCTTTGTGTCGGCCCTGCTCAGAGGGCATCCTCAGCACTGCCCTGAAGATCTGCACATAGGACAGCACAATGAAAACAAAACAACCAAATGCTAAAGAAACACTAAACACAACTGCCCCGACTTCCCTGAGGTAGGCATCTGAGCAGGAGAGCCTGAGGATGTGGGGGATTTCACAGAAGAACTGGTTCATAGCATTGCCTTGGCAGAGGGGCAGGGAAAATGTGTTGGCTGTGTGCAGGACAGCAATGAGAACACCACTGCCCCAGGCAGCTGCTGCCATCTGGGCTCAAGCTCTGCTGCCCACGAGGCTCCCGTAGTGCAGGGGCTTGCAGATGGCAACGTAGCGGTCGTAGGCCATGGCAGTGAGAATAAAATATTCTGCTGATATAAAGAAGAGAAAGAAAAAGACCTGTGCAGCACAGCCTTGATAGGAGATGGCCCTGGTGTCCCAGAGGGCATTGGCCATGGCTTTGGGCAGAGTGGTGGAGATGCAGCTCAGGTCGAGAAGGGCGAGGTTGAGGAGGAAGAAGTACATGGGGGTGTGGAGGTGGTGTTGGCAGGCTACGGCGCTGAGGATGAGGCCGTTGCCCAGGAGGGCAGCCAGGTAGATGCCCAGGAAGAGCACGAAGTGCAGGAGCTGCAGCTCGCGCGTGTCTGCGAATGCCAGCAGGAGGAACTCGCTCACTGAGCTGATGTTGGGCATTTGCTTTGGACATGGAGACTGCAAAATGAGAAACAAATATACATATATAGAGTCTTATGATTAAAGTCTTTGACTAAAATTCAGTAAATTCCCAGTGAAAGCCTTACATTCCCTGTTTCCAAGAGCACCTTTGTCTATCTCCCTGTCTGGAGCCCTGCTTTGTATTTGCTGAGTGTCCTGTACACAGCAGCCACTTCTGCCCATCAGCCCCCAGTGGGACACATGCTCCACTGCACTGACAAATGTCATTGCTGTGGGGGCAAAGCTCAGCCAGAGGGCACATCCAGGAGGGCTGCTCTGTCCATCCCCTGGTGCCCAGCTGCTGGTTGCTTGCAGCACTCAGCTGGGGGATGGATGCACACAGAGGTTGTGTTGAAAAACCACATCCCCTTGTTTGCAGGTCCTAAAGAAGAGCTCAGAAAAACCCTGGTGCAGTGTGTAAGCAGAGTGAAAAGAAGGGATATTCTCACGTTCATCACTAACCTGTTTGTGTCTCAGTTCAATGCAATAGGAAGCTCAGTCACCAGTGCAAATCCAGCTACCCCATTAACATAGAACCTGCCCCACAATCAGAGCAGGAAGAGGCAGGCAGAGAGTGCAGAAAGTGCCTTCTCTTTTCAGGCAGCCCCTGCACTGCCCTTCCTTTGCCCAAGCCCCTGGGCTCCCAGTCCGGCTGAGTGCAGGGACCCTGCTCTCCACCACAGCCCTGGGCAGCCCTTCCTGCACCCCCGGCTTCTCCTTCCTCCAGGACCTGCAGCTGCATTGCCCTCCAGCAAGAGACTTACCGGGTTCAGGGCTGGGAAGTGTTCTCCCCCAGTGAGTTCTGTGCATCCTGCCACTTCTGCCTGCCTTTAAGCACTCTGTCTCTGCACGCAGTGCCCCCAGCCCTGCTGCGCTGTGCAGAGGAGCTGCTCCTGGCCACAGCTGTCTCTCTGCACCACGGCCCTCTTGCCACGAGCTCTCTCTGTCCCATGAGCCTGGCCCAGCTCAGCAGCACAGCACCAGCCCAAGCCACTGCAATCACCCCTCTGGGGGCTTTGCTGATGAGCCCACAAACCTCAGGCATTCAGAGACAATTGAAGACATGTCTCCAGAAGTGCAAGTCAGAGGCAAGTTTCCTGCAGTGTCCCCCTGAGGGCCAGCACTCACACAGCCTCCCTTGGAGCTTGTTAGAGCAGAACCCTGGAGGCAGTGAGGACAAGGAGACAAAGGCTATGTGAAGGTGACACTGATGTGTAGGAAACATGGATGTGTTTCACCAAGCACAAGGGTCAGGCCTTGTCCCTTGGCCCATAGGAAATGAGATCCTTTCCCTTGACAGGTTGCTCAGGGCTCTTTGTGGGGCAGTAGGAGATGGGGATGTGCATGGTCAAGTGAGGAGAATGGTACGACCCCTGCCTGCTACATGGGTTGGCGAGGAGTTAATTAGGCTCCGTTGCTTTGATGATTAGCAGTCTCCTTATAAGGTTCAGTGGCAGAGACAACAGACATAGCCATGAACACAAATATCTCATAAGGCAGCTCTGTAGGAAGCTGGCCTGGTTCCTGGTGAGCAGGCACCACTGCTCGTATGGCATCCCCTCGTGGTGCCTAAGACCCTCCTCAACCTGCGCACTGCTCACTCAGCAGGGTCCCAGTCTGCCCCCATGTGTGGGGTTCCTCTTCCTCTGCTGCATGACTGGGCTCTTCTTCTTGTAAATGTCAAGAGGTTTCTCAAGGCAAAATCTTTCAGTTTCTAAAGATTCCCCCACACTGATGCTCCATTCTGTCAGCCATTCATGGCTGCAAGCAGACAGTTCAACCTTTGTGTCATTGTGCTATCTCTGAGAAGACAGCAGCATCAGGAGCTGCAGGAAAGTTTGGATAACACAGGAGTAACCAGCTGAATGGAATTGCAGCACAGAGTCACAGAAGGTAGGGGATGGAAGGCTGCCAGGTTCCACCTCTTCTGTGCTTCCTTCTCATGCATGCCGCCAGTTTGTCTGAAGCAGTGTCCAAAATGTTTGGGGCTCTGCAGGTGAAAATTGGAAGGGCCAAAGACAAGGTGGAGCTCAATCTGTATATAACTCTCAAAGACAAACACTGCTGAAAGAAATACTTTAAAAAAGGAGGATTAAGGAGAATCATCATCCTTTATTGGATGTGGGGGAAATCTGGTAAGGATCTCGAGATAAGGTAAAGGCTGAGGTACTTAATTCATTCTTTACCTCTGACTCTACCAGCAAGACCAGTTGTTGCTCTGGACATTTCTTCCTCCTCATGGCCAGTGCCAACATTCCAGGGCACGCTTCGTGGGTTTTTCTCCTCCCCTTCTCTTTCCTACTACCAAAGTAAACTCCATCAGGGTGGAAACCAATCCCGAAGTAGGCATCCCAACCCAGCAGGCTCCTTGTGGCCTCTCAGCCAACCAGACAGAAGTCACCTCAGCAGCAGCTTCCAAGCCAGGGGCCTGCTGCTGGCCTTGCAGCTTCTTGGCTAGACACAGCCAAGCCTTGTGCCTGCTGCTGCCCACTCATGGACTCAAGCAGAAGGGACAGGACAACCCATGTTGGGGCCTTCTTTCTGCCTGGGTCCTCCTGGGTCTGGAGGCAGAGGGGATCCCCCAGTCAGCATGCCAAGCAGCTGCCTTCTGCTGGCCTAGCAGGGCCACTGGCAGGTGTGAGCCCAAAAGTGCAGCTCCCAGGGAGAAGCCAAGGCTGACCTGCCACCTCCAGACACAAGTGACCTCACAGTCCCTTTGCGTGACACGTTCCTGGTGCTGCCCTATCAAGTGCAGAGACAGAAGTGACCTCACATTCACTGCCACAGTCACATTCCTCCTGTTGTGGCTGGAGATGCTGAGGCAGAGCTGAGCTCATCAAAGCATTCCCAGTTATTTCCTCCTTGTGTCCCACAAACTGATCAGATCCATGGCCCCTCCCATTCAGCTTTGAATGCCATTTGACTACACAGCAACCTCAGTTCCTGCCTTGCCCCAAGGTGCCAAGCGTCTTAAGGTAAGGTTTAGGAGGGGTGTTGAAGCTGAGAAGGTTAATGCACAGGTACAGGGACTTTCAATGTTATTTGTGCATGTATGGTATTAGGGACTACGGCTCACCTATCTGAATTAAAGATTAAGGAATAATTAGTTTTTTGTGTTACCGAGTGTTTGGTATTCTGTTTAAGGTGTGACATCTGTGGTTAGGGTATTGTCAAGTTTTGTGGTCTAGGGTTTGTTTAGCTCTGTTAAGAAGAATGAAGTGATCTTTAATGTCCCTTTGAACCAAAACCATTCTATGATTCTGTGATCCCATGTTTCTATGATTATCTGTGACACTGCTACTGTTGTCCATACAAAGCCCATAAAGGCTCTCCTCAGAGATTTTAACCAAGATTTTTGGTTAGTCCAGCTGGCATCCTCTTACAAGTAGTGTCCCCCAGGGGTCAGTACTAGGACCTATCTTGTTTAAGGTCTTTATTGATGACCTAGATCAGTAAGTCTACAGATGACACCCACTTGGGAGATAGTATTGATCTGCCTGAAGATCAGGGTCGCGCACTTTGGCCACAATAACTTCATGCAACGCTATAGGCTTAGGGCAGAGTGGCTAGAAGACTGTGAAAAGGAAAAGGATCTGGGAGTGTTGATGAACGCTCGGCTGAACATGAGCCAGCCGTATGCCCAGGTGGCCAAATAGGCCAAGGGCATCCTGGCTTGTATTAGAAATAGTGCAGCCAGCAGGAGCAGGGAGGTGATCATCCCCCTGTATTCGGCTCTAGTGAGGCCACACCTCGAGCACTGTGTTCAGTTTTGGACCCTTGTTACAAGAAGGATATCGAGGCCCTGGAACATATCCAGAGAAGGGCAACCAAACTGTTGAGGGTTCTGGAGCACAGGTGTTATGAGGAGTGGCTGAGGGAACTGGGATTGTTTAGTGTGCAGAAGGGGAGGCTCAGGGGAGACTTTATTGCACTCTACAACTTCCTGAAGAGAGGTTGTGATGTAAAGCGGGGATCAGCCTCTTCTCTCAGATAACTAATGATAGGACTTGAGGAAATGGCCACAAGTTGTGCCTGGGGATGTTTAGATTAGGTATCACGAAAAACTTCTTCTCTCAAAGAGTAGTCGGGAACTGGAATGGTCTGCTCAGGGAGGTGGTGGACTCACTGACCATCACAGTGTTCAAGAAGAACCAGGACAAGGTGCTAGGAGCTATGGCTCAGTAGCTTAGTGGGTAGTATTAGTGATAGGAAGGTTGGACTAAATGATCTTGTAGGTCCTTTCCAAATTTGTGTTTTTATGATTTCTATGACTCTATCATAGGACAAGGGGGATGGCTTTAATCTTCAAGAGGGTAGATTTAGATTCGATAGTCAGAAGAAATTCTTGACTTAAAGGTGAGGCACTGGCACTTGTGCAGTGGGTCGAGAGGTCACCCAGAGGGAGTTTGGATGAGCCCATGCCCTTGTGTTTGAAGGAACAACTGGTGAGAGTGGAGAGGCAGCAGTGAAATCATGGGAACACCAGAGTGAGAGCAAGGTGGGGAAGAGAAGTGTCTGTCTGCAGCCTTCAGGGAAGTGTGGGACAGCATAGGAAAGTGTGCAGAGGAGAAGAAAGAGGGCTCTGACAAGAATGGAAGGCTGCAGCAGCACTGACATCTTTGTCCCCTTGGCCATGGCTTATGAGAAGACGTGTTATACTCATGGCATTTGGACCATGAATTCTGCTTTCAATCCTGTGCAAACACCAGGAGGTGTCATATCACTGCCCTTCACATGATATTGTGGGCATCACCCCCTACCCCACAGACCCCAGGAAGAGTGAGAC
Organism: Aythya baeri; assembly: GCA_026413565.1. Classification (NCBI taxonomy): domain Eukaryota; kingdom Metazoa; phylum Chordata; class Aves; order Anseriformes; family Anatidae; genus Aythya; species Aythya baeri. Next base: position 321,411 of record JAKRSJ010000126.1, on the reverse strand, counting down.
GTGGGGATGCTGGGGGTGAAGGATCTCCCCTCCCAGTGGCTGCGGTCAGGCCTTGGCCCTTCTGATTCACCAAAATAAACAATGATTTTCTCAGCACAGTACCTTTGTCTCTCTGTAATCATGGCTTCCAGTTACCTGCCCTAACAATTCCCACAGGAGGCTTTGTGAGTAACTGAATAAAATAGCCAACAGAGTACTGCGTATTCTAATACTACAGAATAGTGTAGCCAACAGAGGTGAGACAGGTACTCTGATATAATGACAGCCATCAGAAAGCTGATCCCAGTTAGCCCAGTTAGATGACTGCTATGGAGAGGTCAGGAGTAGCCTGGCCAGGAGAAATGTGAGATTTGCGGGAGGGAAGAGGAAGGGAAGAGGAGCTCGGAAGCTTACCTTTGTAGAGGTAAGAGGGTTCATGTAATGTTGATGCTGCTGTAACACTGACTTCAGTCTTGTAACGCCTTTAAACAATAACAATAATCCCTCAACCTAAACATTAGTCCAACATGCTGACAGGAATCCACTATTGGAAAGCAGAATTCAAAATATCACCTCAAGAAAAACTCAGCCCGTAGCCCCTTTTTCTTACATTTCCTCTCTTGCTCACCCTTATCCCTGCCCTTAAAACTAACATTAAATGCTCTATTTATCCCTAGACTTCTTCCCAGACCTAAACAAAACCCTAAGCCATAATGCTTGCCCATACACTAACCAGAGACCTGACACCACAAACAGAACACCAAACCTTCCAACTAAAACTTTGTTTACTCTCTAAACCAGAAAGGTAAACCCCAGTCTGTAGGGGACAACAGAGAGGTGAGCTCTACCTCAGGATCTCCTGCCCCAGCAGCAGGAATGTGACTGTGGCAGGGACTGTGAGGTCACTTCTGTCTCTGCACTTGATAGGGCAGCAGCAGGAACCTGTCACGGAAAGGGACTGTGAGGTCACTTGTGTCTGGAGGTGGCAGGTCACCCTTGACATAAACCTGGGAGCTGCACTTTTGGGCTGACATCTGGCAGTGGCCCTGCTAGGCCAGCAGAAGGCAGCTGCTTGGCATGCTGACTGGGGGATCCCCTCTGCCTCCAGACCCAGGAGGACCCAGGCAGAAAGGAGGCCCCAACATGGGTTGTCCTGTCCCTTCTGCTTGAGTCCATGAGTGGGCAGCAGCAGGCAGAAGGCTTGGCTGTGTCTAGCCAAGAAGCTGCAAGGCCAGCAGCAGGCCCCTGGCTTGGAAGCTGCTGCTGAGGTGACTTGTGTCTGGTTGGATGAGAGGCCGCAAGGAGCCTGCTGGGTTGGGATGCCTACTTCAGGAGTGGTTTCCACTCTGATGGAGCTTCCTTTGGCTGTAGGAAAGAGCAGAAGAAAAAACTTCCACATAGTGCACCTTGGAAGTTAAGCATTGGCCACAAGGAGGAAGAAATGTCCCTCAAAGGGTTTTGCTGTGGTGCCAGAGGTCACCCTCTGATTAGACTGTTGCTTTGTGTTTCAGGGAACATCTGGTGAGGGCTGACGAGACATGGGTGAAAGCAAGGGATGAAAGCAAGGTGGTGAACAGAGATGGATGTCTCCAGACTTCACGGAAATAGGTCAGACTATGGCACATGATAGGAAAGCCTGTAGAGGGGAAGGCAGAGGGTGCTGGTAGAAATGGCAGGCCCAACAGCCCTGAAATTTCTGTCCTCTTGGCTAGTGTTTATGAGGAAATATATTTTATTCATTGTGATGAGGCCTCATTGATTCCTTTCAACCCTGTGCAGCAGCTCAGAGGTGTCATACCACTGTTCTTCTCATGACATCACACTGCCCACCACATCCCACAGAACCCCAGGAAAAGCCTTGAGCCAGATGTGGGGGTGCAGGATCTCCTCTCACAGTTCTAGGGGTCAGGCATTTGCTCTTCTTCACAAAAACCAACCAAGATTTTTCTCAGCACAGTGCTTTGCCTGTCTGTAACCATTACCTCCAATTATCTGCCCTAGCAAGGCCCTGGGGAGGCTTTGTTAGTAACAGCCCTCAGTGGGGCCCATTAATACTCCAAGTCACTTCAGCTTTTCCTTCTGACTATTTTTTCTAGCAGTTGCATCATTCACCTCTCAGTACCTGAGCTTCATAGACTGAGCACCTAAATACACCATGGAACTCATTAAAATGAAGAAACTCCTAACATCTCTTTGATAGTTGTCTTCAAGCCTTCACGCCTTGTGAAGAGCTTGCAAGATGTAATTAAGGAAGAAGATTTCAAAGAGCAACCAATAAAAATATTTTCAGTTTTCAAAGGCTGAATTTTGCTGCATTTCAGTTTTGAGCCTCATTCTCCTGTTGCTATTCATCCAGGGTGACTTCTTTAGAGACCTTCATCGGGATGTTAGAAATGGCTCATTTTTCAAAATAGGATTAAATAAAAAAAATAGGATTTATTAAAAGAATAGAGGTAAGCAAACAGCGCTGGGTGCACTGAGAGTCTCCGCTCCACCAGGACGCACACCAGCCACATCAAGCAGCTGATTTTTATGCTCCTAGACTAATACATATTCATTACTACTTCTAAAAAAATAGGTTATTACAATTAGCTTTCGGGGTCCAGTCCCTCCTACTGGAGCATGCGCATCAGTCTCCGGTGGTCCCTCTTGGGTTCTCTAGGGGTCTTTCATGCTGAAGGCTCGTAGTCTTCCTCTCCACGTTTTTTTTCTCGTCCTTCCCCTTTGTACTTCCTTTGCACTGTGTCAAGTTTATACAGCATCCCCTACAGGTCTTGTCTCCTAGCCGTCCTTCAGCTTCTTTTTTTCTTCTTCTTAATCTCTTGGCCACCTGGCCAGATATCAGAGGCCTACATAGTATCCCATAACAGTCACCAGTTGTTATCAGTTGTTCTGAAACCCCCAGACATCAAAGACTTCATACAAACAGAAATAGCTTTCTTATTGACACTTCACCAGTAATTAAAACATTCTTCCCCAGCCATTCACAGACACATCTATAGCAGTGTTAAGTTAATCTCGAAGAAGACAGGAAAAAAAAAGCTGTAACTGTTAGAAATAGAAGTCCGGAATAACAAAAGCAAACAGGTTCATAAATTTAAGGAGTATTTTCTGAAGACTTGATAAATTGACTAGAATGAGGAGGAGACTGGGACACACTGCATCTGTGGTTCAAGAATTAAATTACCAGTGCAGGGCCCAGAGGCAGACAGGACTGTTCTATATGGATACAAATTGTTAAAACATTCTTAACATCTGGAATCGTGTCCTGAATGTTATGGGGCTGTGCAGGTCAAAATTAGAAGGGCCAAAGCCCAGCTGGACCTCAATCCATCTATTATTGTCAAAGACAATAAAATAAATAAATAAATAATATTACTACTTTAAATGAAGGAGGATTAGGGAGAATCATAATCCTTTATCGGGTTCTGGGGGGAAAACCTGTTGACAAGGGATGAGGTAAAGGCTTAGACACTTAATGCCTTCTTTGCCTCTTTACTAGCAGCAAGACCAGTTGTTCCCCTGGACATTTCTTCCTCCTCATGGCCAGTGCCAACATTCCAATGCACACTTTGTGGCATTTTTTTCTCTCCTGCTCTTTCCTACTACCAAAGGAAGCTCCATCAGGGTGGAAACCACTCCTGAATTAGGCATCCCAACCAAGCAGGCTCCTTGAGGCCTCTCAGCCAACCAGACACAAGTCACCTCAGCAGCACCTTCCAAGCCAGGGGCCTGCTGCTGGCCTTGCAGCTTGTTGTGGAGACACAGCCAAGCCTTGTGCCTGCTGCTGCCCAGTCATGGACTCAAGCAGAAGGGACAGGACAACCCATGTTGGGGCCTTCTTTCTGCCTGGGTCCTCCTGGCTCTGGAGGCAGAGGGGATCCCCCAGTCAGCATGCCAAGCAGGTGCCTTCTGCTGGCCTAGCAGGGCCACTGCCAGATGTCAGCCCAAAAGTGCAGCTCCCAGGGAGAAGTCAAGGGTGACCTGCCACCTCCAGACACAAAGTGACCTCACAGTCCCTTTCTGTGACACATTCCTGCTGCTGCCCTATCAAGTGCAGAGACAGAAGTGACCTCACAGTCCCTGCCACAGTCACATTCCTGCTGCTGGGGCAGGAGATCCTGAGGCAGAGCTGAACTTTCTCTCACCCCCTAGGTACCTGTTTTTCTCTTTCTGGGTCAGAGAATAAGCAAAGTTTTAATGGGAGTATGTGTTATCCTGCTAGTGGTGTCAGGTCTTTGGTTAAGACATAGACAAGGTCTGTGGTTTTAGGTCTCCCAAGGAATCTAGGGTTAAATAGAGCATTTTAATGTTAGTGTTAAGGGAAGGCATTGGGTTTAGTAAGAGAAAAAATTAATAATAAAAAAAAAAAATTCCTTTCAGAGTACTGTAGTAGCATGTAGGTTTAGGGATTGAAATTACTGTTTCAAGTAAGGAAAGGGACATATGTGACTTTTTTAAGTCAGCGTTACTGCAGCATCCACACTACGTAAACCCTCTTCCTTCTATGAAATCATAAGTTGCTGCTGGCCAAGCTCTTCTTCCCTCAGAATCACAGAATCATAGAATTGTCTAGGTTGGAAGAGACCTCAAGATCATCGAGTCCAACCTCTGACCTAACACTAACAAGTCCTCCACTAAACCATATCACTAAGTTCAACATCTAAATATCTTTTAAAGATCTCCAGGGATGGTGACTCCACTACTTCCCTGGGCAGCCAATTCCAATGCGTAACAACCCTCTCAGTAAAGAAGTTCTTCCTAATATCCAACCAAAACCACCCCTGGTGCAAATCTAGCCTGTTCCCCCTCGTTCTGTCACCAGGCACGTGGGAGAATAGACCAACCCCCACCTCACTACAGCCTCCTTAGAGGTACCTGTAGAGAGCAAAATGGACACCCCTGAGCCTCCTTTTCTCCAGGCTGAACAAGCCCAGCTCCCTCAGCCGCAACTTGTAGGACTCCAGACCCCTCACCAGCTTTGTGTTTTCTCTGGACTTGCTGGAGCACCTCGATGTCCTTCTTGTAGTGAGGGGCCCAAAACTGAACACAGTACTCGAGGTGCGGCCTCACCAGAGACGAGTACAGGGGGAGAATCACTTCCCTAACCCTGCTGGCCACACTGTTTCTAATACAAGCCAGGATGCCGTTGGCCTTCTTGGCCACCTGAGCACACTGCTGGCCCATATTCAGCCGACTATCAACCATCACTCCCAGGTCCTTCTCTGCCTAGCAGCTCTCCAACCATTCCTCTCCCAGCCTGTAGCTCTGCTTGGGGTTATTGTGCCCCAGGTGCAGGACCCTGCACTTGGCCTTGTTGAACTTCATACAGTTGGCCTCAGCCCATCGGTGCAGCCTATCCAGATCCTCCTGCAGAGCTTTCCTACCCTCGAGCAGATCGACACACGCACCTACCCTGGTGTCATCTGCAAATTTAGTGAGGGTGCACTCGATCCCCTCATCCAGATCATTGATAAAGATATTAAAGAGGACATGCCTTAGTTCTGAGTACTCATGCTAAATCCAAAACACAGCTTCATACCAGCTACTAGGAGGAAAATTATCTGGATCCTAGCCAACTCCAGGACACGCACAGACTAAGGGCATGATATCCCTCTGCGTATATCAACAGAGAAAAGGTGCTGGTGATTAATTGGAAAGTACTGGAGCTGAGCATGGTGCAGATGGTATGGAATATAGGGTGGATATTGTCCATGTGTTGTCTGGGATAGACTTAATTTCCTTCTTATTAGATGATACAGTGTTGTATTTTGTATATAGGACACAGTTCCAGATAAAGTAACAGTATGCATGAGAAGGAAGAACAGAAAAGTGGAATCTGGCAGCCTTCTATCCCCCACCCTTCACTGATTCTGTGCTGTAATTCCATTCAACTAGTTCCTGCTGTATAATCCAAACTGTCCTGCAAACTCCTGTTACTGTTATCTTGTGAGAAACAGCACAATCACGGTGAGCCGTCTGCCTGCAGACATTAACAGCTGACAGAATGGAGCTTCTGTGCAGGGGAACCTTGAGAAACTGCGGGATTTTGCCTACACAAACCTCCTGACATTTACACGGAGAAGAGCCCAATCCTGCACCAGAGGAAGAGGAACCCCATACATGGAGGCACACTGGGACTCTGCTGAGTGAGCAGTGCCCAGGAGGAGGAGGGCCTGGACACCACGAGGGATGCCATATGAGCAGTGGTGCCTGCTCACCAGGAACCAGGCCAGCTTCCTACAGAGCTCCCTTCTGAGGAGCAGGAACACCAAGAAGATCTGAGTTATCAGACAGCTCAGATCAAATGTGACACTACCCACAGAAGGGTCTGCATCTGGCAGTGGAAGATTAGGAAGTCCGGGAGTCTCTCAGACAGCCTGCTGTGGAGAGGAGTAATGGCTGTGGCAAGGCTGTAAGACCCATCAGGACTCAGGTCTTTGTGTCCATGGATATGGCTGTTGTCTCTGCCACTGAGGCCTAGGAGGAGACGGCTGATCGTTAAAGCATCAGGGCCTCATTGCCTCCTCACCCCCACCCATGAACCAGGCAGGGGTCGTACCATTCTCCTGCACTTGGCCATGCACATCCCCATCTCCTACTGCCCCACAATGAGCCCTGAGCAAGGTGTGGCTGCTAAGGATCTCCCTTCTCAGGGGACAGGGGTCAAGGCCTGGCCCTTGTTCTTGGTGACACACATCCAGTTTTCCTACACATCAGTGTCACCTTCACATTGCCTTTGTCTCCTTGTCCTCACTGCCTCCAGGGTTCTGCTCTAACAAGCTCCAAGGGAGGCTGTGTGAGTGCTGGCCCTCAGGGGGACACTGCAGGAAACTTGCCTCTGACTTGGACTTCTGGAGAGATGTCTTCAATTGTCTCTGAGTGCCTGAGTTTCATGGGCTCATCAGCAAAGCCCCCAGAGGGGTGATTGCAGTGGCTTGGGCTGGTGCTGTGCTGCTGAGCTGGGCCGGGCTCGTGGGACAGAGAGAGCTCGTGGCAAGAGGGCCGTGGTGCAGAGAGACAGCTGTGCCCAGGAGCAGCTCCTCTGCACAGCGCAGCAGGGCTGGGGGCTCTGACCGCAGCTGGCACACAGAGAGGAGAGAAGGAGAGAGGGCTTGGAGGCACTGAGGAGCGCAACAACAGAGGGCAACGTGTGGCAGGACACATCTGCAGACGCTTGACACCGTGAGGCTCTGGCAGCAGGGCACTGCAGGTGGGGTTGCCAGAGGGGTCTTCTACAGCTGGCACATCTGATGGCTGATAGCATCTGGCAGGGTCGGTCTCACTCTTTTGGTAATTTGGACTAGGAGAAACTTTAGAGAATGGCATTTATGAATGGGCATTTCAGGAGGAAGACTGAGGCTCACTTAGTCTGAGGAGAAAGGCTTTTTTGGATTCAGTGCCCTAAGTGCCAAATTCTTGCAGTGGAGGGGAATCTGAGTGATTGTAAGCACACAGCTTGTGGTCTGGGGTCTCTTAGCATGGACAGGGAAGAGATGTGGGGACAGAGAACCAGTTCCCAGCAGGGCTATAGGCAGGCAGTGAGAGGGAGCTGCTGACAGAAATGCTGTTTGGGGGAGGGCTCAGGCACCTCCCTGGGACAATCGCTGCTCTTCTCTCCCACCAGCACAGGGCAGCTGAGACCAGAATGGATGGACAGACTGGCTGTGCTCTCTGAAGTACACTCTGCACTAGAGGAATAGTATCTATGACTCTGAGGATCCACAAGGCTTTTTTTGTAGTGCAGCAGGAAAGACAGCATAGAAAAAAAAAATTGCCACAGCCCTTCTCTGCCATTAGGTGATTTGGGAGTAAAAATTTCTTCATATGAAGAGTTAAACTGATCTGACAATACCCCATGCTCCTCTTTACTTTTTTTTTTTTTTTTATAGGTAGGGACTGTTAACTACACTGCCTACAGAAGAGTCCCCTGTTCCCACGGACTACCTTAGGCAGCATCCGTCAGGGCTCATGAAATGGACATGCCTAATGTCTGCTTAAAAGGCCGATATTGAATCAGATATAAACAGATAGTTGTGTTGTATTTTCTTACTGCCTTTTCCCTCCTTGTAGAACCCCATGGCCACAACCAGCAAATGCCCAACATCAGCTCTGTGAGCGAGTTCCTCCTGCTGGCATTCGCAGACACGCGCGAGCTGCAGCTCCTACACTTCACGCTCTTCCTGGGCATCTACCTGGCTGCCCTCCTGGGCAACGGCCTCATCCTCAGCGCCGTAGCCTGCGACCACCGCCTCCACACCCCCATGTACTTCTTCCTCCTCAACCTCGCCCTCCTGGACCTGGGCTGCATCTCCACCACTCTGCCCAAAGCCATGGCCAATGCCCTCTGGGACACCAGGGCCATCTCCTATCAAGGATGTGCTGCTCAGGTCTTTCTCTTTGTCTTCTTGATTGTATCAGAATTTTATCTTCTCACTGTCATGGCCTACGATCGCTACGTTGCCATCTGCAAGCCCCTGCACTACGGGAGCCTCGTGGGCAGCAGAGCTTGTGCCCAGATGGCAGCAGCTGCCTGGGGCAGTGGCTTTCTCAATGCTGTCCTGCACACGGCCAACATATTTTCCCTGCCCTTCTGCCAAGGCAATGCTGTAGACCAGTTCTTCTGTGAAATCCCCCACATCCTCAAGCTCTCCTGCTCAGATGCCTACCTCAGGGAAGTTGGGACACTTGTGTTTAGTTTTTCTTTAGGCCGTGGTTGTTTTGCTTTCATTGTGTTGTCCTATGTGCAGATCTTCAGGGCAGTGCTGAGGATGCCCTCTGAGCAGGGCCGGCACAAAGCCTTTTCCACGTGCCTCCCTCACCTGGTCGTGGTCGTCCTGATGGTCAGCACTGGCATGTTTGCCTACCTGAAGCCCCCCTCCATCTCTTCCCCATCTCTGGACCTGGTGTTGGCATTTCTGTACTCAGTGGTACCTCCAGCAGTGAACCCCCTCATCTACAGCATGAGGAATAAGGAGCTCAAGGAGGCACTGAGGAGGTTATTGCAATATTCAGTATTTCAACGAGGAACTGATCTTCTGCATGTGACTCCCTGAAGTATACCTGGACAAGGCAGAAACACCTTTGTTCACATATTTCAATAACTGTTCATTCTTTTCAATATTATTCCCATATGCTAAATATGTCTTTATACTTTTATTTTATAAATTTAATATATTTTTCTTCTTCTGTGTCCTTTTACCTTTTCTTCTAAGCCAAAGACTTCATGTAGAGGTGCTGCTAAGCTCTTTGTAACTAACTAAATAAAGGAACCAGCAGGTAGGCAGTTTCTGTGGATCTCATTTCTCATACACTCTTCTCGGGTACAGCAGTCGTTGTGGGATGAAGATCCCTGATGCAATGTGCTGGAAAACCCTGGTGTTGTTTGGGGCTGCCCTTTTCTGCCCTGGCAGGCACTCCTTGCCTGCAGCCTTTGAGTCAGGGTTGCCACTTTCTTTGACCCACGAACACTGACAGCAGCAGGACATGGGCGTTTTGGTGCTGGTCTCACTTCTCTTCCACACTGCTGTCTTGTAGCAACCACTGAATGAGAACTGGCCTTCCAGCTAACACCCCTAGGAGTATGGCTTTCAAAAGTGAGGTGGAAGAAGCACTGAGGAAGCAGCCTGATCTGATGTGAAAGTTCTCCCTGCTCAGAGCAGATCTTAGCACTGGAAACCTCCAGAGCTCCCTTCTGGCTCTAATCCTGAAGGAAAGAAGGGCAGGACAGGGAGATAGGGGGAAGAAAGACTGCGGTGGGTTGAGGTATTGCTGACATATGTAATCCTTGCTCTACATTGTCCTCAGGGTTACATCATGAATGAGTTCATCCCCAAAAGATCCTCTGCACCATGAGCACCCGGTGTCCAGCTGGTTTGGAGATACTGCAGAGACGTTCTTCTGATGCTTGTGTAACCAGATTGGTGATGGCAGGAAAAGACTGTTCCTTCACTAGTGATCAACATCCTTCTTTATGTTAGGCCACAACTGAACATCCCTCACAATTCTTAGAGTGTTTGCTTTATGTCAGGGATGAACTGCATTAGGTCTCCTTGATTAGTCTGAGGCACAATGCAATACTTTTTCCCTTCTGCCACTTCAGCACAAAACCTCTGAATATTTTTTCCACATTGACCTGATGGGGCATTTCACATTTTTTACTTTCATATCCCTGATGGAAGGGGATGATTCCCAAACTAGGATAAGCAGATGGGTTCTGCTTCAGCCGTTTGAACTGTCCTCTTCCTGAGTATTTCAGCCTGAGTTTTGCCACAACTCCTGCACTGTAATGCATCCCTTGTCTGGCATCAGCCTGTCCCCTGTACTGTGGGATGACTGTGCTGTGGTGGGACGTGTTTCCAGTGGTTCGTCTACCAGACACCGTAAAGAATACTATAAGCAGGACTAGAGGGGTTCTGCTTCCAGCCATGGGGAGGCGGGGAAGAAAGGAACAATCACGTTTACTGGACTGGGTATATTTAATGGCCTGGTACATCACACCCACAAATGTATCAGGCTCTACTGATACATCAGTACTCACCGGTGCACAGAGTACCCTAATGCCATCAAGCTAGAAAGAGGTAGAACCCACCTGTATTTCTGGAGTGACAGGGGCATCCCAAGAAGTAACAGTACTGGAGGCTGAAGTGAGTCTAACTGGGAAGGAATGGCAAAAGCACCCCATTGGGACTGGCCCAGAGGCTATGTGCATCCTCGGCATAGACTGCTTCAGGAGAGGGAATTCAGAGTTCCAAGAGGGCACCACCGGTGGGGCTTTGGCAGAGCTGCCTTGGAAACAAAGGACATGAAACTGTGGTCTACCTTGCTTGGCCTTCCACAGAACCCTTCTGTTGTGGGTTTGCTGAGGGTTGAAAAACAGCAGGTGCCAATGGCTACCATGGTGGCGCACCTGAGGCAGCATCATGCTAACTGAGACTCCCTGATTGCCATCCATGAGCTGGGTCATCGACTGGAGAGCCAAGGTGTAGATGTAGAGCTTGGGAGTGTGCTTTAGTGATGGACTTGTCAGCACTAAGGTAAAGTTGCCTGACCTGGGTGACACGTCCCAGAGTAGTGTCAGGCATAACAGAATTCTTTTCGCCTTCTGCATCTACAGCACAGAAAGTATGACTTTGCCCTACTCTATTGACTGGCAGGTATTTTCACATTACTCAATTTAGGTTTCCGTGTCTGGAAGGGGACAATTTCCCAAAAGAGGCCAATCTCATGGGTACAGCTACAGCCAACGAAGATATATTTTCTTTAGTTTGCATCTTGAGTTTTCCACTGAAGACCCAAGAGAGAGCATAGATGTCCAGTTGTCTGCAAAGATTCTAGCAGAATTTCTCAGGTTCCAATGGTCATTTCAATTTTTTGTTATTTTATTTTATTTTATTTTATTTTATTTTATTTTATTTTATTTTATTTTATTTTATTTTATTTTATTTTATTTTATTTTATTTTATTATTTTATTTCATTTTTTTCCCTAGGAACTCCTGACTTCTCTTAGAAAGGGTTTCATGTGCTAGGCTGGGCTGCAGTTACAGGGACAAAGACTACTGCTGGCAGCAGATGTGTCAGACCTCTAGACTCTACTTTTCCTCCCGATGAAGGTTTCCAAAGAAGACACCATAGAAAAATAGCAGAAGAAGAAAGATGCTCAAAACTGAAATGTAGCAAAATTCAGGATTTATAAACAGAAAATATTTTCATTAGTTGCTTTTTGAAATCTTCTTCCTTAAGTACATCATGCAAGCTCTGCAATTAGCTGCACAAGCCGTGAAGACTTTCTAAAACTATGGAAGAGATGTTAGGAGTTTCTGCATTTTAATGAGGTCCATAGTGTATTTTGGCACTGATGCTATGGAGCTCAGGTACTATAGAAGAGAGTGATGTAACCGCTTGAGCAAGTAAAATCAGGAGGAAAAGTTGAAGCGACTTGGAGTATGAATGGGCCCGACTGAGGGCTGTTACTAAGAAAGCCTCCTCAGGGATATGTTAGGGTAGATAATTAGAGGCCATGATTGCAGACAGGCAAAGTCCTGTGCTGAGAAAACTCTTGGTTGATTTTAGTGAAACAGAAGAGCCAAGGCCTGACCCCAGCCACTGGGAGAGGAGATCCTGCATCCCCATGTCTGGCTCAAGGCTCTTCCTGGGATCTGTGGGATGTGGTGGGCAGTGGGATGCCATGAGAAGAACAGTGGTATGACACCTCTGAGCTGCTGCTCAGAGTTGAAAGAAATCAATGAAGCCTCATTAGAATTAATATAACATATCTCCCAACAAACTCTAGCCAAGGGGACAAAAACCTCAGGGCTGTTGGGGCCTTCCCTTTTTACCAGCACCCTCTGCCTTCTCCTCTGCAGGCTTTCCTACGCTGTCCCACACTTTGCCCTATTTCCTTCAAGTCTACAGACACCCATCTCTGCCCACAACCTTGCTCTCATCCTTTGTTTCACCCATGTCTCGCCAACTCTCACCAGGTACTCCTTGAAAGACAAAGCCCAGGTCTGATCAGACACAAGCCACCTCAGCAGCATCTTCCAAGTCAGGGGCCTGCTGCTGGCCTTGCAGCTTCTTGGCTACACATAGTCAAGCCTTGTGCCTTCTGCTGCGCAGTCATGGACTCAAGCAGAAGGGACAGGACAACCCATGTTGGGGCCTTCTTTCTGCCTGGGTCCCTCTGGGTCTGGAGGCAGAGGGGATCCCCCAGTCAGCATGCCAAGCAGGTGCCTTCTGCTGGCCTAGCAGGGCCACTGCCACATGTCAGCCCAAAAGTGCAGCTCCCAGGAAGAAGTCAAGGCTGACCTGAAGAATTTCCAGACAGAAATGACCTCCAATCCCTTTCTGTGACAGGTTCCTGCTGCTGCCCTATCAAGTGCAGAGACAGAAGTGACCTCACAGTCACTGCCACAGTCACATTCCTCGTGCTGGGGCAGGAAATGCTGAGGCAGAGCTGAGCCCTTCAGAGCACTCCCATCCATCTCCTCTTTGTGGTCGACAAGCTGATCAGACCCATGACCCCTCACATCCATCTTTGCATGCCATGTGACTGCATTGCACCCTCACAGTTCTTGGCCTGCACCAAGGGCCACACCCAGTATGGTACCTAAAGGTGAGCGTTAGGAGAGGGGCTGAAGGTGAGGAAGTCAATGCACAGGAACAGGGGAATCAGCTGTTAGGTGCTCATGCATCAGGGGACTAGGGCTCACCTTTCTGGGTTTGAATTTAAAGAAAGATTTTTTGGGAGGGATTGGTGTTCTGCTTTGCGTATCAGGTCTGTGGTTAAAGTGCGGACAAGCTTAGTGATTTAGGGTTTGTTTAGTTTTTCCAATAATTCTACACCTAAATAGAGCATTTAAATCTAGCATTAAGGGTAGGGATCAAGGTAAGCAAGAGAGTAAGGGTAAGGGAAAGAGGCGATGGACTGAGTTTTGGCTTCAGTGCACACTTAGATGTCAGGCATAGGAGTAGTTGATTCCTGTTTGGGTGTGGAGTAACATTTAAATGTAGGAATTAAGTTTGCTCTTTGAAGCTGGGGAATAGCCTCATATAAGTGTTTTAAGTCACAGTTACAGCAGCTTCCGCATAGCCTGAACCCTCTTACCTTTTACAAAATCTTTAGTTTCTGCTGGATAATCCCTATTCCCTCCTCCAAATCTCACATTTCTCCTGACCAGGGCTTCTCCTGACCTCACTATATCAGTCATAATCTTAGGAGCATCTTTCTAGTGGCTTTCATGATCTCAGAGTACCCATCACACCTCTGTTGGCTATTCTATTCCTGAGAAAAGTGGCACTTAATACATTATGGAAATAATGTATTCTTCCCATGCAGTAGTGGCACCTCACTGCAGCAGGTTGGTGCATCTCCAGGCTCAGGGGTGTTTCCTGAGGGCCTGCCCCGTGTGGGGAGTGATGGGGAGGAAGAGAGCAAGGTCATCTCCTGGGGCATGGCTGAGCACAGCCCAGACATCCCGCACCGCGGGCAGGCCCCTGCTCCCAGGCTGAGGCACACATGCAAGGTGGACACTTCTCCATCATCCCAGCTTCACGCAGGACCCTTCAACCCTGTCCCAGTCCCAAGAGTTGGCTACTTCTCCACCCACAGACATACCCTGCTTTCCATTTGGGGACTCAGGCAGGACTTTAAGGATCTGCTAAAGCCATGGATTTCCTTGTTTTTCACAGCCTTATCACAAGTCTTTCTCCTGGCCCTCCTCACTGCCCAGCACTGTCTCTCAGGTGGCACTCAGTGACCCTTCAGAAGGGCCTTTGGGCTTCCTCAATTGTCCTGGTGGTTATTACCACCTTCCTGGCTCCTTCCCGAGCTTAGAGGGAGTCTTCTTGTCCATCAGGGGCCCTGTAGTGGCTGTTGGTGGGACGGAGTTACTCTCTGCAAAGCAGCCCCTTGTGGTACTGTGTTTTGGTTGTGTAACCAGTGATGGTCACCCACAGTTGTGGTTGCTGTTTTTGAGCATTTCTTGCACAGCATCAGGGCCTTCTGTGGCTCACAATTTGTGAGTTTTACTTGGTTTTGCTATTCTGTCCCCAGTTCCTCTAGAAGAAGAGAAAGCAGGTGGCCGATAGGTGTTTATCTGCTGGATGCATGGAGCTAGGAGGTGTCCATGGTGCCAGGAGATGGAGGTCCGTGAAGCTGCAGGAGCCCTGCTCTCTTGCCTGGGAGATCCCCAGCACACAGTGCCTGTGCCCCGCAGGGCCAGCCCCGCTCCCCAGGCCAGCACAAGAGGCCTGGCCCAGCCACAGAGCAGCCTGCCCCGAGCAGGGGCCTGCACAAAGAGCTTTCCCTTTTCCTTTTCCCCATCAGTGCAGGCCCAGCAATGCTGCCCTGCTCTTCCCCAGGGCCATCCCTGCTCCCAGAGAGCCTTGCCCAGGGCAGTGTGTCTGTGCTAGCCTGGCTGGCCATTGCTGCTTCCCTCCCCGTGCTCCCTGCAGGGCCCCAAGATGGTGGTGCTGTTGTGAGAGCAAGGGGCTGTAGTGCCCTGGAATCCCCCCGTCTTCCCCCCTGCCCATGCTGCTCAGGGTGGGCACCAGACCCATCTCCATGGGGATCTTTGCTGCTGAGCCCCTTTCCATGTGCCCTGATGGCTCAGCAGCACAGGGCAGTGCTGGGCAGGGCCATGGGGTGTGTCTGAGGACACAAAGGGCAGGCAAGTGCTGCACCAGACCTTGCCCACGGCACTTCAAAATGCTTATCCTCAGTTACTCTGCAGTCTTATGGGCCTTTGGCTGCTGGGTCTTCAACACCTCTTGTGGCATTGCAGAGCCCTCCTTTAGCCCATGGACTCCTCAGATTCCCCTTTTCCTTTACCAGACCCTTCTTTGAATGATCATACATTTTATGAGGTTCTAATCACTACCCACTGAGCACATTGTCCCTGCAGATCCCCTGACATCTCCTGGAAGCTCCAGATTCCTCTACAGGCTGCAATCTGCCATCTGCCCCACTGCAGGCAGTGCAGTCCCATGCAGATAAGTTTAAGATCAGTTGTCATCTCTTAGGCAAGTTCTGCCATAATGGAAGCTCTTGGTCCCGCCCTTGGTTGCTCAGGAACCACCCTGGGACTTTCAGCCTGTGTCCCTCACTCCATGACTAACCCCCAGAAATCAGAAAAGCGGGGAGCAACCCCTTGGCTGTGTTCCTGATAGCACATTTGGAAGAGGTGTCCAGGGTCCTGGGTTTGCCCTGAGCAAGACCCTCTTGCTGCCGTGGTGCTAGCAGGGTGGCAGCTGTGACCCAGGGCTGCACAGTGCCTGCTGCTGCCTGCAGACACAGGGATGCCACTGCAGAGACAACAGGACTGTCACCAAGGTACATGAGATCTGAGGGCTTACCCAGAACAACGTGGAAGCCTAAAGAGCAATAGTGAAAATGCCACGTCCTGCTGCTGGCCATGGCCATGGCTCCAGGGAAGCAGCAGCCCCAAACCAAAGGCAGCAGACAGGCAGAGCCCAGCAGGCAGTGAGTGGCAGCCCCGAGGCCACCGGGGCTGCTCCTGCATGTGTCAGCTGGGCTCTTGGCCCTGAGCCCCTCCTGCATGCTGGGGCTGCTCCCCCAGATCCAGAAGAGATGGGAAGAGATGGCAGCAGAGACCAGTGAAGTTCTAATGGCTTTATTATTGGGTTTATCTACACAGGGAGCCGTCTTCAATAGGAAAATAATTGATTCTAGAGGGGGTTAAAAATAATATTATTTAATTCAAAAGTGAAATACTTAGAGAAAATAATAATACAGACATTTAATAACAGAAGACATGATATTATTTTATTTCTGAGAAAAACTAGGATTTCTAATATTAGGCGTAGTATTATAGGTGAATTTGCTGAAGATGTGTGTATTCAAGTAGAGTCCTGATGGAATCCCTTAGTTCCCAGTTCCTCATACTGTAGATGAGTGGGTTCGCTGCTGGAGGTACTACTGAGTACAGAAGTGACACTACCAAGTCCAGGGATGGCGACGAGATGGAGGGAGGCTTCAGGTAGGCAAACATGGCAGTGCTGACCATCAGGGAGATGACAGCTAGGTGCGGGAGGCATGTGGAAAAGGCTTTGTGCTGGCCCTGCACTGAGGGCATCCTCAGCACTGCCCTGAATACCAGCACATAAGATACCACTATGAAGACAAAACAACCAAAGGCCAAAAAAATACTAAACACAAGTGCCCAAACTTTCCTCAGGTAGGCAACTGAGCAGGAGAGCCTGAGGATCTGGGGGATTTCACAGAAGAACTCGTCCACAGCATTGCCGTGGCAGAGGGGCAGGGAAAATGTGTTGGCCGTGTGCAGGACAGCATTGAGAAAGCCACTGCCCCAGGCAGCTCCTGCCATCTGGGCACAGGCTCTGCTGCCCAGGAGGCTCCCGTAGTGCAGGGGCTTGCAGATGGCAACGTAGCGGTCATAGGCCATGACAGTTAGAATTGAATACTCTGAACCAAAGAAGAAGACAAAAAAGAGAACTTTAGCAGCACAGCCTTGATAGGAGATGACCCTGGTGTCCCAGAGGGCATTGGCCATGGCTTTGGGCAGAGTGGTGGAGATGCAGCCCAGGTCGAGGAGGGCAAGGTTGAGGAGGAAGAAGTACATGGGGGTGTGGAGGTGGTGGTCGCAGGCTATGGCTGTGAGGATGAGGCCGTTGCCCAGGAGGGCAGCCAGGTAGATGCCCAGGAAGAGCGCGAAGTGCAGGAGCTGCAGCTCGCGTGTGTCTGCGAATGCCAGCAGGAGGAACTCGCTCACAGAGCTGATATTGGGCATTCTCTGACTTTGTACTTGCTTGTCTGTTGAAGGGGAGACGGCAGAAAAAGGTTAGAACAGACTTCTATGAAGAAAACTGGAAATAAAACAAAAGGCTGGCTAACTCATATTCAGACAAGTGTCAGATCAATGAGCTTTGAAGGGCCTGCCCCGTGTGGGGAGTGTTGGGGAAGAAGAGAGCAAGGTCATCTCCTGGGTCATGGCCTTAACCACAGACCTGATACCACTAGCAGGACAACACACACTCCCACTAAAACTTTGCTTAGTCTCTAATCTATAAAGAGAAAAACAGGTACCTAGGGAGCAAGAGAGAGGTCAGTTCTACCTCGTGATCTGATGGCCCAGCAGGAGGAATGTGACTGTGGCAGGGACTGTGAGGTCACTTCTGTCTCTGCAGCTGATAGGGCAGCAGCAGGAACGTGTCACGGAAAGGGACTGTGAGGTCACCTGTGTCAGGAGGTGGCAGGTCACCCTTTACTTTTGACAAGTCAAGGCACTTGCTTGGCATGCTGACTGGGGATCCCCTCTGCCTACACACCCAGGAAGACCAAGACAGAAAGGAGGCCCCCAGATGGATTGTCCTGTCCCTTCTGCTTGAGTCCATGAGTGGGCAGCAGCAGGCACAAGGCTTGGCTGTATCTAGCCAAAAAGCTGCAAGGCCAGCAGCAGGCCCCTTGTTAGGAAGCTGCTGCTGAGGTGACTTGTGTGTGCTTGGCTGAGAGGCCGCAAGGAGCCTGCTGGGTCGGGATGCCTACTTCAGGAGGGGTTTCCACCCTCATGGAGCTTTCTGTGGTAATAGGAAAGAGCAGGAGAGAAAAAACAGCCACAAAGTGAAACTTGAAGTGTAGCTCTGGCCATGAGGAGGAAGAAATATCCAGGGGAACAACTGGTCTTGCTGGTAGAGACTGAGGAAAAGAAGGCATTATGTTCCTCAGGTTTTGTCATCAGGTTTTCCCACACACCCATTAAAGATGATCATTCTTCTAAATCCTCTTTTATAAAAGTATTTATATACAATTTTTTGTTTGTTTATTTGTTTCTTTTGTTGGTTTTTTTTTTTTTTTTTTTTTGTCTTTGACGGTAGTAGATGGATTGAGCTCCAGCTGGGCTTTGGCCCTTCTAATTTTCACCTGCACAGCCCCATAAGATTCAGGACGCAGCTCCAGACAAACTGACAGCATGTATGAGAAGGAAGCACAGAAGAGGTGGAACCTGGCAGCCTTCCATCCCCTACTCTCCTGTGATTCTATGCTGCACTTTTTTCAGCTTCTTACTCCTGTATTATCCAAACGTTCCATGCAGCTCCTGATGCTACTATCTTGTCAGAGACAGCACAGACACAGGAAGGTTGAACTATCTGCCTGCAGACATGAACACCTGACAGAATGGAGCATCTGTCCAGTGGAATCTTGAGAAATTGCAATAGTTTGCCTAAAGGAACAACTTGAACAATAAGTGCCTAGTCCTGTGCCAGAGGAAGAGGAACTACACATCAGGGCAGACTCTACTGAGGGAGCAGTGACCAGGAGGAGGAGGGCCGGGGCACCACGAGGGATGCCTTATGAGCTGTGGTGCCTGCTCACCAGGAACCAGGCCAGCTTCCTACAGAGCTGCCTTATGAGGATCAGGACCTCCAAGAAAATCTGAGTTACCATACTCAAGCTCAGATCCAGTGTGGCACCACACAGAAGAGGGTCTGCAGCCCTCAGGAGGTACAGGTCTGGGAGTCCCTAGGACAGCCTGGTGTGGAAAGGATCAAGGGCTCTACGAGGGCTCAAAGTCACAACCCAGGTCTTTGTGTCCATGGCTATGGCTGTTGTCTCTGCCACTGAGGCATGTCGTGGTTTAACCCGGCTGGCTGCTAAACACCACGCAGCCGTTCGCTCACCCTCCCCCCTCCCTCTCTGGGACGGGGGAGAGAAATGGAAAGTGAAGCCCGTGAGTTGAGATAAAGACAGTTTAATAAGACAGGAAAATAATAATAACAAAATAATAATAACAATAATAACAATAATGTTACAATGGTGATAATAGGAAAATAATAATAATATGTACAAACAAGTGATGCACAATGCAATTGCTCACCACCCGCTGACCGATGCCCAGCCTAACCCCGAGCAGTCCGGCCCCCTCCCCCGGCTAGCCACCCCTATATATTGTTTAGCATGACGTCAGATGGTATGGAATACCCCTTTGGCTAGTTTGGGTCACCTGTCCTGGGTCTGTCCCCTCCCAGCTCTTACTGCACCCCCAGCCTGCCTGTTGACAGGACAGAGCAAAAGTCTGAGGTGTCCTTGGCTTGGTATAAGCACTGCTCTGCAACAATTAAAACATCGGGGTGTTATCAGCACTTTTCTCATCCTAAGCCAAAACACAGCATTCCACCAGCTACTAGGAAGAAAATTAATTCTGTTCTAACTGAAACCAGGACAGGCCTATGAGGAGACAGGTGATCGTTAAAGCACCAGGGCCTCATTGCCTCCTCAACACCGACCATGTAGCAGGCAGGGGCCGTACCATTCTCCTGCACTTGGCCATGCACATCCCCAACTTCTACTGCCCCACAAAGAGCCCTGAGCAACCAGTCAAGGCAAAGGATCTCCCTTCATGTGTGCCATGCAATAAGACCTGGCCCTTGAGATTGGTGACACACATCCAGTTTTCCTACACCTCAGTGTCACCTTCACATTGCCTTTGTCTCCTTGTCCTCACTGCCTCCAGGGTTTGGCTCTAACGAGCTCCAAGGGAGGCTGTGTCAGTGCTGGCCCTCAGGGGAACACTGCAGGAAACTTGCCTCTGACTTGGACTTCTGGAGAGATGTCTTCAATTGTCTCTGAGTGCCTGAGGTTCGTGGGCTCATCAGCAAAACCCCCAGAGGGGTGATTGCAGTGCCTTGATCTAGGCCTCTGGTGCTGAGCTGGGCTGGGCTCCTGCAACAGATTAAACTCATTTGAAAAGGGATCCTGGTGCAGAGAGACAGCTGTGGCCAGGAGCAGCTCCTCTGCACAGCGCAGCAGGACTGGGGGGCTCTGACCGCAACTGGCACACAGAGAGGAGAGAAGGAGAGAGGGCTTGGAGGCACTTGGCAGTGGGAGGATGCTGAGAGCTGCCTGCAGGAGAAACATGCAGAGCCCTTGACAAGGTAAGTGTCTGGCTGCAGGGCCATGCAGCTGCAGGTCCTGGAAGGGTCTCCTCCTGCTGGGTGTTGTTTCTGGGAGGGCAGTGGGCAATGCAGTAGGCTTTGAGAGTCCTGCTGGGTTGCAGTGTGAGGTGAGAAAGTCTGGCAGAAGCCCCTTGGAGTGCCCTAAGCCAGGTGCCCCTGGTCAGCCCAGAACACCCTGCCGTGGCTGGCCATGCCGGGCTCTCTGTCAGCTGCCCCGTAGCTCCTGCAGCCATGGAGGTGCCCCTTGGCAGGGCCCTGTTGCTGGCAGGGTGCTGCAGGGCAGCGCTGAGCACAGCCATGTGGGATGGGGTCTGTGAGCATGGGTAGGGGGAAAGAAGAGGTGGGCGCAGAGCAGCAGCTCCTGGCAGGGACAGCTGCAGGCAGCAGAGAGAGGGGCAGGCGGCCAGAAGGAGCTGTTGGCAGAAACGCCGTGGCAGGGGGGATTCGGGCACCTTGCGGCCATGCCCTGCGGTGCAGACGCCTTCCCCTGGAGCAGCCCCTCCCTGGCCTCCTCTCCACCTGCAGCCCATGGGCTTTGGGGAAGGCAGAGGTAGAAAAGAACATAGAACTCAGACAGGGATGCTCCCAAGCTCTGTCTGTGTGAGAACTTCACCTCAGGTGAGGTTTCTGTCCAGCTGCACTTGGACTGGGGCTTCTCTGCTCTCAGTTCTCTCCAGTTTCTTCTCAAGGAAACTCCAGAGCTGGGTGGTCCTGTGGCTCAAAGACAGGAAATACAGGGCAGATTAGATCACAACTTGTGGGCAGTGGCCTGTGTAACTCTGCATTCAGATGAGTTGTTTGAAATAACACTGAAATTAATTTGACCAGACATTAATCTGACCAGAGAACTGAACTTGAGCTTCCCCCATGTTCCTGATTCCTTCCTGCTGTATAGCAGAGAGGACTCCTCTGCAGCCTACAGCAGCCCCTGCTCCCAGTGCCACTCTCAGCCAGCACCAGCTGCAGCTCAAGCAGGAGAGATGCCAAATGATTTTCGTGCAAAGAGAGAGGCTCAGGTTACGGGGTGCTTTAAGAGACACAATAGGTTTTCCTCAGAGAACTCTGTTTTAACATTCTTTTGCATTTTACTCTTTACCTGGTAAGCATGTGTATGGACAGCAAATGTCTAACGTCAGCTCTGTGAGTGAGTTCCTGCTGCTGGCATTCACAGACACGCGTGAGCTGCATCTCCTGCACTTCGTGCTCTTCCTGGGCATCTACCTGGGCAACGGCCTCATCCTCAGCGCCGTAGCCTGCCACCACCGCCTGCACACCCCCATGTACTTCTTCCTCCTCAACCTCGCCCTCCTCGACCTGGGCTGCATCTCCACCACTCTGCCCAAAGCCATGGCCAATGCCCTCTGGGACACCAGGGACATCTCCTATCAAGGCTGTGCTGCACAGGTCTTTTTCTTTCTCTTCTTTATATCAGCAGAATATTTTATTCTCACTGCCATGGCCTACGACCGCTACGTTGCCATCTGCAAGCCCCTGCACTACGAGAGCCTTGTGGGCAGCAGAGCTTGTGCCCAGATGGCAGCAGCTGCCTGGGGCAGTGGCTTTCTTGATGCTCTTCTGCAGACTACCACTGCTTTTTCCCTGCCCCTCTGCCAAGACAATGCTGTGGACCAGTTCTTCTGTGAAATCCCCCACATCCTCAAGCTCTCCTGCTCAGATTCAGACTACCTAAAGGAAATTAGACTTCTGGTGGTTAGTGCATGTTTAGCATTAGTTTGTTTTGTTTTCATTGTGGTGTCCTATGTGCAGATCTTCAGGGCAGTGCTGAGGATGCCCTCTGAGCAGGGCTGGCACAAAGCCTTTTCCACGTGCCTCCCTCATCTGGCCGTGGTCTCCCTCTTTGTCAGTACTGCCATACTTGCCTACTTGAAGCCCCCCTCCATCTCTTCCCCATTCTTGGACCTGATGGTGTCATTCCTGTACTCAGTGGTGCCTCCAGCACTGAACCCCCTCATCTACAGCATGAGGAACCAGGAGCTGAAAGCCACACTGAAGAAACTGATTCTAGTGGTAATATTTACGTAGCAATAAATCGGCTATCTCACTTTTCTAATTTACCTCAAGTTAATATCAGGGAATTTGTGACCTCTAGGTTTAGCATTTCTCCTTGTTTCAGCTCAGATAGTGTTAATTTTCCTTCTAGTTGCTGGTAGGGTGCTATGTTTTGGATTAGGATGAGAAGAGTGCTGATGACATGCTGATGTTTTACTTGTTGCAGAGCAGTGCTTACACCAAGCCAAGGACTTTTCAGCTTCTCACTCTGTCATGCCAGCGGGCAGGCTGGGGGTGCAGTAAGAGCCTGGAGGGGACAGACCCAGAACAGCTGACCCAAACTAGCCAAAGGGATATTCCATACCATCTGACGTCATGCTAAACAATAGATAGGGGTGGCTAGCAGGGGTGGGAGGGCTGGACTGCTCGGGGTTAGGCTGGGCTTCGGTTTGCAGGTGGTGAGCAATTGCACTGTGCATCACTTGTTTGTACACATTATTAGTAGTAGCTCTATTATAATCATTGTTGTTGTTATTATTGTTATTATTATTTTCCTGTCTTAATAAACTGTCTTTATCTCACCTCTCAGGCTTCACTTTCCCGTTTCTCTCCCCCATCCCAGAGAGGCAGAGGGGAGGGTGAGCTAATGGTTGCGTGGTGTTTAGCTGCCAGCCGGGTTAAACTACAACAATCCTTTTTAGCACCCAACGTGGGGCTCGAAGCGTTGAGATAATGACAGATCTGACCAGAATGTGTTAAACTAAAATTCGTAAAAGTATTAGACCTGCATAATAGTTGCTAGTCACAATGCTGATTGCTTTAATATCAAGTCTGCTGCACCTGTTTTCCAAACTGTTTTATAGCACATTACTTTCTGTATGTGCTCCCTGTCATGCTGTTTATCCTTTCCGGGCCCTGGTTTAAAATTGTTATGGTACTGTGCGGTGTAACAGTGGCTTATGATATGATGAAATTTCTGGTCATGACCCTAACCTGGTATTTGTACTCAGTGCTGTCGTCAACTCTATACTTTGGAAACCATATCTTGGAAACTATTAGCAATTACACCTATTGCCTTTTTTTTTTTTTTTTTTTTTTTTTTTTTTTTTTGTCAGGGAGCCTATCTGGGGAAAGAAGGAGACATTTAACCTTCCTTTCTCCTTCACCTCCCTCTTATCCTCCGAGCTTGGTACGATAGTTCTCCAAGATGTTGAATATCCTTGGGACACTCAGACGAGCATGTTCTTGTTGTTATGTCTCCTGAATGTGTTTCAGGTTTTGTTTAAGGTTAAACAACCACTTAGGAATTTTATCCAGAGCTCTGTCCTGAGGCGGGATAGTTGTGAGTGACAGGGAGTGTGGGAGGATACGGGCAGGTTTCTAGAGCAGTGGGCACCTCCAATGTTTTGGAAATTCTCCCCTGAACAACTGCAAAATCCTAAAAAATGGGTAGAATGCTTGAAAAAAGGGTGTCATGATTCTGGCAGTTCCAAAGTGACACAAATCACTGTAGTGTGCTGGGATCTGGCCCACGCCTATCAAGCTGCAGCTGATACTACTACCAACTTAGTGACAGACCCTGCAGCCACTCCAAGTCCTGTGACAGACCCAGCGGCCACTCCTACCCCTACGATGGACCCTGCAGCCACTCCAGCTCCTGCTCCTGCAGCTGCTCCGGCTCCTGTGGCTGGGTCAGAGAAATGAGCTGTAGCACTGCAAGTAGCCCCTGTAGAGAATATTCCGTGACAGTTCTGTACATGGTGGTGCCTATAGCAGTGAACCCCCTCATCTATGGCATGAGGAACTGGGAGCTCAGGAAAGCCTTGTGGAAACTCTTTGGACACATGCTACTTTGGCATCAATAATGTGCCTATAAAACGAACAGGACAGACAGGTTTTCTGAAAAACCTCTGCATACAGCAGCTTGTAATTCTTTTATTATTTTTAAAATTATTTCTTAAACTTGTGATTTTGACTGAATTCTACTTGTGTCATCCTGCCTATTAATTATTTTATTATCTGTCACCCAATCATCTAATATACCTACAGAACTGTGTTCTCTGTGGATAAATAGAATAAAGAAGCTGTGAACTTTGTTGGTGTCAGCTGCCATCTCTTCCCATCTCCTCTGGATTTAGGGGAGCAGCCCCAGCACGCAGGAGGGGCTTGGGGCCAAGAGCCCAGCTGCCACATGCAGAAACAGCCCTGGTGGCCCTCGGGGCTGTCCCTCCCTGCCCGCTGGGCTCTGCCTCTCTGCTGCCTTCGGGTCGGGGCTGCTGCTTCCCTGGAGCCATGGCCATGGCCAGCAGCAAGACATGGCCTTGTCACTGCTATTCTCTTTTGGCTTCCACATCGTGCTTCTTTTTTTCTGGGTATGCCCTGATATCTCGTGTACCTTGGTGACAGTCCTGTTGTCTCTGCAGTGGCATCCCTGTGGCTGCAGGCAGCAGCAGGCACTGTGCAGCCGTGGGTCACAGCTGGCTTCCCGGATAGCACCACAGTAACAAGAGGGTCTTGCTCAGGGCAAACCTAGGACCCTGGACACCTCTTCCAAATGTGCTATCAGGAACACAGCCTAGGGGTTGCTCCCTGCTCTTCTGTTTTCTGGGCTTCTTCATGGAGTGAAGGACACAGGCTGAAAGTCCCAGGGTGGTTTGTGGGGAAACAAGGGCAGGACTAAGTACTCCTGTTGTGGCAGCACTTGCCTAAGGGGATGACAACTGGTCTTGGACTCATCTGCATGGGACTGTGCCCCCTGCAGTGGGGCTGATGGCCGATGTCAGCCTGGAGAGGAATCTGGAGCTTCCAGGAGATGTCAGGGGATCTTCAGGGACAGGGTGCTGAGTGGGTAGTGATTAGAACCTCATAAAATGACTGTGCAAGGTCGTTTCAGGTAACAAACAAGGTGAATCTGAGGAGTGCATGGGCTGCTCAGACTGCTCAGGCTGGATCAGCTGTCACTGCAGGTTCTCCTCCCGGCCTCTTGCCCTCATGCAGCCAACTGTCTCCTGGGGCAGAGTGAGAAGCCGAGAAGGCCTTGATGCTGTGCAACCACGGGTGACCAACACTGTTCTGGTCACATATCAAAAACACAGCACCACAGGGCCTGATCTGCAGAGAGAAACTCTGTCCCAGCCATGAGTCATCATACCCACAATGGACAAGAAGCTCTGGAAGGAGTCAGCAAAATGCTAATAAGCACCAGGACAATTCAGGAAGCCCAGAAACCCTTCTGAAGGGTCACTGAGTGCCACCTGAGAGGCAGTGCTGGGCAGTGGGGAGGGCCAGGAGAAAGACTTGTGAGAAGGCTGTGAGAAACAGAGACACTCAGGGCTTTAACAGATCCTTAAAGTCCTGCCTGAGTCCCCAAATGGAAATCAATCTATGTCTGTGGGTTGACGAGAAGGAAGTGGTGAGTCCCGAATGGGGGACAGGGCTGAAGGGCCCTGCGTGAAGCTGGGTGGATGGAGACGTGTCCACCTTGCATGTGTGCCTCAGCCTGGGAACAGGGGCCTGCCCACGGTGCAGGATGGTTGGGCTGTGCTCAGCCATGCCCCAGGAGATGACCTTGCTCTCTTCCTCCCCACCACTCCCCACACGGGGCAGGCCCTCAGGAAACACCCCTGAGCCTGGAGATGCACCAACCTGCTGCGCTGAGGTGCCACTACTGCAGGGGCAGAGGGGAGGCTTGGAGAGACACGTGGGGCATGTGGGCAAGAGTGGTGTGGCCTGGGGAACATAGTGCCTGGGAAAAGTTACCCTGGAGCCATAGGAGCCATTCTGGAAAGAAAACTTGTAGGGAGGAACCACACTTTTGTGGCACTGCAGAGTTGCTGGGCACATTGTGCAGGGTGCTCTGATGGACATTTGTGTCCTTTTCCATCATGTCTTAAGTGCCACTTTTCTCAGGAATAGAGTAGCCAACAGAGCACTGACAGATAGTCTAAGATCATGAAAGGCATCATACACATGCCCCTAAAAAAATAACTCACATGGGGAAATCAGGAGAAGCCTGGCCAGGAGAGATGTGAGACTGAGAGGAGGGAATAAGGGCTTGGCCAGCTAAAATTAAGGATTTTGTAGAGGTAAGAGGGTCCAGGTTATGCTGATGCAGCTGTAACTGTGACTTAAAATAGTCATACAAGGCTATTCCCTGGCTTCAACCTGTAAACTAAATTCCTAAAACTAAATGCTACTCAGCCCTCTGACAGGAATCCACTACTCTAATGAGTGACCTCAGCGTACCTCTAGAAGACAAAACTCAGCCCATAGCTGATTCATCCTAGCTCTTACTCTCTTAATCACTCTGATCTCTGCCCTTAATGGTAGCATTAACATAGTCTATTTAACACTGGAAAACTGCTTAAGAGACCTAAACAAAACCCTAACTCCAAATGAATGTGTTGGGCCATGGATCTGATCAGCTTGTGGGTCACAAGGAGGAGATGGGTGGGAATGCTCTGAGGAGCTCAGCTATGCCTCAGGATCTCCTGCCCCAGTAGGAGCAATGTGACTGTGGCAGTGACTGTGAGGTCACTTCTGTCTCTGCACTTGATAGGGCAGCAGCAGGAATGTGTCACAGAAAGGGACTGTGAGGTCACTTGTGTCTGGAGGTGGCAGGTCAGCCTTGACTTCTTCCTGGGATCTGCACTTTTGGGCTGACATCTGGCAGTGGCCCTGCTTGGCATGCTGACTGGGGGATCCCCTCTGCCTACACACCCAGGACGACCCAGACAGAAAGAAGGCCCCAACATGGGTTGTCCTGTCCATTCTGCTGGAGTCCATGAGTGGGCAGCAGCAGGCACAAGGCTTGGCTGTGTGTAGCCAAGAAGCTGCAAGGCCAGCAGCAGGCCCCTGGCTTGGAAGCTGCTGCTGAGGTAACCTGTGTCTGGTTTGCTGACAGGCTGCAAGGAGCCTGCTGGGTTGGGATGCCTACTTCAGGAGTGGTTTCCACCCTGATGGAACTTTCCTTTGCTAGTAGGAAAGAGCAGGGGAGAAGAAACTCAACAAAGTGCACCATGGAAGTTGCGTACTGTCCACGAGGAGGAAGAAATGTCTCTCAAAGGGTCATGCTGTGGTGCCAGAGGTAACCCTCTTATCAGACCATGGCTTCCTGTTTCAAGGAACAGCTGGTGAGGGTTGACAAGACATCGGTGAAAGCAAGCGATGAGAGCAAGGTGGTGAACAGAGATGGGTGTCTGAAGACTTCAAGGAAATAGGACAAATTGTGGGACAGCGTAGGAAAAGCTACAGAGGAGAAGGCAGAGGGTGCTAGCAAGAATGGAAGGTCCCAACAGCCCTGAGGTTTTTGTCCTCTTGACTAGAGCTTAGGAGGAGAGATGTTATATTCATTGTGATGGGGTCTCATGGATTCCTTACAACCATGTGCAGCAGCTAAGAGGCTTCACACCACTGTTGTTCTCATGGCATCACGCTGCCCACTACTTCCCACAGACCCCAGGAAGAGCCTTGAGACAGATGTAGGGGTGCAGGGTCTCCCCTCCCACTTCCAGGGGTCAGGCCTTGGCTCTTCTGCATCACCAAAACCAACCAAGACTTCCCTCAGCACAGTGCTTTGCCTGTCTTTAACCATGGCCTCCAATTATCTGCCCTAACTAGTCCCTGGGGAGGCTTTTTTAGTAACAGCCCTCATTGGGGCCCATTAATACTCCAAGTCACTTCAGCTTTTCCTTCTGACTTTACTTTCTCTAGCAGTTGCATCATTGTCCTCTCAGTACCTGAGCTTCATAGACTCAGCACCACAATACACCATGGAACTCTTTAAATGCAGAAATTCCTAACATCTCCTCCATAGTTTTCTTCAAGTCTTCACAGCTTTTGCACCTAATTGCAGAGTTTGCATTCTGTAGTTAAGGAAGAAGTTTTCAAAAAGCACCTAATAAAAATCTTTTCTAGTTTTAAAGGTTGATTTTTCTGCAATTCAATTTTGTGCATCATTCTCCTATTGCTATTGATCCAGGTTGACTTCTTTGGAGACCTCCATAGGGAGGAAAAGCAAAGTCTGGAGGTCTGACACCTCCACTGCCAGCAGTGGTCTTTGTCCCTGTAAATGCAGCCCAGTTCAGTGCTGGAAACCCTTTCTAAGACAAGTCAGGGGTTCCTTGGGAAAAAAATAAAATTAAAATAAATAAAATAAAATAAAATAAAATAAAATAAAATAAAATAAAATAAAATAAAATAAAATAAAATAAAATAAAATAAAATAAAATAATATAAAATAAAATATAATATAAAATAAATTTGAAATAAAATAAATTTGAAATGACCATTGGAAGCTGAGAAATACAGCCTGAATCTTACTAGAAAACTGGACATCCACAGTCTCTCTTGGTTCTGCTGTGGAAAACTCAGAATGAAAACTAAAGAAAATATTTCTTCAAGTGGCTGTAGCTGTACCCATGAGCTTGGCCTCTTTGGGGACATTGTTCCCTTCCAGCCATGGAAAAGTAAATTGAGTAATGTGAAAAGACCTGCCCAGTCAATAGCAACTCTATTGACTGGGCAGGTCTTTTCACAAGGCAGCTATGCAAAATCCCCACCAGTGGGGCAATCTTGGAACTTTGAAGTTCCCTCTCCTGAAGCAGTCTATGCCGAGCATGCACATAGCCTCCAAGCGAGTTCCAATGGGGTGCTTTTGCCATTCTTTCCCAGTTAGACTCACTTCAGCCTCCAGTACAGTTAACTGTTGGGATCCCCCTGTCACTCCAGCAATACAGGTGGGTTCTACCTCTTTCTAGCTTGATGGCATTAGGGTACTCTGTGCACCAGTGTCCAGTACAGCCTGATACATTTGTGGGTGTGATGTGTCAGGCCATTAAATATACCCAGTCCAGTAAACCTGATTGTCCCTTTCCTCCTTGCCTCCCCCTGGCTGGAAGCAGGACCCCTCTAGTCCTGCTCATAGTATTAATTATGGTGCATGGTAGATGACCCACTGGAAACACATCCCACCATGGTAGGGGAGAGGGCACTGGCAGCCAAGGGATGCATTTCGGTGCAGGAGTTGGGGCCCAGCAGAGACAAGGAGTCAAGGCAGTGGGGTGGGGAAGGCCAGCAGAAGCAGCCCAAGGGGTCGTGCTGCTTGTGAGGACACGTTTGTGGCAGCAGCCGGAGTGGGCAGCAGCTGTGCGCAGGCCAGGGGAGGCCAGGAAGTGCATGCCAAGAGTGTTCCTGCCAGCAAAGCCAAGGCCGAGGCCGAGGCCAAGGGCAGAGGCAGGCCCAGGGCAGGGGGCTGCAAGGGCCATGCTGAGCTCCCTGCCCCTGCAGCAACCGCCCTGGCCCTCGGCCTCCTCTCCCCTGCCCCTGCAGCTCTGGGCTCCCTTGGCGCAGCCCTGGCTCTGCAGCACCAAGCCCTGCTGGGAGCCCTCCCCTGCATGCTGCCACCGCTCCCTGATGCTGCTGTTGCCCTCTGCCGGGCACTGCCCAGCCCAGCCCAGCCCCTGCCCACCTCTCCCCACCCCCCTGCCCTTGCCTGGTCACCCAGTCTTTTGGCCCTTTCCACTTGTTCACTGAAGCCCTCTGAGACCTTTGTGCCGTGACCCCGTTCTGTGTCCTAGCACTGCAGAGCTCCCATCAGAAAATCCATACTTTGGCTTAACTTTACTGTGAAGATCCACTTACTGCCCACTCAACATAAGGCACACAGTGTCCCAGGAGAACCCTTATGATATTCTGGTGGTTCACAATACCTCCTTGATGCCACCAGTCCTGTCACGTTTCAAACCCAGGAAGCTGCTTCTTCACCTGTCAGGGTCTCCAGGGGCAATGGGTATCCACCAGTGACGACTCAGTCCAGCCCTCGCTCCCTCACCCAAAACCTGGTGCCCCCATGTCCCTGTGTCCAGGTGAAACCCAAGTACAAGACCGATGCCTTAAGCCTGGCATTCCCTGATTGTCTTCTGCACTCCAGATTGGGAAGAAGAACCCTAAGCATGAGCAACTTCATTTTATTAACAAGATACCAGAACAGAGGCCAGGTGTCATTTAGGGATAAACACATTCAGAGAAAGCCTCTGGGTTCACAGAGGACTGGTCATCTGGAAAAGAGGAATGAAAGCAAACATCTAACTGGAAAAATAATTTTAAAGAATGCTATACCTAAAGCTCACAAACTGCCTGAGATTAACGTGAGTAAAACCAGAAAAGTGAGATAGCCAATTTATTGCTAAGTAAATAGAATCAGTTTCTTCAGTGTGGCTTTCAGCTCCTGGTTCCTCATGCTGTAGATGAGGGGGTTCAGTGCTGGAGGCAGCACCGAGTACAGAAATGCCAACACCAGGTCCAAGGATGGAGAGGAGATGGAGGGCGGCTTCAGGTAGGCAAACATGACAGTGCTGACAAACAGGGAGACCACGACCAGGTGAGGGAGGCACGTGGAAAAGGCTTTGTGTCGTCCCTGCTCAGAGGGCATCCTCAGCACTGCCCTGAAGATCTGCACATAGGACAACACAATGAAAACAAAACAACCAAAGCCTAAAGAAACATTAAATGCAAGTGCCCCGACTTCCCTGAGATAGGCATCTGAACAGGAGAGCTTGAGGATGTGGGGAATTTCACAGAAGAACTGGTCCACAACATTGCTGTGGCAGAGGGGCAGGGAAAATGTGTTGGCCGTGTGCAGGACAGCATTGAGAAAGCCACTGCCCCAGGCAGCTCCTGCCATCTGGGCACAGGCTCTGCTGCCCAGGAGGCTCCCGTAGTGCAGGGGCTTGCAGATGGCAACGTAGCGGTCATAGGCCATGACAGTGAGGAGATAGTACTCTGAACAAAACAAGAAGAAGAAAAAGAAGACCTGAGCAGCACACCCTTGATAGGAGATTGCCCTGGTGTCCCAGAGGGCATTGGCCATGGCTTTGGGCAGAGTGGTGGAGATGCAGCCCAGGTCAAGGACGGCGAGGTTGAGGAGGAAGAAGTACATGGGGGTGTGGAGACGGTGGTTGTGGGCTATGGCGCTGAGGATGAGGCCATTTCCCAGGAGAGCAGCCAGGTAGATGCCCAGGAAGAGCGCGAAGTGCAGGAGCTGCAGCTCACGCGTGTCTGCGAATGCCAGCAGGAGGAACTCGCTCACAGAGCTGACGTTGGGCATTTGCTGACTTTGGACATGGACACTGCCAAATGAGAAAAAAATATAAATAGAGTGTCACGAGTAATGTCTGTTAGCATAATTCAGTTAATTCACAGTTAAAGCCTTAAATTACCTGTTTCAAGAGGATCATTGTCTATCTCCCTGTCTGGAGCCCTGCTCTGTGCTTGCTGAATGTCCTGTACACTGCAGCCTCCTCTGCCCAGCAGCTCCCAATGAGCCTACTCTGCTCCATTCGAGGTTCCAAGAGGGAAGGTTCCTGGGCAGTGGCTCCCTCTGCTGAGTGAGGGGTGTTTGGCTGTGTGACTCTGTTGTGCGTCTTCCCTGTTCAATACCCAGGAGCCAAAACCAGCAGGTGGATCATGCGTGTCTGGCTGGAGAAAACAGGAAGCATCTCCTCCTGCTTCACCCTTCGTGCACAGCACTCCCTGTCAGAATCAGGCACCACCAGCTGCCACGCTGGGCAAGGGAGAGAAGCAGGCATGGGCAGGCAGGGCGGACCCAACCCAGTGCAGAGGCTGTGGTGTCGATGAGGTAGAGCCTGTCCTCACAGCCCTGTGCCATCTACCCTGCACAGACAGCAGAGGGACAAGAGCTCTGGAGTGTAAGAAGAGTTTGGAATATGCTCCTGGTCATATGGTAGAAGTTTGGGGGCAAGACCTGTATGGAGCCAGGAGTTGGACTTGATGATCCCTGTGGGTCCCTTCCAACTCAGGATATTTTATGATTCTCTGTGTCCTGGTTTCAGTTAGCACAGAATTAATTTTCTTCCTAGTAGCTGGTGGAATGCTGTGTTTTGGCTTAGAATGAGAAGAGTGCTGATAACACCCCGATGCTTTAATTGTTGCAGAGCAGTGCTTATACTAAGCCAAGGACATCTCAGCCTTTGCTCTGTCCTGCCAACGGGCAGGCTGGGGGGTGCAGTAAGAGCTGGGAGGGGACAGACCCAGGACAGGTGACCCAAACTAGCCAAAGGGGTATTCCATACCATCTGACGTCATGCTAAACAATATATAGGGGTGGCTAGCCGGGGGGAGGGGGCCGGACTGCTCGGGGTTAAGCTGGGCATCGGTCAGCGGGTGGTGAGCAATTGCATTGTGCATCACTTGTTTGTACATATTATTATTAGTAGTACTATTATCATCATTGTATTATTATTATTATTATTATTATTTTCCTGTCTTATTAAACTGTCTTTATCTCAACTCACGGGCTTCACTTTCCATTTCTCTCCCCCGTCCCAGAGAGGGAGGGGGGAGGGTGAGCGAACGGCTGCAGTGCCGGACATGTTGGAACTTCAGTATGAACTTGAATCGAAGGCAGCCAAGTGGTACGCCACAATTGATATCGCTAATGCATTTTTCTCCATCCCTCTAGCAGCAGAGTGCAGGCCACAATTTGCCTTCACTTGGAGGGGAGTTCAATATACTTGGAATCGGCTGCCCCAGGGGTGGAAACACAGCCCTACCATTTGCCATGGGCTGATCCAGTCTGCGCTAGAGCAGGGGGAAGCTCCTGAACACCTGCAGTACATCGATGACATTATTGTGTGGGGTGACACAGCAGAGGAAGTTTTTGAGAAAGGGAAGAAAATAGTCCAAATCCTTCTGAAAGCCGGTTTTGCCATAAAACAAAATAAAGTCAAAGGACCTGCACGAGAGATCCAGTTTTTAGGAATAAAATGGCAAGATGGGCGTCGTCAAATCCCAATGGATGTGATCAACAAAATAACAGCTATGTCTCCACCAACTAACAAAAAAGAAACACAGACTTTCCTAGGTGTTGTGGGGTTTTGGAGAATGCACATCCCAAATTACAGTCTGATTGTAAACCCGCTCTACCAAGTAACTCGTAAGAAGAATGAGTTTGAATGGGGCCCTGAACAACGACAAGCCTTTGAACAAATCAAGCAGGAAATAGTCCATGCAGTAGCCCTTGGGCCAGTTCGAACAGGACCAGATGTAAAGAATGTGCTCTACACTGCAGCCGGGGAGAACGGCCCCACCTGGAGCCTCTGGCAGAAAGAACCTGGGGAAACTCGAGGTCGGCCCCTGGGGTTTTGGAGTCGGGGATACAGAGGATCTGAGGCCCGCTATACTCCAACTGAAAAGGAGATATTGGCAGCATATGAAGGAGTTCGATCTGCTTCGGAGGTGGTCGGTACTGAAGCGCAGCTCCTCCTAGCACCCCGATTACCGGTACTAGGCTGGATGTTCAAGGGAAGGGTCCCCTCTACGCATCATGCAACTGATGCTACATGGAGCAAGTGGGTTGCACTGATTACTCAGCGGGCTCGAATAGGAAACCCCAGTCGCCCAGGAATATTGGAAGTGATCATGGACTGGCCAGAAGGCAAATACTTTGGGATATCATCAGAGGAGGAGGTGGGTCGTGCTGAAGAAGCCCCACTGTACAACCAGTTGCCAGAGAATGAAAAGAAATATGCCCTGTTCACTGATGGGTCCTGTCGTATTGTGGGGAAGCATCGGAGATGGAAGGCTGCTGTATGGAGTCCTACGCGACGAGTTGCAGAAGCTGCTGAGGGAGAAGGTGAATCGAGTCAGTTTGCAGAAGTGAAAGCCATTCAGCTGGCTTTAGACATTGCTGAACGAGAAAAATGGCCAGTTCTCTATCTCTACACCGATTCATGGATGGTAGCAAATGCCCTGTGGGGATGGTTACAGCAATGGAAGCAAAACAACTGGCAGCGTAGGGGCAAACCTATCTGGGCTGCTGCATTGTGGCAAGATATTGCTGCTCGGGTAGAGAACCTGGCTGTGAAAGTACGCCACGTAGATGCTCATGTGCCCAAGAATCGGGCTACTGAAGAACATCAAAACAACCAGCAGGTGGATCAGGCTGCTAAGATTGAAGTAGCTCAGGTGGACCTGGATTGGCAGCATAAAGGTGAATTATTTATAGCCCGATGGGCCCATGACACCTCAGGCCATCAAGGTAGAGATGCAACATACAGATGGGCTCGTGATCGAGGGGTGGACTTGACCATGGACGCTATAGCACAGGTTATTCATGACTGTGAAACATGTGCTGCAATCAAGCAAGCCAAACGGTCAAAGCCTCTTTGGTATGGAGGACGATGGCTGAAATATAAATATGGAGAGGCCTGGCAGATTGATTACATCACACTCCCTCAAACTCGCAATGGCAAGCGCCACGTACTTACAATGGTGGAAGCAACCACCGGATGGCTGGAAACATACCCTGTGCCTCATGCTACCGCCCGGAACACCATCCTGGGCCTTGAAAAGCAAGTCCTATGGCGACATGGCACCCCAGAAAGAATAGAATCAGACAATGGGACTCACTTCCGAAACAACCTTATAGACACTTGGGCCAAAGAACATGGTATTGAATGGGTGTATCACATCCCCTATCATGCACCAGCCTCCGGGAAAGTTGAACGATACAATGGCCTGTTAAAGACTACCTTGAAAGCAATGGGCGCTGGGACGTTCAAAAACTGGGATACGCATTTGGCAAAGGCCACCTGGTTAGTCAATACTAGGGGATCTACCAACCGAGCTGGACCTGCCCAATCAAACCTGTTACGTACTGTAGATGGGGATAAAGTTCCTGTAGTGCATGTAAAAAATATGCTGGGTAAAACAGTCTGGGCTACTCCTGCCTCAGGAAAAGGCAAACCTATTCGTGGAATTGTTTTCGCTCAGGGACCTGGATATACTTGGTGGGTGATGCAAAAGAACGGAGAGGTCCGGTGTGTACCTCAAGGGGTTTTATTACTGGGTGAGAATAGCCCATGAATTGAGTTGTACCATGTTAATTACTATATAATACTGTATGTTATCACTACCAGGACTACTATATACCCTAGATGAAAATGGTGACTAATTAGAATGTATGGAAAAGAGTGTAACCTGAGCATGACATAAATGGTATGGAATAAGGGGTGGATAGATGTCCTGGTTTCAGTTAGCACAGAATTAATTTTCTTCCTAGTAGCTGGTAGAATGCTGTGTTTTGGCTTAGGATGAGAAGAGTGCTGATAACACCCCGATGTTTTAATTGTTGCAGAGCAGTGCTTATACCAAGCCAAGGACATCTCAGCCTTTTGCTCTGTCCTGCCAACAGGCAGGCTGGGGGTGCAGTAAGAGCTGGGAGGGGACAGACCCAGGACAGGTGACCCAAACTAGCCAAAGGGGTATTCCATACCATCTGACGTCATGCTAAACAATATATAGGGGTGGCTAGCCGGGGGGAGGGGGCCGGACTGCTCGGGGTTAGGCTGGGCATCGGTCAGCGGGTGGTGAGCAATTGCATTGTGCATCACTTGTTTGTACATATTATTATTACTTTCCTATTATCACCATTGTAACATAATTGTTATTATTGTTATTATTATTTTGTTATTATTATTTTCCTGTCTTATTAAACTGTCTTTATCTCAACTCACGGGCTTCACTTTCCATTTCTCTCCCCCGTCCCAGAGAGGGAGGGGGGAGGGTGAGCGAACAGCTGCGTGGTATTTAGCTGCCAGCCGGGTTAAACCACGACACCATGGATGGAGGCTGGGGGGCAAAGTCCCACCCACTCTAAGTGAAGAGCAGGTTTGAGACCACCTGAAGAAATTCAACAAGTACAAGTCTGTGGGCCCTGATGACATTCACCCCAGGTTCCTGAGGGAACTGGCTGATGTAGTTGCCAAGCATCTCCCCATCATATTTGAAGAGTCCTGTCAGTTGTGTGAAGTCCCTTGTGACCTGAAAAAGGAAAACATCACTCCCATTTTTAAAAGGGTAGAAATGAGAAGCCGTGGAACTATTGAATGCTGAGCCTCACCTCTGTGTCTGGCAAGATCATGGAAAAGATCCTCCTGGTATCAATGTCAAGGCACATGCAAGACAAAGAGGTGATCTCAGACACCCAGCATGGCTTCACCAAAGGATAAATCGTGCCTGACCAATGTGCTGGCTTTCTACAATGGAGTGACCACATCAGACAACAAAGGAAGACCGACCAATGTCATCTACTTGGACTTCTGTAAGACCATTGCCATGGTCCCACATGACATCCTGGTCTCCAAATTACAGAGATATGCATTTGATGGGTGAACCATTCAGTGGGTAAGGAGTTGGCCTGAAGGTCACATGCAGGGAGTGGTGCTCAATGGCTCTATGTCCAAGTGGAGGCTGGTGGTGAGTCTTGTACCTCAGGGGTCTGTCCTCGGACCCGTATGGTTTAATATGTTTATTAGTGACATAGACAGTGGGGTCGAGTGCACCCTCAGCAAGTGTGCAGATGACACCAAGCTGAGAGGTGTAGTTGATGCAACAGAGGAAGGGATTCCTGTGCAAAGGGCTCTGGGCAACCTGTTCTCCTGGGGGGCATCCCTGCTTATGGCCAGAGGGCTGGCAATAGGTGATCTTTAAAGTCCCTTGCCATTCTCTGATTCTATGGTCTCACTAGCTATACCTCAAGCATGACTCCCATGCCATCAGCCTTCCTGTGGTCTATCACCTGACCACAACAGAAGGTGCCTCACCATCATCTTCAATGCCTTGAGCATGCTTCTGCCCTATACGGTCCCTATCTGTGCCACATTTCTCCTGCTGGTCCGTCAGATCCAGAGACAGAAGTGGCCTCCCAGCCTCCTTCACCGCCATGTGCCTCCTGCAGGCCCAGCACATCCTGAGGCACACCTGATCCCATCCCAGCATTCCCAGCCAGCTCCTCCTTGTGGCCTCTGATCTGATCACATACCTGTCACCTCACATGCCTCTTCCAATGCCATGGGATTGCTGCAGGACCTCGCAGTCCCTGCCCTGCCCCAAGGGGACAAACAGCTGAAGTTAGGGGTAGAAGTGGGGTTGAATCTGAGATGTGCTGTGTGCATGGTGGAGAGTTTTGGTAATTAGGTGTTCAGATTAACATTTAGGGATTAGAGGTCACCTTCTAGGGTTAAGGGAATGGTAGGGCTTTAAGGGAAGGATCAGTGTTCTTCTCAAGATGCCTGCTCAATTTATAGGGGAAGATCAAGCTTTGGAGGTTGGAGATTTGTTTAGTTCTTGACTGGGGGCTAGGGTGAAGGCTGGCGTTATAATCCTTGGTTAGGCTTAATCATCTTTTTGCTCAGCCTTCTAGTAGAAGATGGGTTTGACATCTGCCTTTTCTAAGTCTTGAGGAATGACTTTAA
This sequence comes from Aythya baeri, assembly GCA_026413565.1. Classification (NCBI taxonomy): domain Eukaryota; kingdom Metazoa; phylum Chordata; class Aves; order Anseriformes; family Anatidae; genus Aythya; species Aythya baeri. The sequence goes on along the minus strand of JAKRSJ010000126.1, from coordinate 283,713 downwards.
TCAATTTGTCCTTTCCAAGGTCTTTGAGAAAGGTCTTATGATGATGTCAGCAGCTGTACCAGCACCTCTCTCATTCTTCCAAAACCAACTTTAAGCAACCTGAGGACTGGCCAGGGGGATGGTGAAATTTTGGGAAAGGGCTTGGTTAAAATCTCTGAGGAGAGCCTTTATGAGCTTCACATGGTCAATGATGGCAGTGTCGTAGATAATCATAGAAACATGGGATCATGGTTTGGGATGGAAGGACCTAGAGATCGTCCTATTCCAACCCCCGTGCAGTGGGCAGGGACACTTTGCACTAGACCGGGTTGCTCAAAACACATTCCAACCTGTCCTTGAACACTTCCAGGGATGGGACATTCACAGCTTTTCCAGGCAACCTGTTCCAGTGCCTCACCATCCTCAGAGGAAAGAATTTCTTCCATGTATCTAATTTAAACCTGCCATCTTCTATTTTAAAGTCATTAATCCTTGTCCTATCACTACAATCCCAGACAAAGACTGTCTCCCCAGCTTTCCTGTAGGTCCTCTCTAAGTACTGGTAGGTTGCTCTAAGGTTTCCCCGGTGCCTTGTCTTCTCCAGGCAGAACAGTACCAGTTCTCTCAGTGTGCCTTCATAGAAGACTTGCTCTAGCCCCTTGATCTGGACTTGTTCAAATAATTCCATGTACTCAAACTGTCGTGTTAAACCACAGCAGTCTTTTTGGCACCCAGTGTGGGGCACGAAGGCTTGAGATAATGACAGATCTTACTACAGAGTACTAAAGATAAATTGTTATAAGCATTAGACCAGTTTAATAGTTGCTGATCACAAGGTCGACATTTTGGATCTCAGGTCTGTTGGGCTTGTTTTCAGAAATGTGTTGTATAGCACATTACTTACTGCATGTGTTCCCATTGTGCTCTTTATCATTTCTGTGGCTGGTTTAAAGTTATTTTGCTATGTTGTGTAGCACTGGCTTGTGAGTTTATAAAATTACTGGTCATGTGACAAATCTGTTCTTTGTACTGAGCATTGCCATCACCTCCATACCTCAGGAACCATCGCTCAGAAACTATTAAGAACTACACTCTTCCCCTTTTTGCTTTAGGGAGCAAATCCATGAGGAGAAACGGGAGAGACACTTCTCCACTTATGCAATCTCTCTTTCTCCTTCACCTCCCCCTTCTCCTCCAGGCTAATTACACTAGCTCTACAAAGCTTTGGATACCCATGAGGTGGTCCTACTGTGATGTCTCCTGAATGTGTTTCAACTGTTGTTTAAGGATAGACATCTCTTTAAGAATGCCCTTCAGAGTCCTGCCCCAAGGCAGGAGAGTTAGGAGTGGCAGGGAGCATGGGAGGATCTGGGCAGGCACCTTGAGCAGTGGGCACCTCCAGTGCTTTGGAAGTTCCCCCCTGAGCACGTGCAGAATCCTTAAAAACTGCAGAAGTGCTTGAAAAGGAGGGGTTATCACTTTGGCAATTCCAAAGGGAATTCCAAAGGGAGCCTCAGTCAGTGTCACTCCAAGCCCTGGGACAGGCCCTGCAGCTACTCCAACACCTCTGACATGTCCCACAGCCACTCCAGCCACTGTGACAGGCCCCAGACTAGACCAGACCCCCTCAGGTCTGCTCTTGCTAGGCCAGAGCACCAACCTGTGCCAGGATCAATTGCCTCTACATGCAGGAGAAAACAGAGGGTGTGAAAATCAGGCTCCTGAGAATGGAAGAGAACTACTGCCCAGAAAAGAAAGGAGGGAGAGGAATGTTGATCTATGAAACCTTGACATAGACTTCCCCATGAGACGGTACTTCCAAGATCCAAAAGGGTACAGGCGGGGTTTTAAAGGATGTTAAAGAGCTGTCTACCTTGCCCAGTCCCTGGGAGGACCTTTCCATTTGTGGACTTGTTGAAGGTGAAAGAAGAGCAGGTGCAGATGGTTACCAGAATGTTCTACCAGTTGGGGACAGGCTGGAGATCAGTCAGTAATGAACAATTGCACTGTGCATAGTTTGTTTTGTACATAATAATAATAGCACTAAAAATAATTACTATTATAATTCTTTCTCTACCATTTCAGTCCTTTCAACTGCCCTGACCTCAACCAATAAGCATGTGGGGGAGTTGGTGTGAGCTAACTGCTGTGTGGTGCTGAGCTGCCCGCCAGGTTAAAGCACATCATGTTTGACAACCACAGTCCAACAGCACAAACCACACTTCTAAAAATCTTGTGTTCAGAGAGGAGCAGTAGATGATCAGTTCAGTCTGCCTCAATGAGCACACCCCAGCAGAGACCCTGCTGCCTTCGGGAGCTGTCAGCCCTGAGGCCTTGGGGACACCTCGAGGGAGCCCAAGGGCACAGAGCAAGCGATGCCATGGTCGGGTGCTGTGCTGCTGAGCTGGGCCGGGCTCCTGGGCCCAAGGGGAGCTCCTGGCAAGCGCTGCAGAGAGACAGCTGTGCCCAGGAGCAGCTCCTCTGCACAGCGCAGAAGGACTGGGGGCTCTGACCGCAGCTGGCACACAGAGAGGAGAGAAGGAGAGAGGGCTTGGAGGCACTGAGGAGTGCAACAACGGAGGGCAGCGTGTGGCAGGACACATCTGCAGGCTCTTGACACCGTGAGGCTCTGGCAGCAGGGCACTGCAGGTGGGGTTGCCAGAGGGGTCTTCTACAGCTGGCACATCCAATGGCTGATAGCATCTGTCAGGGTCGTTGTCTCTATTTCTACAAAAATGAGTAGAAAATGCTTTATAGAATAACATTTATGATTGCATATTTCAAGAGGAAGACCAAGAGAGGGGGTACCTGAAAGGGAAGAATTTTTCTGTAGCCTGTGCTTGCAGATTCCTGCAGTGGAGGGGAGACATGGTTTCATGGTAATGGATTGACATTATTGTAGTGGAGACTGAGACTCCAAGAGAATTGCAGTGAGAGTGCTGGTTGTCTGCAATGAAGTTTATAAAGTTCCTTTCCACACCTCAGCCCAGAAACTGCATCAACATCATTTTGTGTTCCTCTCAGGTTTTATCCTAGATGATCTTTAAGAGCTGCAAGCTCCCCGATTCCTAGTGCTGGGAGACATCCCTGTCTTTGGGAGGTCTCTGCCGGCTTGAAGTGAGCACAGATGATTTGCAAAGAGCAGGAGCTGCATTGTCTGCAGGCAGAGCTGCAGCACAGGAGGGTTTGCTGAGTGTCCGTCTGTCCCTCCCTGGCCTTGCCTCCCCTGGCAGCAGCACTCTGGCATTCCTCCTGGCTTCTCCAGCTGGCCGTGCTGCTGCTGGTCTTGTTCCCAGGCTGGCTGGGGATGGGGGTTTCACATGCCCATGGGGTGAGTCCTCGGTGTGCTTGAGTGAAGGGGAGTACGGGGACAGGGTGAGGGGTGTGGAGATGGGCACTTTAAGCCTGGATTCCTCTGCTCTCAGCAGGGTCTTTGCTCTTTTCAATCAAACATGTGAGTACAACTTTCATGCAGCTCTCACAGGGCAGCTGAGACCGTACTTGATGGACGGACTGGCTGTCTTCCCTGAAGAACACTGTGCACTAAAGTGAGAGTCCCTTTTTCTCAGATAATGATCTACAAGGATTCACTTTCAGTCCAGCAGAAATAGTCAGGATCTGTGGCTCGGAAACATTCCTAAGGAGTGGAGGGACAGCTGAAAGAAACAAAACAAAACAAATAAATAAATATATATATAAAACACCTCCACAGCTCTGCTCTGTAGTTTGGTGGACAGGGAGCAACACTGGGGCAAAACATTTTCAGATCAGGAAGGAAGTGAAACCAACATTACCACATGTTCCTCTTCACCTCTTGCTGTAGGACAGGGCTGACTCCTGCAGTGCCCGTAGAAGAGGCCCCTGTTCCAACAGACTCCGTCAGGCAGAATGAATCAGGATGCATGAAAGGGATCTGCCAAATGTCTGCCAGAAAGTGCACAATATAGGTGATGATTTTAAATGAGAAATTGAATTAATTTCCTTCTGATAAATTTCTTGTACTTTATTACTCTCATCCTCTTCTTTGTTCAGGACCACATCTCAAAAAAAGCAGATGTCCAACAGCAGCACCATCACTGAATTCCTCCTGCTGGCATTCGCAGACACGCGCGAGCTGCAGCTCCTGCACTTCGCACTCTTCCTGGGCATCTACTGGCTGCCCTCCTGGGCAACGGCCTCATCCTCAGCGCCGTAGCCTGCCACCACCGCCTCCACACCCCCATGTACTTCTTCCTCCTCAACCTCGCCCTCCTCGACCTGGGCTGCATCTCCACCACTCTGCCCAAAGCCATGGCCAATGCCCTCTGGGACACCAGGGCCATCTCCTATCAAGGCTGTGCTGCACAGGTCTTTCTCTTTGTCTTCTTGATGTCAGCAGAGTTTTCCCTTCTCTCTGTCATGGCCTACGACCGCTATATTGCCATCTGCAAGCCCCTGCACTACGGGAGCCTCCTGGGCACCAGAGCTTGTGCCACCATGGCAGCAGCTGCCTGGGGCAGTGGCTTTCTCAATGCTGTCCTGCACACGGCCAACACATTTTCCCTGCCCCTCTGCTATGGCACTGTTGTGGACCAGTTCTTCTGTGAAATCCCCCACATCCTCATGCTCTCCTGCTCAGATGTCTACCTCAGAGAAGTTGGTGTTCTTCTAGTTAGTGGTTGCTTTTGTGTTGGTTGTTTTGTTTTCATTTTGGTGTCCTATGTTCAGATCCTCAGGGCAGTGCTGAGGATGCCCTCTGAGCAGGGCAAGCACAAAGCCTTTTCCACGTGCCTCCCTCACCTGGCCGTGGTCTCCCTCTTTCTCAGCACTGTCTTGTTTGCCTACCTGAAGCCCCCTTCTATTTCCTCCATATCCTTGGACATGGTGATGGCAGTTCTGTACTCAGTGGTGCCTCCAGCAGTGAACCCCCTTATCTACAGCATGAGGAACCAGGAGCTGAAAGCGACACTGAAGAAACTGATTCTAGTTTTAGTATTTGCTTAGTAATGAACTGTCTCTCTTTTCTAGTTTAACTCAAGTTAATCTCAGGCAATTTGTGCCCTCTAGGTATAGCATTTGTCCTTGTTTGAGCTTGGATAGAGTTAATTTTCTTCCTAGTAGCTGGTAGAGTGCTATGTTTTGGCTTAGGATGAGAAGGATGCTGATAATATGCCGAAGTTTTAATTGTTGCAGAGCAGTGCTTACACCAAGGCAAGGACAGTTCAGTTTCTCACTCTGTCCTGCCAACGGGCAGGATGGGGGTGCAGCAAGAGCTGGGAGGGGACAGACCCAGGACAGCTCACCCAAAGTGGCCAAAGGTGTATTCCCTACCATCTGATGTCATGCTAAACAATAGATAGAGGTGGCTAGCTGGGGCGGGGGGGGGGAGGGTATGGCGGGGGTTGGAGGAGGGGAGTGATCAGGGTTAGGCTGGGCATCGGTCAGTGGGTGGTGAGCAATTGCATTGTGCATCACTTGTTTCATACAGATTAGTAGTAGTAGTGCTATTATCATCATTATTGTTATTATTATTTTCCTGTCATAATAAACTGCCTTTATCTCAACTCACAGGCTTCACTTTCCCATTTCTCTCCCCCATCCCAGAGAGGGAGAGGGGAGGGTGAGCAAACAGCTGTGTGGTGTTTAGCTGACGGCTGGGTTAAACTACAGCAGTCCTTTTGGCGCCCAACATGGGGCTCGAAGGGTTCATATAACGACAGATCTGACCAGAGTGTGTTAAAATAAAATTGGTATAAGTATTAGACCTCCTTAACAGTTGCTAGTCACATTGCTGATTGCTTTAATCTCAAGTCTGCTGTGCCTGTTTTCCAAATTGAGTTTTATAGCACGTTACTTTCCACATGTGCTCTCTGTCATGCTGTTTATTCTTTCCAGGCCCTGTTTTAAGATCGTTATGGTACTGTGTGGTGTAACAGTGGCTTATAAGACGATGAAATTTCTGGTCATGACCCTAACCTGGTATTTGTACTCAGCACTGTCATCGACTCTATACTTTGGAAACCATATCTCGGAAACTGTTATCAATTGCACCTCTTGCCTTTTTTCATTAGGGAGCCAATCTGTGGAGGGGAAAGGGGAAGATATTTTTTCCTACTCGTTCACTCTCCCTTTCTCCTTCACCCCCCTCTTATCCTCCGAAGCCTAGTACAAATAAATCTTATATAAATCTTAAATAAATATTCAATAAATCTTATAATGCTAAACTGACTCAGAATTTATAACAATTTGGTGACCCCGATGTGATCCTCTTGTTTCCCGAGGCTGTGAACAACTAAAGGAGGCACTCCCACCCTTGTTTCGTTGTGGCCCTTTGCCGGGAGCAGTACAGAGCCCAGCAGGATTATGAACTTAAAAGGCAAGTAAAGAACAAAGAGCTCTCCCTTCCTTGGTGGATTCGGTTGTGTGACTGTAACGGTGTGATTGAGACGGAACTCAGTTCCGAAGCGAGTGCGGAGGTCTTCTAACTGCGATTCCAGTATCCCGTGAGGGACTCAGCTGGTGAAGGACCAAAGTGATCGTTCTAAGTATTTGTAGGTGGGATAACACTCAAAAGACACCTTTAGATACAGGCACAACCATGAGTTTTGGAACTTTATTTGTATAAAAAGAAGTTCCAGGAATGGGTCAGGGACAAAGCAGATCCTTAGACGCGGAAGGATTCCAGGAGGGGTTTAAAAAGGGGGGAAAATTACCAGATACTCCACCGGATAGTCCCTTAGGGCTAATGTTAAGTTATTGGGATAGTATTAGAAGCACTAAACATAAGGATAAGGCGAGAATGATTCAATTTTGTATGATTCAATAGCCAATAACAGAATCCCAGAAACCTCTAAGAGTAAAACAGTATCCCATTCCATTAGAAGGAAGGGATTAAAACCAGTCATAGATCAGCTATTACATGGAGGGACTTTAGAACCATGTATGTTCCCCCATAAGACGCCTGTATTAGCCATAAAAAAAAAAAAAAAAAAAAAAAAAAAGGCTGATGGGACATGCCAATTGGTTCAAGATCTAAGAGCTGTAAATCGAAGAACAGTGACTAAATTCCCAGCAGTGGCAAATCCTTATACACTATTTAATCATTTGACCCCATGTCGTGGTTTAACCCAGCCAGCAGCTAAACACCACACAGCCATTCGCTCACTCTCCCCTCTCCCCCTCTGGAATGGGGAAGACAAATGGGAAAATGAAGCCTGTGAGTTGAGATTAAGACAGTTTATTAAGACAGGAAAATAATAATAACAATAATAATAATAACAATAATGATGATAATAGTAATACTACTACTAATGTGGACAAAACAAGTAATGCACAATGCAATTGATCACCATTCGCTGACTGATGCTCGGCCTAACCCTGAGCAGTCTGGCCTCCCCACCCTGGCTAGCCACCCCTATATATTGTTTAGCATGACATCAGATGGTAGGGAATTACCCGCTTTGGCCAGTTTGGGTCAGTTGTCCTTGGTCTGTCCCCTCCCAGCTCTTGCTGCACCCCCATCCTGCCCACTGGCAGGACAGAGTGAGAAGCTGAAATGTCCTTGCCTTGGTGTAAGCACTGCTCTGCAACAATTAAAACATCGGCATGTCATCAGCACTCTTCTCATCCTAAGCCAAAATATAGCACCCTACCAGCTACAAGGAGGAAAATTAACTTTGTCCTAACTGAAACCAGGACAGACCTGACAGGTCATTTCACATTTTCTGCTTTCATATCCCTATTGGAAGGGGATGATTCCCAAACAGGGGTAAGCAGATGGGTTCTGCCTCAGCCATTGGAAGTGTCCTGCTCTTGAGTCTTTCAGCCTGAGATTGCCACAGATGACCCATGATGGTAAATGGATGTTCAGCTAGGAATAAGGGAAAGTGTCTTGGGTTTTCCAGTGGCCATTTCAAAGTTAGGTGAATCCCAAGAACGCCCTGAAATTGGCTATTGTCTTTCAAGGGGTTTCATGTGTTGCGCAGGGCTGGAGTTATTGGGACAAAGACCACTGCTGGCAGTGGAGGTGCTCTGGTATCTCCACCTGGCTCCATATGAATCCTCCAAAGGGCTATGGTCTCTTGCATGTCCTGCTTGTTTATTGTCTGACAGCAAAGCTCTGACTCAGTACCCAGTAATTTCCTTAGTACTTAAGTAAAAGAGCAACTACTCATCACCTCAAATGTTTCAATCCTTTCTATAAAACATTACACACGAAGTGTAATTTCTATCGTGAAGAAATGTGAATGTTCAGGATGTATATTCATTGAAGGAAAAGAAATTCTGAAGTTCACCTCTACTTGCTTTGTCGTCACTTTGTCTATCATGGTGTGCTCCCTCATCTTCCAGGTACATCCAGCTGTCTTGATTAAACAGACAATGCTGAATGTCCCCTTTCCAGCTGCCAGTCTGGACCTATGCACTCCCCATGGTTCTCTGGTTTGTCCTCCCCTTACTCCTAGGTCACTCAGACTGCCCTCACCAACCCAGTTGCTGCTTTGAGCTTCAGGTAGAAGCAGCACAGCTTGACCATCTATTTAATTGTCTGTCTAATTATTTCCTTAGCTAGAACCTCATCATTTCTCATTGAATTCATATGATATGGGTTAATACTAACACTATTATTTATAGTTTCCTATCTGTCAGTATAAAATAGGTCTTGTGCAGTCATCCTTTTGGAAAGGCCAATCTCACAGGAGGCGTACAAGAGAAGGAGCTTACTCCGTTTTTTGGAAAATTGGAACATGATTTGATTTGAACTAGGAAAACCCTCCTGCACCTGAGTGCAGCCAGGTCTCTAAGGAAAGCAGGTGGGAGCTGGTGCAAAGGAGCTGTAACATCCAGCTGCAGACTTCAGTGCAGAAGTCTGATGTAAGGAAAAGTGATGCAAGGAGTAGATGGACAATGAGAGAAATGGCATGGCTGGGGTGGTGAGGAACAAGGTTGTCCGTGCAGTGTCAGACCTCAAGAGTCTGCTTTTGCTCCCTATGTATAGCTCCTTAGGAGCAGCCCTAGATCACTATCAATTGGAAAATGACAATCTGAATTGAAACACAACAAAATTCACCCTTCAAAATGAGACATATATCTAATAGATACTCTTTGAAATCTTTCTTCTTAACTATACAATGAAAGCTCTGCAATTAGCTGTACAATGCTTGAAGACTTGAAGAAAATGATGGGAGAGATATGGCTTCTTAGGAGTTTCTGCATGTTAATGAGTTCTGTGGTGTATTCTGGTGCTGAGTCGATGGAGCTCAGGTACTGAGAGGAGAGTGATGCAACAATGTAAGACGGCAAAGTCAGAAGGAAAAGTTGAAGTGACTTGGAGTATTAATGGGCCCCACCGAGGGCTGTTACTATGAAAGCCTCCCCAGAGACTTGTTAGGGCAGATAATTGGAGGCCTTGATTACAGACAGGCAAAGGCACTGTGCTGAGAAATGTCTTTGTTGGTTTTGGTGAAGTAAAAGGTCCAGGACCTGACCACAGCCACTGGGAGAGAAAATCCTGCACCCCCATGTCTGGCTCAGCTCTTCCTGGGAATCTGTGGGATGTGGTGGGCAGTGTGATGCCATGGGAAGAGCAATGGTATGACACCTCCCAGCCTCTGCACAGGGTTGCAAGGAAGCAGTGAGGCCCCATTGCAATGACTGTATCTCATCTCCTCATAAGCTCTAGCCAAGGGGACAAAAATGTTCTTGCCAGTACCCACCTCTTTGTCCCCTCCAGACTTTGCTGTGCTGTCCCACACTTTTCCCTATTTCCCTGAAGTCTGCAGATACCTATGTCTGTTCACCACCTTGATTTCATCCTGGATGTTACATCATTTCAACGATGTCTCGTCAACCCTCACTAGCTGTTCCTTGAAACACAAAGCTATGGTTTGATCACAGACACTCTTTGGGTGACCTCTGGCACCACAGCACTACCCTTTGAGAGACATTTCTTCCTTCTCATGGCCAATGCCGAAATTCCAAAGTACACTCTGTGGAAGTTTTCTCTCCTGCTCTTTCCTAATTCTAAAGAAAGCCCCATTCGGGTGGAAACCACTCCTGAAGTAGGCATCCCAACACATCAGGACTCACTGGACTCCTCTGTTGAGCCCAGGAGACAGCAGTGAATGGAGCCCACAGAGCATGAGCCTGTCCGAGGTGGACTGAGCAGAGCTCAAGTGCTCAGTCTGCTGTGAGCAGACAGAGGAGAGCTCTGCAGCTCCAGGGCACACAAAAGCCCCAGCAAAGGAGCCTGGCGAGTGATTCCTTGCAGCCCTGGGGCAATGTCAGTGACCCCATGAGCTGGGTCTGCCTCCCAGCCTGCCCAGCACGGCCCTGCAGACTGCCCCCATGCCCTGGACACCAGAACCCCTTCCTCTGCAGAACAGCACCGTCAGCTGGGGTTCGGGCTGGGGCTGGGGCTTGGAGGGCGCTTCCCTGAGTGTCTGCTAGGCCAGCTTCAGGCTTCTGGATGTGAGCGTGATCATCACTGTGCACAAGGAGCTGAGAGACCACCAACAGGCATGGGGCTGGAACATTGTCTGCAAGGTCCCTCCTGCCCTAGCACCTCACAGGACTGGCACGGAACTAGCTCATGTGTCTCAGAGAGGATGGGAGCCCAGCAGGTGTGTCATGAGCTTGCAGGATCACAACCAGATCACTTCTACCTGGGCAGGCCCTGGCCCAAAAAGGGGGTGTTTGGTAGGTGTGGCATTATAAGCTCAGTGGTGCGTCAGAAACACTAAGTCCAGCAGGAAGCAAATGGCTGTTAAATGGCCTGTGAGGTGACTGCTTTCTGAAGTAGCTGACAGGTCACCCTTGACTCCTGGCTGGGATCTGTGCCTTTAGGCTCACATCTGCCAGTGTCCATGGTAGGGCAGCAGAAGGCACTTGCTGTGCATGTAGTTTCTGAGATCAGCTCCTTCTAACTACCTGGTAGGCCCCATAGTGGAGGAGGTCTTGGGTAGGGGTTGTCATGTCAGAGGTGTCAGCTTTTGCCTGAAGTCATCCTTTAGGACTGCTTTCAGTTTTCGACACAGAGGGGGCCACTGCCTCCAAGACGCTTGGGGCAAACTGAACCATGCATGAGGGTTTGGAAGAAGATAGCCTGGGAGCACAGAAGCCATTCCATATCTAAAAGTTGGAGGCAGGAAACAAAATTTTGGGGTGGTACGAGAACTGCTGAGAACATTGTGCAAGGTTCACCTACAGCCTTTGTGTTATTTTCCATCCTGACTTAGGTGCCACGTCAGTCTCAAGAGAGGAGTAGCCAACAGACATGAGACAGATACTCTGAGATCATGAAAGCCATCAGAAAGCTGCCCCTAGGAAGACGACTGATATGGGAAAGACAGGAGAAGCCTGGCCAGGAGAGATGTGAGATTTGAGAGAGGGAAAAGGAGCTTGGCCAGCAGAAATTAATGATTTCTGTGAGATTAGAACATTCAGGCAATGTTGATTCTGCTGTAACGCTGCCTTAAAACAGTCATGTAAAGCCCTTCCCCTATTTTAACCAGTGACATTAATCCCCAAATCTAAATGCTACTCCACACCCTGACAGGAATCCACTACTCTTATGCCTGACCTCAAAGTATCCCTTCAAGCCAAAACACAGCCTATAGCCTCTTCCCTTTATCTTTAATCTCTTGCTCACTCTGATCTGACCAGCTTGTGGACCACAAGGAGGAGATTGGCGGGGATGATCAGAGGAGCTCAGCTCTGCCTCAGGATCTCCTGCCCCAGCAGCAGGAATGTGACTGTGGCAGGGACTGTGAGGTCACTTCTGTCTCTGCACTTGATAGGGTAGCAGCAGGAACGTGTCACGCAAAGGGACTGTGAGGTCACTTGTGTCTGGAGGTGGCAGGTCACCCTTGCCTTCTCCTTGGGATCTGCACTTTTGGGCTGACATCTGGCAGTGGCCCTGCTAGGCCAGCAGAAGGCTCCTGCCTGGCATGCTGACTGGGGGATTCCCTCTGCCTCCAGAGCCTGGAGGACCCAGGCAGAAAGAAGGCCCCCATATGGATTGTCCTGTCCCTTCTGCTTGAGTCCATGGCTAGGCAGCAGCAGGCACAAGGCTTGGCTGTGTCTCCAGAAGAAGCTGCAAGGCCAGCAGCAGGCCCATGGCTTGGAAGGTGCTGCTGAGGTGACTTGTGTGTGGTTGGCTGAGAGGCTGCAAGGAGCCTGCTGGGTTGGGATGCCTACTTCAGGAGTGGTTTCCACCCTGATGGAGCTTTCTGCGGTAGCAAGAAAGAGCAGAAGAGAAAAAAACTGCCACAAAGTGTTCCAGAAAGGCTGTCACTGGTCACAAAGAGGGAGAAATGTCCCTCAAAGGGTCATGCTGTGGTGCCAGAGGTCACCCTCTGATCAGACCCTGGCTTTGTGTTTCAAGGAACAGATGGTGAGGGTTGACAAGACATCAGTGAAAGCAAGGCATGAGAGCAAGATGGTGAACTGAGATGGATGTCTCCAGACTTCAAGAAAATAGGGCAATGTGTGGGACAGCATAGGAAAAGCTACAGAGGAGAAGGCAGAGGGTGCTGGTAAAAAGGGAAGGCCCAACAGCTGTGAAAGTTTTTCCCCTTGGCAGTAGTTTAGGAGGAGATATGTTATACTCATTGCAATGGGGCCTCATTGATTCCTTGCAACCCTGTGCAGCAGCTCAGAGGTGTCATACCAGTGTTCTTCTCATGGCATCACACTGCCCACCACATCCCTCAGACAACAGGAAAAGCCTTGAGCCAGACGTGGCGGTTCAGGATCTCCTCTCCCAGTGGCTGGGGTCAGGCCTTGGCTCTTCTGCTTCACTAAAACCAACCAAGACATTTCTCAGCACAGTGCTTTGCCTGTCTGCAATCATGGACTCCAATTATCTGCCCTAACTAGTCCCTGGGGAGGCTTTGTTAGTAACAGCCCTCAGTGGGGCCCATTAATACTCCAAGTCACTTCAGCTTTTCCTTCTGACTTTACTTTCTCTAGCAGTTGCATCATTCTCCTCTCAGTACCTGAGCTTCATAGACTCAGCACCACAATACACCATGGAATTCATTAAAATGAAGAAAGTCCTAACATCTCCTCCAAAGTTTTCTTCAAGGTTTCATGTCTTGTGCTGTTAACTGCAGAGCTTCCATGCCGTAGTTAAGGGAAAAGATTTCACAAAGCAAATAATAAATATATTTTCCTGTTTCAAAGGCTGAATATTGTTGCATTTCAGTTTGGATGATCATTCTCCTATTGTTCTTCATCCAGGGTGACTTCTATGGAGACCTGCATCAGGAGGAAAAGCAGAGACTGGAGGTCTGACAGCTCCACTGCCAGCAGTGGTCTTTGTCCCTGTAACTGCAGCCCAGCCTAGCACATGAAACCCTTTCTAAGATAAGTCAGGGTTGTGTTCAGATAATTAAAATAAAATAAAATAAAACAAAACAAAACAAAACAAAATAAAATAAAATAAAATAAAATAAAATAAAATAAAATAAAATAAAATAAAATAAAAAGATTGAAATGACCATTGAATCCTGAGAAATTCAGCCTGAATCTCAGTAGACACCTGGACATCCATGGACTCTCTTGGATCGTCTGTGGAAAACTCAGGGTGAAAACTAAAGAAAATATATTTTTATTGGCTGTAGCTGTACCCATGATCTTGGCCTCTTTGGGAAAATTTTCCCCTTCCAGACACAGAAACCTAAATTGAGTAATGTGAAAAGACCTCCCCAGTCAATGGAGCAGGGCAAAGTCCTACTTCCTGTGCTATAGATGCAGAAGGCAAAAAGAATTGCATTGTGCCTGACACTACTCTGGGACGTGTAACCCAGGTCAGGCAAATTTATCTTACTGCTGACAAGTCCATCACTAAAGCACACTACCATGCTCTGCATCTACACCTTGGCTCTCCAGTCGATGACCCAGCTCATGGATGGCAATCAGGGAGTCTCGGTTAGTGCGACGCTGCCTCAGGTGCGCCACCATGGTAGCCATTGGCACCTGCTGTTCTTCAGCCCTCAGCAAACCCCCAACAGAAGGATTCTGTGGAAGGCCAAGCAAGGTAGACAACTGTTTCATGTCCTTTGTCTCCAAGGCAGCTCTGCCAAAGCCCCACCCGTGGTGCCCTCTTGGAACTCTGAATTCCCTCTCCTGAAGCAGTCTATGCCAAGGATGCACATAGCCTCTGGGCCAGTCCCAGTGGGGTGCTTTTGCCATTCCTTCCCAGTTAGACTCACTTCAGCCTCCAGTACAGTTAATGGGTTCCCCCTGTCAGTCCAGAAATACAGGTGGGTTCTACCTCTTTCTAGCTTGATGGCATTAGGGTACTCCGTGCACCGTTGTGCAGTAGAGCCTGATACATTTGTGGATCTGATGTGCCAGGCCATTAAATATATACAGTCAAGTATACCTGTTTCTCCCTTTCCTCCCTGCCTCCCCCTGGCTTGAAGCAGGACCCCTCTAGTCCTGCTCATAGTATTCATTGCTGTGTCTGGTAGACGGCCCAATGGAGACACGTTCTGCCATAGCACAGTAATTCCATGGGGCAGGGGAATGGAGCCAACAGTCAAGAGACACATTTGGGTGGAGAAGGTGGGGTGGGGCCCAGTAGAGACAAGGAGTCAAGGCAGTGGGGTTGGAGAGGCCAGCAGAAGCAGCCCAAGGGGTGGTGCTGCTTGTGAGGACACGTTTGTGGCAGCAGCCTGAGTGGGCAGCAGCTGTGCGCAGGCCAGGGGAGGCCAGGAAGTGCATGGCAAGAGCGCTGCTGCCAGCAGAGCCAAGGCCGGGGCCGAGGCCGAGCCCAAGGGCAGAGGCAGGCCCAGGGCAGGGGGCTGCAAGGGCCATGCTGAGCTCCCTGCCCCTGCAGCAGCTGCCCTGGCCCTCGGCCTCCTCTCCCCTGCCCCTGCAGCTCTGGGCTCCCTTGGCGCAGCCCTGGCTCTGCAGCACCAAGCCCTGCTGGGACCCCTCCCCTGCATGCTGCCACCGCTCCCTGATGCTGCTGTTGCCCTCTGCCGGGCACTGCCCAGCCCAGCCCAGCCCCTGCCCACCTCTCCCCACCTCCCTGCCCTCTCCCCAGCCCAGCCCAGCAGCCCAGACTGTGCTGTCCCCAGGGCAGTGCCCACCACAGGCTGCTGCAGGGCTCTAGGCACGGCCACCACAGCCCCAGCCCCTTGCAAGGCACCGCAGCTGCTGCCTCAAAGGCAGCTCTGGGCCTCCCCAGCAGTCCCCACGCTGAGGCCAGACCCGGCTCAAGAGATGGAGGTCTGTGAAGCTGCAGGAGCCCTGCTCTCTTGCCTGGCAGATCCCCAGCACACAGTGCCTGTGCCCCGCAGGGGCAGCCCCGCTCCCCAGGCCAGCACAAGAGGCCTGGCCCAGCCACAGAGCAGCTCCACATTCCTCTCCAGCATGTTATTTGCCATCAGACTAAGCACAACCGGGACAGTTCCAGGCCAGTCAAGGCCAGTTATTGTTTGCTGAGCCATGGCCAGCCAAGAAGGGAACTCCCAGTCCAGCACTACACTGAGCACTCTGAAATTCTGATCCACAGTGAAGGCCAGAAAAGCAAGAGGTCCGTTCATGCAGCAGTTCCTTGGGTATATTCCTTCCACCAGCTTTGGAAGAGCTGTGCAATGAAAGAGATGCCACTGTACAGACAGCAAGATACATGAGATCTGAAGACTTAGTTGAATGTGAAAGCACAAGAGAACAATGAGGAAGCCAAAGGGAGTAGCAGTGACAAGACCACGTCCTGCTGCTGGCCATGGCCATGGCTCCAGGGAAGCAGCAGCCCCAACCCGAAGGCAGCAGAGAGGCAGAGCCCAGCGGGCGGTGAGCCTCTTGGCCCTGAGCCCCTCCTGCATGCTGGGGCTGCTCCCCCAGAATCAGAGGAGATGGGAAGAGAGGGATACTGAGTCCAATGAATTTATGCTGTCTTCTTTATTGTCTGTACTTACAGAGGAAGCCTAGTTCAATATGATTGATTAGAAGACATAGTCAAAGTAAATAAATTACTTAATAAATTAAAACAATGTCAAAAGTTATGAAAATAATCAAAATGAAAAATGAAATGAAAATCTCTCGTCAGTTACTTAAAATAGAATGGTAGCATTTAAAGGATTATTATTGTTATTACAATATGATAATAATACTAAGTACAAAAAATGATATGATACAAATAACAATAATGTTAACAGCACTGATGCTTAAGAAGCACATATAGAAACAGTTTCCTCACTGCAACCTTGAGCTCCTGGTTCCTCATGCTGTAGATGAGGGGTTCACTGCTGGAGGTGCCACTGAGTACAAAAGTGACACCACCAAGTCCAGAGATGGGGAAGAGATGGAAGCTGGCTTCAGGTAGGCAAACACGGAAGTGCTGAGAAAGAGGAAGGCCATGGCCAGGTGAGGGAGGCACGTGGAAAAGGCTTTGTGTCGGCCCTGTTCAGAGGGCATCCTCAGCATTGCCCTGAAGATTTGCACATAGGACAGCACAATGAAAACAAAAGAACCAAAGGCTAAAGAAATACTAAAACACAAGTGCCCCAACAAGTGCTCCCCCAGCTCCTGAGGGGATAGGAAGAGGTGGCAGCTCAGACCAATGAATTTCTTCTGGATTCTTTTTTGTGTTTACCTACACAGGAAGCCTGGTTCTATAGGTAAATCTTTAACAAGTAGGAGGTTAAGATTAATATTATTTATATCTGAAACAATAGCTAATGAAAATAACAACACAGACAAATAAAAAGAAAAAAAAATGTATCTTAAAGTTTTCAAAAAATAGGTGTTTCTGATTATAAGCTTATTGTTATAGTCAACGAAGCTGAAGAATATGTATTCAATCAGTGTCCTCACTGCAACCGTTAGTTCCAGGTTCCTCATGTTTTAGATGAGTGGGTTCACTGCTGGAGGCACTGGCGATGGGAAGAGACTGTGGTAGAGACTAATGAAATAGTCCCAGTTTCTTTATTGTCTTTATTTAAACAAGAATAATGATTGTAAAGTTATTTGAAATTATTGACTTCATAATAATAATAATAAAATAATAATTAGGAGGCTTAGAATAACATTAAACCAAAGCAACCAATTATAGGAAATAATAATAAAGAAAATTACTTTCAAGAATTTGCACTAAGAGTGTTTGTTTGCAGAAATCCTATTACCATTTTACGCACATTATTAATGCTGAAGGAAGAGGTATAAAATAGTTTCCTCACTGCATGTTTGAGCTCCTGGTTCCTCATGCTGTAAATGAGGGGATTCACTGCTGGAGGCAACACTGAGTATAGAACAGCCATCACCAGGTCCAGGGATGGGGAAGAGATGGAGGGGGGCTTCAGGTAGGCAAATATGGCAGTGCTGACAAACAGGGAGACCACGGCCAGGTGAGGGAGGCACATGGAAAAGGCTTTGTGCCTGCCCTGCTCAGAGGGCATCCTCAGCACTGCACTGAAGATCTGCACATACGAGAAAACAATGAAAACAAAACAACCAATGACTAAAGAAATACTAAACAAAAGTGCCCCGACTTCCCTGACGTAGGCATCTGAGCAGGAGAGCTTGATGATCTGGGGAATTTGACAAAAGAACTGGTCAACAGAGTTGCCTTGGCAGAGGGGAAGGGAAAATGTGTTGGCCGTGTGCAGGACAGCATTGAGAAAGCCACTGCCCCAGGCAGCTGCTGCCATCTGGGCACAAGCTCTGCTGCCCACGAGGCTCCCGTAGTGCAGGGGCATGCAGATGGCAACGTAGCGGTCGTAGGCCATGACTGTGAGAAGGGAAAACTCTGAGCCAAAGAAGAAGACAAAAAAGAGAACTTGAGCAACACATCCTTGATAGGAGATGGCCCTGGTGTCCCAGAGGGCATTGGCCATGGCTTTGGGCAGAGTGGTGGAGATGCAGCCCAGGTCAAGGAGGGCGAGGTTGAGGAGGAAGAAGTACATGGGGGTGTGGAGGCGGTGGTGGCAGGCTACAGCGCTGAGGATGAGGCCGTTGCCCAGGAGGGCAGCCAGGTAGATGCCCAGGAAGAGCGCGAAGTGCAGGAGCTGCAGCTTGTGTGTGTCTGCGAATGCCAGCAGCAGGAACTCACTCACTGAGCTGATGTTGGGCATTTGTTGACATTGGACACTGCTGTCTGTTGAAGAGGAGAAGGCAGAGCAATGTTAATTCACACTTCTCTGAGGGAGACTTATTGCAAGTCTTAGAGCACCCTCCAGCCTGAGCATCTCTCTTTTCAGAAGAACCTTTCTGCAGCTCTCTTACTTGAGCTCCAGCTGGTGCTGGCTGAGAGTGCACTGGGAGCAGGGGCTGCTGTAGACTGCAGAGGAGTCCTTGCTGCTGTAGAAAAGAAAGAAATCAGGAACATGGGGGAAGCTCAAGTTCAGTTCACTGGTCAGATCAATGAGCTTTTCAGTGTTATTTCAAACAACTCCTCTGAATGCAGTTACACAGGCCACTGCCCACAAGTCGTGTTCTAATCTACCCTGTGTTTGCTGTCTTTGAGCCGCAGGACCATCAAGCTCTGGAGTTTCCTTGAGAAGAAACTGGAGACAACTGAGAGCAGAGAAGCCCCAGTCCAAGTGCAGATGGACAGAAACCTCACCTGAGGTGAAGTTCTCACACAGACAGAGCTTGGAAGCATCCCTGTCTAAGCTCTACCTTCTCTTCTACCCCCATCTGCCCCACAGCCCATGGGCTGCAGGGGAAGAGGAGGCCAGGGAGGGGCTGCTCCAGGGGAAGGTGTCTGCACTGCAGGGCATGGCCACGAGGTGCCCGAATCCCCCATTTCACGGTGTTTCTGCCAACAGCTCCTTCTGGCCACCTGCCCCTCTCTCTGCTGCCTGCAGCTGTCCCTGCCGGGAGCTGCTGCTCTGCGCCCACCTCTTCTTTCCCCCTGCCCGTGCTCACAGACCCCATCCCACTCGGCTGTGCTCAGCGCTGCCCTGCAGCACCCTGCCACCAACAGGGCCCTGCCAAGGGACACCTCCGTGGCTGCAGGAGCTACAAGGCAGCTGACAGAGAGCCCGGCATGGCCATCCAGGGCACGGTGTTCTGGGCTGACCGGGGGCACCTGCCTTAGGGCACTCCAAGGAGCTTCTGCCAGACTTTCTCACCTCGCACTGCAACCCAGCAGGACTCTCAAAGCCTACTGCATTGCCCACTGCCCTCCCAGAAACAAGACCCAGCACGAGACCCTTCCAGGATCTGCAGCAGCATGGCCCTGCAGCCAGACACTTACCTTGTCAAGGGCTGTGCAGGTTTCTCCTGCAGGCAGCTCTCAGCATCCTCCCACTGCCAACTGCCTTCAGCCCCTCTCTCCTTTTCTTCTCTCTGTGTCTGTGCTTCTGTGTCTCTTTCCTGCTGCGCTGTGCAGAGGAGCTGCTCCTGGCCATAGCTGTCTCTCTGCACCACGGCCCTCTTGCCACGAGCTCTCTCTGTCCCACGAGCCCGGCCCAGCTCAGCAGCACAGCACCAGCCCAAGGCACTGCAATCACCCCTCTGGGGGCTTTGCTGATGAGCCCATGAACCTCAGGCCCTCAGAGACAATTGAAGACATTTTGCCAGAAGTCCAAGTCAGAGGCAAGTTTCCTGCAGTGTCCCCCTGAGGGCCAGCACTCACACAGCCTCCCTTGGAGCTTGTTAGAGCAGAACCCTGGAGGCAGTGAGGACAAGGAGACAAAGGCAATGTGAAGGTGACAGTGATGTGTAGGAAAACTGGATGTGTGTCAGCAAGCACAAGGGACAGGTCTTGTCACATGGCACACAGGAAGTGAGATCCTTTCCCTTGACAGGTTGCTCAGGGCTCTTTGTGGGGCAGTAGGAAATGGGGATGTGCATGGCCAAGTGCAGGAGAATGGTACGACCCCTGCCTGGTTCATAGGTGGGGGGCGAGGAGGCAATGAGGCCCTGGCGCTTTAACGATCAGATGTCTCCTCATAGGCCTCAGTGGCAGAGACAACAGCCATAGCCATGGACACAAAGAACCGGGTTTATGACTTTGAGCCCTCGTAGAGCCCTTGATCCTTTCCACACCAGGCTGTCCTAGGGACTCCCAGACCTGTACCTCCTGAGGGCTGCAGACCCTCTTCTGTGTGGTGCCACACTGGATCTGAGCTTGAGTATGATAACTCAGATTTTCTTGGAGGTCCTGCTCCTCGTAAGGCAGCTCTGTAGGAAGCTGACCTGGTTCCTGGTGAGCAGGCACCACAGCTCATAAGGCATCCCTCGTGGTGCCCAGGCCCTCCTCCTCCTGGTCACTGCTCCCTCAGTAGAGTCTGCCCTGATGTGTAGTTCCTCTTCCTCTGGCACAGGACTAGGCACTTATTGTTCAAGTTGTTCCTTTAGGCAAACTACTGCAGTTTCTCAAGATTCCACTGGACAGATGCTCCATTCTGTCAGGTGTTCATGTCTGCAGGCAGATAGTTCAACCTTCCCGTGTCTGTGCTGTCTCTGACAAGATAGCAGCATCAGGAGCTGCATGGATCGTTTGGATAATACAGGAGTAAGAAGCTGAATAAAAGTGCAGCATAGAATCACAGGAGAGTAGGGGATGGAAGGCTGCCAGGTTCCACCTCTTCTGTGCTTCCTTCTCATGCATGCTGTCAGTTTGTCTGGAGCTGTGTCCTGAATGTTATGGGGCTGTGCAGGTGAAAATTAGAAGGTCCAAAGCCCAGCTGGAGCTCAATCCATCTACTACCGTCAAAGACAAAAAAAAAAAAAAAAAAAAATTGTATATAAATACTTTTATAAAATAGGATTTAGAAGAATGATCATCTTTAATGGGTGTGTGGGAAAACCTGATGACAAAACCTGAGGAACATAATGCCTTCTTTTCCTCAGTCTCAAACAGCAAGATGAGTTGTTCCCCTGGATATTTCTTCCAGCTCATGGTCAGAGCTACACTTCAAGTTTAACTTTGTGGCTGTTTTTTCTCTCCTGCTCTTTCCTACTACCACAGAAAGCTCCATGAGGGTGGAAACCACTCCTGAAGTAGGCATCCCAACCCAGCAGACTCCCTGCGGCCTCTCAGCCAACCAGACACAAGTCACCTCAGCAGCAGCTTCCAAGCCAGGGGTCTGCTGCTGGCCTTGCAGCTTCTTGGCTAGACACAGCCAAGCCTTGTGCCTGCTGCTGCTGCCCATTCATGGACTCAAGCAGAAGGGACAGGACAACCCATCTGGGGGCCTTCTTTCTGTCTGGGTCCTCCTGGGTCTGGAGGCAGAGGGGATCCCACAGTCAGCATGACAAGCAGGTGCCTTGACTTCTGAAAAGTAAAGGGTGACCTGACACCTCCAGACACAAGTGACCTCACAGTCCATTTCCATGACACGTTCCTGCTGCTGCCCTATCAAGTGCAGAGACAGAAGTGACCTCACAGTCACTGCCACAGTCACATTCCTCCTGCTGGGCCATCAGATCCTGAGGCAGAGCTGACCTCTCTCTTGCCCCCTAGGTACCTGTTTTTCTCTTTCTGGTTTGGAGAATAATCAAAGTTTTAGTGGGAGTGTGTGTTGTCCTGCTAGTGGTGTCAGGTTTCTGGTTAAGGCATAGACAAGACCTATGGTTTAGGGTTTTTTAGGTCTGCCAAGGAGTCTAGGGTTAAATAGAGCATTTGCATGTTAGTGTTAAGGGAAGACATTAGGGTTAGCAAGAGGAAAAAAAAAATGATTCCTTTCAGAGTACTGTAGTAACATTTATGTTTAGTGATTAAAATGACTGTTTCAAGTAAGAAAAGGGCCATATGTGACTGTTTTAAATCAGTTGTACTGCAGCATCTACATTACATAAACCGTCTTACTTCTATGAAATCATAAGTTTCTGCTGGCCAAGCTCTTCTTCCCTCAGAATCACAGAATCACAGAATTGTCTAGGTTGGAAGAGACCTCAAGATCATTGAGTCCAACCTGTGACCTAACACTAACCAGTCCTCCACTAAACCATATCACTAAGTTCAACATCTAAACATATTTAAAGACCTCCAGGGATGGTGACTGCACCACTTCTCTGGGCAGCCCATTCCAATGCATAACAACTCTCTCAGTAAAGAAGTTCTTCCTAACATCCAGCCTAAAACACCCCTGGTGCAACTTTAGCCCATTCCCCCTCATCCTGTCACCAGGCATGTGAGAGAACAGACCAACTCCCACCTCGCTACAGCCTCCTTAGAGGTAGCTGTAGAGAGCTAAAAGGTCACCCCTGAGCCTCCTCTTCTGCAGGCTGAACAATCCCAGCTCCCTCAGCCGCTCCTCATGGGACTCCAGACCCCTCACCAGCTTCGTGTTTTCTCTGGACTTGCTGGAGCACCTCGATGTCCTTCTTGTGGCGAGGGGCCCAAAACTGAACTACTAGGACACAGTACTAGAGGTGTGGCCTCACCAGAGCTGAGTACAGGGGGACAGTCACTTCCCTAGCCCTGCTGGCCACACTGCTTCTTATACAAGCCAGGATGCCGTTGGCCTTCTTGGCCACCTGAGCACACTGCTGGCTCATATTCAGCCGACTATCAACCATCACTCCCAGGTCCTTCTCTGCCTGGCAGCTCTCCAGCCACTCATCTCCCAGCCTGTAGCTCTGCTTGGGGTTATTGTGCCCCAGGTGCAGGACCTGGCACGTGGCCTTGTTAAACTTCATAGTTGGCCTCAGCCCATTGGTCCAGCCTATCCAGATCCTCCTGCAGAGCTTTCCTACCCTCAAGCAGATCGACACATGCACCTAACTTGGTGTCATCTGCAAATTTAGTGAGGGTGCACTCGATCCCCTCATCCAGATCATTGATAAAAATATTAAAGAGGACTGGCCCTAGTACTATGGGCCTCATGCTAAATCCAAAACACAGCTTCATACAAGCTACTAGGAGGAAAATTATCTCGATCCTAGCCAACTCCTGTACACCCACAGACTAAGGGCATGATATATCTGTGTGATATATCATAAGGGCATGATATACCTGTGATATATTTTCTCAGATACATCTGAGAAAAGGTGGTGATGATTAACTGAAAAGTACTGGAGCTGAGCACGGTGCATATGGTATGGAATATGGAGTGGATATTGTCCATGTGTTGGCTGGCATAGACTTAATTTCCTTCTTATTAGACGATAGAGTACTGTGTTTTGTATATAGGACGCAGTTCCAGACAAAATAACAGCATGCATGAGAAGGAAGAACAGAAAAAGTGGAATCTGGGAGCCTTCTATCCCCCACCCTTCACTGATTCTCTGCTGTAATTCCATTCAATTAGTTCCTGCTGTATAATCCAAACTGTCCTGCAAACTCCTGCTACTGTTATCTTGTGAGAAACAGCATAGTCAGGGTGAGCCATCTGCCTGCAGACATTAACAGCTGACAGAATGGAGCATCAGTGTGGGGCAACTGTGAGAAACTGCGGGATTTTGCCTACGCAAACCTCCTGACATTTACAAGGAGAAGAACCCAGTCCTGCACCAGAGGAAGAGGAACCCCATACATGGAGGCAGACTGGGACTCTGCTGAGTGAGCAGTGCCCAGGAGGAGGAGGGCCTGGGCACCACGAGGGATGCCATACGAGAAGTGGTGCCTGCTCACCAGGAACCAGGCCAGCTTCCTACAGAGCTCCTTATGAGCAGCATGGCCACCAAGAAGATCTGAGTTATCAGACTCAGCTCAGATCGAATGTGACACTACCCACAGAAGGGTCTGCATCCAGCAGTGGAAGATTTGGAAGTCCAGGAGTCCCTCAGACAGCCTGGTGAGGAGAGGAGTAATGGCTGTGGCAAGGCTCAAAGTCCCAACAGGACCCAGTTCTTTGTGTCCATGGGTATGGCTGTTGTCTCTGCCACTGAGGCCTATGAGTAGACAGCTGATTGTTAAAGCACCAGGGCCTCATTGCCTCCTCGCCCCCACCCATGAACCAGGCAGGGGTCATACCATTCTCCTGCACTTGGCAATGCACATCCCCATCTCCTACTGCCCAAAAAAGGGCCCTGAGCAAGGTGTGAAGGGAAAGGATCTCCCTTCCTGTGTGCCATGCAACAAGACCTGGCCCTTGTGCTTGCTGACACACATCCAGTTTTCCTACACCTCAGTGTCACCTTCACATTGCCTTTGTCTCCTTGTCCTCACTGCATCCAGGGTTCTGCTCTAACGAGCTCCAAGGGAGGCTGTGTCAGTGCTGGCCCTCAGGGGGACACTGCAGGAAACTTGCCTCTGACTTGCACTTCTGCAGAGATGTCTTCAATTGTCTCTGAGTGCCTGAGGTTCGTGGGCTCATCAGCAAAGCCCCCAGAGGGGTGATTCCAGTGCCTTGATCTAGGCCTCTGGTGCTGAGCTGGGCTGGGCTCATGGGACAGATTAAACTCATTTGAAAAGGGATCCTGGTGCAGAGAGAGAGCTGTGGCCAGGAGCAGCTCCTCTGCACAGCGCAGCAGGGCTGGGCGCTCTGACCGCAGCTGGCACACAGACAGGAGAGAAGGAGAGAGGGCTTGGAGGCAGTTGGCAGTGGGAGGATGCTGAGAGCTGCCTGCAGGAGAAACCTGCACAGCCCTTGACAAGGTAAGTGTCTGGCTGCAGGGCCATGTAGCTGCAGGTCTTGGAAGGGTCTCCTGCTGGGTCTTGTTTCTGGGAGGGCAGTGGGCAATGCAGTAGGCTTTGAGAGTCCTGCTGGGTTGCAGTGCGAGGTGAGAAAGTCTGGCAGAATCCCCTTGCAGTGCCCTAAGGCAGGTGCCCCCGGTCAGCCCAGAACACCCTGCCGTGGCTGGCCATGCCGGGCTCTCTGTCAGCTGCCCCGTAGCTCCTGCAGCCATGGAGGTGCCCCTTGGCAGGGCCCTGTTGGTGGCAGGGTGCTGCAGGGCAGCGCTGAGCACAGCCGCGTGGGTTGGGGTCTGTGAGCATGGGCAGGGGGAAAGAAGAGGTGGGCACAGAGCAGCAGCTCCCGGCAGGGACAGCTGCAGGCAGCAGAGAGAGGGGCAGGCGGCCAGAAGGAGCTGTTGGTAGAAACTCTGTGGCAGGGGGGATTCAGCACTTCACAGCCATGCCCTGCAGTGCAGACGCCTTCCCCTGGAGCAGCCCCTCCCTGGCCTCCTCTCCCCCTGCAGCCCATGGGCTGTGGGGTAGGCATGGCCAGCAGTACAGGCAGAGCCCATACGAGGAGATGCTCTCAAACTCTGGCATGATTTGGCCCTCCTTGATTAGCAGTCATCTACATTTTTTCTCAGGGAAACACCTGAGAGCGATTGTCCTGCAGCTCAGAGGGGTGACAATTGACTGCTGAGAACTGGTCTGATCAACAGAGCTGCTCTGCTCAGTCTTCACCAAGGGAGAGTCTGTTTTCCTCCTGGCACCCACAGGGTTTCTCTGGGAGTGCACAGGAAATGTCACGGAGCTCAACCATCCAATACCTCTCCTAAGTGTTATTGGGATAATAGGAACAAAACAAAGGAAACAAAATCCCTGCAGCTCTGCCTCTGTATTCAGATAATTTTTTTGCAACAACACTGCAGAGCTCATGGATCAGACCAGTGGACGGAATGTAATTTTCCCCCATGTTTCTGCCTCTCTCCAGCTGCACAGCAGGAAGGACTTCTATGGAGCCACAGCAGCCCCCGCTCCCAGTGTTCCTCTCAGCCAGCACCAGCCACAGCTCAAACAAGAAAGATGCAGAAAGGTTCTTCTGCAAAGAGAGAGGCTCTGTTTGGGGATGCTCTACGACACACAATAGGTTTTCCTCAGAGAAATGTGTTTTAACATTTTTCTGCAATTTCCTCTTTAACAGAAAACTGTGTTCAATGTCAGAGAATGCCCAACATCAGCTCTGTGAGCGAGTTCCTCCTGCTGGCATTCGCAGACACGCACGAGCTGCAGCTCCTGCACTTCGCGCTCTTCCTGGGCATCTACCTGGCTGCCCTCCTGGGCAACGGCCTCATCCTCAGTGCCGTAGCCTGCCACCACCGCCTCCACACCCCCATGTACTTCTTCCTCCTCAACCTCGCCCTCCTTGACCTGGGCTGCATCTCCACCACTCTGCCCAAAGCCATGGCCAATGCCCTCTGGGACACCAGGGCCATCTCCTGTGAAGCATGTGCTGCACAGGTATTTTTCTTTCTGTTCTTTATATCAGCAGAATATTTCCTTCTCACCGTCATGGCCTACGACCGCTACATTGCCATCTGCAAGCCCCTGCACTATGGGAGCGTCCTGGGCAGCAGAGCTTGTGCCCAGATGGCAGCAGCTGCCTGGGGCAGTGGCTTTCTCAATGCTGTCCTGCACACGGCCACTACATTTTCCCTTCCCCTTTGCCATGGCAATGCTGTGGACCAGTTCTTTTGTCAAATTCCACAGATTCTCAAGCTCTCCTGCTCAGATGCCTACCTCAGGGAAGTTGGGGCACTTGTGTTTAGTGTTTCTTTAACATTTGGTTGTTTTGTTTTCATTGTGGTGTCCTATGTGCAGATCTTCAGGGCAGTGCTGAGGATGCCCTCTGAGCAGGGCCGGCACAAAGCCTTTTCCACTTGCCTCCCTCACCTGGCCGTGGTCTCTGTGTTTCTCAGCACTGGCATGTTTGCCTACCTGAAGCCCCCCTTCATTTCCTCTCCATCCTTGGACCTAGTGGTCGCACTTCTGTACTCAGTGGTGCCTCCAGCAGTGAACCCCCTCATCTACAGCATGAGGAACCAAGAGGTGAAGGATGCAGTGAGGAAACTGTTTCAATACATGCTTCTTAAGCATTAGTAATGTGTTCAGAAGATGTATTTCTGATAATATGCAATTTTGATTCATATTATAAAATATCATTCTTATAATTACTAGTGCTATCAATACATTATCATTAATAATAATCATACATTATCATTAATAATAATCATAAAAGAAATAAAATGTTATTTGGGAAAATGATACAATATTTTTAAAATTATTTTCCTCTGTTAGTATTTTTAAAATATTTTATTTTGTTTTTAATAATATTATTCTTAGCATTCTAAATGTTATATTTTTTGTTTGCTTTAACCATATCATCTAACATACACAGAGAACCAGGCTTCCTTGGTAGAGAAAGACAATAAAGATATCATCAGAAATTCATTGGTCTCAGTATTCCTCTCTTCCCATCTCCTCTGGTGCTGTGGGAGCAGCCTCAGCAACCAAGAGGGGCTCGGGCCAAGAGCCCAGCTGCCACTTATTGTATTTCGATTAGACTTTGTGAATCTAGGTGACAGTCCTGTCGTCTCTATAGCAGGGCCAGCACAAAGCCTTTTCCACGTGCCTCCCTCATCTGGCCGTGGTGTCCATCTTTCTCAGGCCTGTCATGGTTGCCAACCTGAAGCCCCCTCCATTTCCTCACCATCCCTGGACCTGGTGGTGGCAGTTCTGTACTCAGTGGTGCCTCCAGCAGAGCACGTCCTCATCTGTAGCATGAGAAGCCAGGAGCTCAAGCATTCCTTGTGGAAATTGATTGCAAGATGTGTCTTGGATCCAAGAAATTTTTGATCTGCTTCTGTACATATATTGTAATGCAAATAATTGACGGAATAGCCAGTATACCTGTTTCGTTTTGTTTTGTTTGTGGTTGTGTTTGTGCTTTTTCTTATTACATTAATTCAGCTAATGAGCACCCATTAAACTGATATGGATGTACCTGTTGAATATAGCTCATAGACTCTGTGAATGTGAAGCCATGCTCTCTGTGAATTTAACCCCAGTCCACCCCTATCTTCAGCTGCTTGTCCCCTCGGGGCAGGGCAGGGACTGTGAGGTCCTGCAGCAGTCCCATGGCATTGGAAGAGGCATGTGAGGTGACAGGTATGTGGTCAGATCACAGGCCACAAGGAGGAGCTGGCTGGGAATGCTGGGATGAGGTCAGGTGTGCCTCAGGATCTGCTGGACCTGCAGGAAGCATATGGCTGTGAGGGAGGCTGGGAGGCCACTTCTGTCTGTGCAGCTGACGGACCAGCAGCAGAAATGTGGCACTGATAGGGACCGTAAAGTCCACAAGCATGCTCAAGGCACTGAAGATGATGGTGAGGCACCTTCTGTTCCGGTCAGGTGATAGACCACAGGAAGGCTGATGGGATGGGAGTCATGCTTGAGGTATAGCTAGTGAGACCATAGAATCAGAGGATGTCTCCTGTTGGAAGGGACCTTAAAGGTCACCTAGTTCCAACCCCCAGCCATAAGCAGGGATGCCTCCTACGAGATTAGGTTTCCCAGGGACTCATCTACACTGCTCTTGAACAGCTCCAGGGATGGGGCATCCCTAAGGTCTCTCAGCAACCTGTTCCAGTGCCTCAGCTCCGTCTAAGTGAAGAGTTTCCTCCTAACCTCTAATCTAAATCTTCCCTCTTTTAGCTTAAAACCATTCCCCCTTGTCCTATCATTATCTAATTGAGCAAAGAGTCACTCTACATCTTTTTATAAGACCCCTTTAAGTACTGAAAGTCACAAAGAGGTCACCCCAGAGCCTTCTTTTCTCCAGGCTGAGCAACCCCAGCTCTCTCAGCCTTTCTTCATAGGAGACGTGCTCCAGCCCTTTGCTCATCTTTGTGGGCCTCCTCTGGACTTGCTCTAACAGATGCACACCTTTCTAGTGCTGTGGGCCCCAGTCCTGGATGCAGGACTCCAAGTGGGGCCTCACAAGGGCAGAGTACAAGGAGTAGAAGTAGAAGTGACCTCCCTCCACCTGCTGGACACTCCTCTGCTTATGGAGCCCAGGATACAGTTGGCCTTCTGGGCTACAAGCGCAGAATGTACTGTCTCATTGTCGATCTCACTGTCTATGTCATAGATAAAGATATTAAACAGCACCAGCCCCAGGACAGACTCCTGAGCTACACTTGTCACCAACCTCCACTAGGACATAGAGTCATTGAGCACCACTCTCCGGGTGTGACCTTCAAGCCAACTCCTTACCCACTGAATGGTTCACCCATCAAATGTGTATCTCTCCAATTTGGAGACAAGGATGTCATGTGGGACCATGGCAATGGTCTTACAGAAGTCCAAGTACATGACATAGGTCAATCTTCTCTTGTTGTCTGAGGTGATCACTCCATCTCATGTTTCCAGCATGATGGAGCTTTCTTTGGTAGTCGGAAAGAGCAGCAGAAAAAAACTGCCGCAAAGTGTGCATTGGAAGGATGGCACTGGCCATGAGGAGGAAGAAATGTTTAGGGGAACAACTGGTCTTGTTGCTAGTAACAGAGGCAAAGAAGGCATTAAGTGTCTCAGCCTTTACCTCATCCCTTGTCACTGGGTTTTCCCCTAAAAATCCAATAAAGGATTATGATTCTCCCCAGTCCTCCTTAGTTTAAAATAGTTTTTTTTTTTTTAATTATTATTATTATTTTTTTATTATTATTTTTTGTCTTTGACAGTAATAGATGGATTGAGCTCCAGCTGGGCTTTGGCCCTTCTAATTTTCACCTGCAGAGCCCCATAACATTCAGAACACGATTCCAGAGAAACTGACAGCATGCATGAGAAGAAAGCGCAGCAAATGTGGAACCTGACAGTCTTCCATCCCCTGCCCTTGAGTGACTGTGCTGCAATGCCATTTAGCTGGTTACTCCTGAAAAATCCAAATTTCCCTGCAACTCTTGCTGCTGCTGCTGTCTAGTCAGAGATAGCACAATTACACTAAGGTTGAACTGTCTGCCAGCTGACATTAACAGCTGATAGAATCGAACATCACTGTGGGTGAACCTTGAGAATCTGCAGGATTTTGACTTCAGAAAACTGTTGACTTTAACATGGAGAAGAGCCCAGTCCTGTACCAGAGGAAGAGCAACCACACACATCAGGGCAGACTGGGACACTGCTGAGTGAGTAGTGGCCAGGAGGAGAGGGCCTGGGCACCACGAGGGATGCCATAGAGCAGTAGTGCATGCTCACCAGGAACCAGGCCAGCTTCCTACAGAGCTGCCTTATGAGGGGCATGGCCACCAAGAAGATCTGAGTTATCAGACTCAATTCAGATCTGCTGTGACACCACAGAGATAAGGGTCTGCAGCCAAAAAGGAAAGATGTGGAGGTCTTGGAGTCCCTAGGAAAGCCATGTATAGACAGGGTAGAGGGCTGTGGCAAGGCTGAAAGTCCCAACAGGACCAGGTCTTTGTGTCCATGGCTATGGCTGTTGTCTCTGCCACTGAGGCCTATGAGGAGACAGCTGACTGTGAAAGCACCAGGGCCTCATTGCCTCCTCGCCCCCACCCATGAACCAGGCAGGGGTCGTACCATTCTCCTGCACTTGGCAATGCACATCCCCATCTCCTAGTGCCCCACAAAGAGCCCTGAGCAAGGTGTGACTGCTAAGGATCTCCCTTCCCAGGGGACATGGGTCAAGGCCTGGCCCTTGTGCTTGATGACACACATCCAGTTTTCCTACACATCAGTGTCACCTTCACATTGCCTTTGTCTCCTTGTCCTCACTGCCTCCAGGGTTCTGCTCTAACGAGCTCCAAGGGAGGCTGTGTCAGTGCTGGCCCTCAGGGGGACACTGCAGGAAACTTGCCTCTGACTTGGACTTCTGGAGAGCTGTCTTCAATTGTCTCTGAGTGCCTGAGGTTCGTGGGCTCATCAGCAAAGCCCCCAGAGGGGTGATTCCGGTGCCTTGGGCTGGTGCTGTGCTGCTGAGCTGGGCCGGGCTCGTGGGACAGAGAGAGGTCGTGGCAAGAGGGCCGTGGTGCAGAGAGACAGCTGTGCCCAGGAGCAGCTCCTCTGCACAGCACAGCAGAGACAGAGTGCTTAAAGGCAGGCAGAAGTGGCAGGATGCACAGAGCTCACTGGGGGAGAACACTTCCCAGCCCTGAACCCGGTAAGTCTCTGGCTGGAGGGCAATGCAGCTTTTAGTCCTGGAGGAAGGAGAAGCCAGGGGTGCAGGAAGGGCTTCTCACGGCTGTGGTGCAGAGCAGGGTCCCTGCACTCAGCCTGCCCGGGGAGCCCAGGGGCTTGGGCAGGGGAAGGGCAGTGCAGAGGCTGCCTGCAAAGAGAAGGCACTTTCAGCACTCTCTGCCTGCCTCTTCCTGCTCTGATTTTGGGGCAGGCTCGATGTTAATGCGGTAGTTGGATTTGCACTGGTGACTGAGCTTCCTATTGCATTGAACTGAGACATAAACAGTTTAGTGACGAACCTGCGAATATCCCTTCTCTCTGCTTACAGACTGCACCAGGGCTTTTCTGAGCTGTTCTTTAGGACCTGCAGACAAGGGGATGTGGTTTTTCAGCACAACCTCTGTCTGCATCCATCCCCCAGCTGAGTGCTGTAAGCAGCCAGCAGCTGGGCAGCGGGGGATGGACAGAGCAGCTCTCCTGGAAGTGACTTCTGGCTGAGGTTTTTGCCTGTATCAACGACACTTACCACTGCTGTGGAGCTGTGTGGCTGTGTGCTGTGTACAGGACATTCAGCAAGCACAAAGCAGGGCTACAACCAGGGAGACACACAAAGGTCACCTTGAAAGAAAGATAATATGAAGGCTCTAATGAGAAAGGAAATGAATATTGTTCGGGGAAATTTCCCCTAACAGTCTGTATATTTCCTTTTTTTCAGTGTCCTTGATGAAGGGCAGGAAATGCCCAATGTCAGCTCTGTCAGCGAGTTCCTCCTGCTGGCATTCGCAGACACACGCGAGCTGCAGCTCCTGCACTTCGCGCTCTTCCTGGGCATCTACCTGGCTGCCCTCCTGGGCAACGGCCTCATCCTCAGCGCCGTAGCCTGCCACCACCGCCTCCACACCCCCATGTACTTCTTCCTCCTCAACCTCGCCCTCCTCGACGTGGGCTGCATCTCCACCACTCTGCCCAAAGCCATGGCCAATGCCCTCTGGGACACCAGGGCCATCTCCTATCAAGGCTGTGCTGCACAGGTCTTCTTTTTAGTCTTCCTTATTGGTGCAGAGTTTTTTCTTCTCACTGTCATGGCCTACGACCGCTACGTTGCCATCTGCAAGCCCCTGCATTACGGGAGCCTCGTGGGCAGCAGAGCTTGTGCCCAGATGGCAGCAGCTGCCTGGGGCAGTGGCTTTCTGTATAGTATCCTACACACTGCCACTACATTTTCCCTGCCCCTCTGCCAAGGCAATGCTGT
Source organism: Aythya baeri (assembly GCA_026413565.1). Lineage (NCBI taxonomy): Eukaryota > Metazoa > Chordata > Aves > Anseriformes > Anatidae > Aythya > Aythya baeri. Next base: position 251,731 of record JAKRSJ010000126.1, on the reverse strand, counting down.
GGACCAGTTCTTCTGTGAAATCCCCCACATCCTCAAGCTCTCCTGTTCAGATGCCTACCTCACAGAAGTCAAGTTTCTTCTGGTTAGTGCCTGTTTAGGTGTTGGTTGTTTTGTTTTTATTGTTTTTTCCTACATGCAGATCTTCAGGGCAGTGCTGAGGATGCCCTCTGAGCAGGGCCGGCACAAAGCCTTTTCCACGTGCCTCCCTCACCTGGCCGTGGTCTCCCTGTATCTCAGTACTGCCGTGTTTGCCTACCTGAAGCCCCCCTCCATCTCCTTTCCATTCCTGGATCTGGTGGTGGCAGTTTTGTATTCAGCGTTGCCTCCCGTAGTGAACCCCCTCATCTACAGCATGAGGAATAAAGAGCTCAAGGAGGCACTGAGGATGTTGTTGCTATATTCAGTATTTCGACAAAGAAGCCATCTTCTGCATGTGATTCCCTGAAGTATAGCTGGACAAGGCAGAAACGTCTTTGTTCCTATATTTCAAAATTAGTTCATCCTTTTCAATATTATTCCAATATGCTAAATATTATTTTTATCATTTTATTTTATAAATTTAAGTTATTTTTGTTCTTCTATCTCCTTCTACCTTTTCTTCTAACCCAAAGACCTCATGTAGAGGTGCTGCTAAGCTCTTTGTGACTAACTAAATAAAGGAACCAGCAGGTAGGCAGTTTCTCTGGATCTCATTTCTCATACACTCTTCTCAGGCACAGCAGTGGTTGTGGGATGAAGATCCTTGCTGCAACGTGGTGGAAAGCCCTGGTGTTGTTTGGGGCTGCCCTTTTCTGCCCTGGCAGGCACTCCTTGCCTGCAGCCTTTGAGTCAGGGTCGCCACTTTCTTTGACCCACGAACACTGACAGCAGCAGGACATGGTCGTTTTGGTGCTGGTCACCCTTCTCTTCCACACTGCTGTCTTGTAGCACCACTGAATCAGAACTGGCCTTCCAGCCAGTGCCCCTATGAGTATGGCTTTCAAAAGTGAGGTGGAGGAAGCACTGAGGAAGCAGCCTGATCTGATGTGAAAGTTCTCCCTGCTCAGTGCAGATCTTAGCACTGGAAGCCTCCAGAGCTCCCTTCTGACTCTAATCCTGAAGGAAAGAAGTAGCAAGAGAGTGGAGGTAGGGGGAGGGAACACTGCTGTAGGCAGAGGTATTACTGGCATTTGTAATCCCTGCCAGGCATCACAAAGTGACAGATTCACTGAGATTGGAGGGGACCTCCAAAGCCCATCTAGCCACCCCCACTAGCCAGGCATGGACACCTCCACCAGGCAGCCCAGGCCCATTTCCAGTTGGGCTTTGGTATCTCCAGTGATTGGGATTCGCCCACTTTTGGAGAAATATGATCCAGTGCTTGGTATTGCTCAGAGCAAAAGTGTTTTCCTGTGGGGAATGTCATGTATTCCCATGTCTTGTCCTGTCACCGGGAACTGCTGAGATTGTCAGAGGAAAATACCTGAGAGCAAGTCCATGTCTCATAGGCACTTCATAGCAGCAGGCAGAGACAGGGTTGAAGGACTCAATGCTTTTTCTGTCTTAGTCTGTACCAGAAAGCTCCCCTAGGCCTCTGTATTTAGTAAAAGAGATCAAGGATGAGAAGAGCATGTATTGATAGGAAGGCCATGAAAAGTCACCTGGACAAGGGCCATTTTCTGCCCCTGCATTGGACTGACCCTGGGCAAGGCCCAGCTTAGGAAACAGCCGTGTTGAACGTTCATGGTGGGCAGCGAGCTGGGCAGGAGGCAGCCATGTGCCCTGGAAGCACAAGAAGGAAGGCTGTGGGTCACCTCACCACAGCCTGCAGATAGCTGCAGGGATGTCAGAAACAGCCCAGGGCTAGGCTGTGCCCTGGGCCTATGAGCCCTGCCTGCCCTCCTCCTGCCATGCTGCATACAGTGGCTGCAGCAGAGGGGACCACCAGCCAGCCCCTGCCACCCGCCTGGCCCCAGCCCTCTCCAGCGCCCTCCTTGCTGCTCTCTGATGCACGCCAGCACCTCCCTGTGCGTGCCGGCCAGCACATCTGCTGAGGGCCAGGGCGGCTGCTGCAGGGGCAGGGAGCTCAGCATGGCCCTTGCAGCCCCCTGCCCTGGGCCTGCCTCTGCCCTTGGGCTCAGCCCCGGCCTTGGCTCTGCTGGCAGGAGCGCTCTTGGCATGCGCTTCCTGGTCTCCCTTCGCCTGCGCACAGCTGCTGCCCACTCAGGCTGCTGCCACAAACGTGTCCTCACCAGCAGCACCACCCCTTGGGCTGCTTCTGCTGGCCTCCCCCACCCCACTGCCTTGTCTCTTTGTCTCTGCTGGGCCCCACCTTCTACACCCAAATATGTTCCTTGGCTGTTGGCTCCATTCCTGTGCCCCGCTGAATGAGAGAGACATGGGACATATGACCTTTAAGGGTTACGGTGTTTGTGTAATATTGTTTGGTTATGGTTCAAGAAGACAGTTCCTTCACCAATGATTTACATCCTTCTTCGTGTTAGGCCATGATTCAGTGTCCTTCACCATTATTAAAGTATTTGCTTTATCTCACAGGTGAACTGCATTAGGTCTCCTTGATTATTCTGAGGCACAACGCAATGCTTTTTGCCTTCTGACACTCCAGCACAACACCTGTGAGTTTACCTTTCTGTGTGCATTGACCTGATGGGTCATTTCACATTTCTTACTTTCATATCCCTAAGGGAAGGGGATGATTCCCAAACTGGGATATGCAGATGGGTTCTGGCTTAACCATTTGAACTGTCCTGCTCTTGAGTCTTTCATCCTGAGTTTTGCCACAATTCCTGCACCAAAATGCATCCATTGCCTGTCATCGCCCTGTCTCCTGTCCTGTGGGATGACTGTGCTGTGGTGGAACATGTTTCCAGTCAGCCGTCTACCAGACACAGTAATAAATACTACGAGCAGGACTAGAGGGGTCCTGCTTCCAGCCAGAGGGGAGTCACGGAGGAAAGGGAGAATCGGGTTTACTGGACTGGGTATATTTAATGGCCGGGCACATCAGACCCACAAATGTATCAGGCTATACTAGAAACCAGTGCACAGAGTACCCTTTTGCCATCAAGCTAGAAAGAGGTAGAACCCACCTGTATTTCTGGAGTGACAGGGGGAACCCAATACATAACTGTACTGGAGGCTGAAGTGAGTCTAACTGGGAAGGAATGGCAAAAGCACCCCATTGGGACTGGCCCAGAGGCTATCACAGAATCACAGAATTTTCTAGGTTGGAAGAGACCTCAAGGTCATCGAGTCCAACCTCCAACCTAACGCTAACAGCCCTCCACTAAACCATATCCCTAAGCTCTGCATCTAAGCGTCTTTTGAAGACTTCCAGGGATGGTGACTCCACCACTTCCCTGGGCAGCCTGTTCCAGTGCCTCACAACCCTTTCAGTGAAGAAGTTCTTCCTAACATCTAACCTAAAACTCCCCTGGCGCAACTTAAGCCCATTCCCCCTCGTCCTGTCACCAGGCACGTGGGAGAACAGGCCAACCCCCACCTCGCTACAGCCTCCCTTGAGGTACCTAAAAAGAGCGATAAGGTCACCCCTGAGCCTCCTCTTCTCCAGGCTGAACAAGCCAAGCTCCCTCAGCCGCTCCTCGTAGGACTTGTTCTCCAGGCCCCTCACCAGCTTCGTCGCCCTTCTCTGCACAAGATGTGCATCCTCAGCACAGACTGCTTCAGGAGAAGGTACTTCAAAGTTCCAAGACGGCACCACTGGTGGGGCTTTGGCAGAGCTGCCTTGTGAAAAGAGCTGCCCAGTCAATAGCAACTCTATTGACTGGGCAGGCCTTTTCACATTACTCAATTTAGTTTTCCGTGGCTGGAAGGGGACAATTTCCCCAAAGAGGCCAAGCTCATGGGTACAGCTACAGCCACTTGGAGAAATATTTTCTTTAGTTTTCATTCTGAGTTTTCCACAGCAGACCCAAGAGAGACCGTGGATGTCCAGTTTTCTAGTAAGATTCAGGCTGTACTTCTCAGGTTCCAGTGGTCATTTTGAATTTATTTTATTTCAAATTTATTTTATATTTTATTTTATTTTCTATTATTTATTGATTTGATTTGATTTGATTTGATTTGATTTTAATTTTATTTATTTTATTTTATCTGAAGGCACCCCTGACCTATCTTAGAAAGGGTTTCATGTGCTGGGCTGGGCTGCATTTACAGGGACAAAGACCACTGCTGGCAGTGGAGGTGTCAGACCTCCAGACTCTGCTTTTCCTCCCTATGGAGGTCTCCAAAGAAGTCACCCTGGATCAATAGCAAGAGAAGAATGATGTTCAAAATTGAAATGCAGCAAAAATCAACCTTTAAAACTAGAAAAGGTTTCTTACTAGGTGCTTTTTGAAAACTTCTTCCTTAACTACAGCATGCAAGTTCTGCAATTAGGTGCAAAAGCTGTGAAGACTTGAAGAAAACTATGGAGGAGATGTTAGGAATTTCTGCATTTAAAGAGTTCCATGGTGTATTGTGGTGCTGAGTCTATGAAGCTCAGGTACTGAGAGGAGAATGATGCAACTGCTAGAGAAAGTAAAGTCAGAAGGAAAAGTTAAAGTGACTTGGGGTATTAATGGGCCCCACTGAGGGCTGTTACTAACAAAGCCTCCCCAGGGCCTTGTTAGGGCAGATAATTGGAGGCCATGGTTACAGACAGGCAAAGCACTGTGCTGAGAAAAGTCTTGGTTGGCTTTAGTGAAGCAGAAGAGCCAAGGCCTGACCCCTGGAACTGTGAGGGGAGATCCTGCACCCGTATGTCCATCTCAGGGCTCTTCCTGGGACCTGTGGGATGTGGTGGGCAGTGTGATGCCATGAGAACAACACTGGTGTCACACCTCCGTGGTGCTGCACAGGGTTGCAAGGAATCGATGAGGCCTCATCACAATGAATATAACAATAACATATTTCCTCCTAAGCTCTAGCCAAGAGGACAGAAATTTCAGGGCTGTTGGACCTGCCATTTCTACCAGCACCCTCTGCCTTCCCCTCTACAGGCTTTCCTATCATGTGCCACAGTCTGAACTCTTTCCTTGCAGTCTGCAGACACCCATCTCTGTTCACCACGTTGCTTTCATCCCTTGCTTTCATCCATGTCTAGTCAGACCTCACCAGACGTTCCTTGAAAGACAAAGCTATGGTCTGATCAAAGGGTGACCTCTGGCACCACAGCACAACCCTTTGAGGGACATTTCTTCCTCCCTGTGGCCAAAGTTTAACTTCCAAGGTGCACTGTGTAGAAGTTTTTTCTTCTGCTCTTTCCTACTGCTAAAGAAAGCTCCATGAGGGTGGAAACCCCTCCTCAAGTAGGCATCCCAAACCAGCAGGCTCCTCGCGGCCTCTCAGCCAACCAGACACAAGTCACCTCAGCAGCAGCTTCCAAGCCAGGGGCCTGCTGCTGGCCTTGCAGCTTCTTGGCTACACACAGCCAAGCTTTGTGCCTCCTGCTGCCCACTCATGGACTCAAGCAGAAGAGACAAGACGACCAATCTGGGGGCCTTCTTTCTGCCTGGGTCCTCCTGGGTCTGGAGGCAGAGGGGATCCCCCAGTCAGCATGCCAAGCAGGTGCCTTGTGCTGGCCTAGCAGGGCCACTGCCAGATGTCAGCCCAAAAGTGCAGCTCCCAGGGAGAAGTCAAGGGTGACCTGCCACCTCCAGGCACAAGTGACCTCACAGTCCCTTTCTGTGACACGTTCCCGCTGCTGCCCTATCAAGTGCAGAGACAGAAGTGACCTCACAGTCCCTGCCCCAGTCACATTCCTGCTGCTGGGGCAGGAGATCCTGAGGCAGAGCTGAGCTCCTCAGAGCATCCCCACCCATCTCCTCCTTGTGGCCCACAAGCTGATCAGATCAGGGTGAGTGAGAGAGTAAAGATGAAGGAAAGCGGCTATAGGCTGTGTTTTGGCTTCAAGGGATACTTTGAGGTCAGGCATAAGAATAGTGGATTCCTGTCAGGGTGCGGAGTAGCATTTAGGTTTGGGTATTAATGTCACTGATTAAAGTAGGGGAAGGGCTTTACATGACTGTTTTAAGCCAGCGTTACAGCAGAATCAACATTGCCTGAATGTTCTAACCTCACAGAAATCATTAATTTCTGCTGATCTCTCCCCTCCCTCAAATCTCACATCTCTCCTGGCCAGGCTTCTCCTGACTTTCCCATATCAGTCATCTTCTTAGGGGCAGCTTTCTGATGGCTTTCATGATCTCAGAGTATCTGTCTCATATCTGTTGGGTACTCCTTTCTTGAGACTGACATGGCATCTAAGTCAGGATGGAAACGAACACAAAGGCTGTATATGAACCCTGAACAATGTTCCCAGCAGTTCTTGTACCACCCCAAAATTTTGTTTCCTGCCTCCAACGTTTGGATACGGAATGGCTTCTGTGCACCCAGGCTATCTTTTTCCAAACCCTCATGCATGGTTCAGTTTGCCCCAAGCATCTTGGAGGCAGTGGCCCCCTCTGTGTAGAAAACTGAAAGCAGTCCTAAAGGATGACTTCAGGCAAAAGCTGACACCTCTGACATGACAACCCCTATCCAAGACCTTGTCGTGGTTTCACCCGGCTGGCAGCTAAACACCACGCAGCCGTTCGCTCCCCCTCCCCCCTCCCTCTCTGGGACGGGGAGAGAAATGGAAAGTGAAGCCCGTGAGTTGAGATAAAGACAGTTTAATAAGATAGGAAAATAATAATAACAATAAAATAATAATAATAATAATAATAATAATAATAATAATAATAATAATAATAATAATAATAATAATAATAATAATAATAATAATAATAATAATAATACAATGGTGATAATAGTACTACTACTAATAATATGTACAAACAAGTGATGCGCAATGCAATTGCTCACCACCCGCTGACCGATGCCCAGCCTAACCCCGAGCAGTCTGGTCCCCCTCCCCCCGGCTAGCCACCCCTATATATTGTTTAGCATGACGTCAGATGGTATGGAATACCCCTTTAGCTAGTTTGGGTCACCTGTCCTGGGTCTGTCCCCTCCCAGCTCTTACTGCACCCCCAGTCTGCCTGTTGACAGGACAGAGCAAAAGGCTGAGATGTCCTTGGCTTGGTATAAGCACTGCTCTGCAACAATTAAAACATCGGGGTGTTATCAGCACTCTTCTCATCCTAAGCCAAAACACAGCATTCCACCAGCTACTAGGAAGAAAATTAATTCTGTTCTAACTGAAACCAGGACAGACCTCTTCCACTATGGGGCCTACCAGCTACTTAGAAAGCCGATCTCAGAAACTACATGCACAGCAAGTGCCTTCTGCTGCCCTACCATGGACACTGGCAGATGTGAGCCTAAAGGCACAGATCCCAGCCAGGAGTCAAGGGTGACCTGTCAGCTACTTCAGAGAGAGCTCACCTCACATGCCATTTAACAGCCATTTGCTTCCTGCTGGACTTAGTGTTTCTGATGCACCAGTGAGCAAAGAATACCACACCTACAAAACACCCCCTTTTTTGCCCAGGAGCTGCCAAGGTGGAAATAATCTGGCTGTGATCCTCCAAGCTCATGGCACACCTGCTGGGCTCCCAGCCTCTCTGATGCACAGGAGCCAGTTCCGTGCCAGTCCTGGGAGGTGATATTGCAAGAGGGACCTTGTAGACAATGTTCCAGCCCCATGCCTGTTGGCGGTCTGTCGGCTCCTTGTGCACAGTGAAGATCACACTCAAGTCTGGAAGCCTGAATCTGGCCTAGCAGACACTCAGGGGAAGCACCCTCTCAGCCCCAGCTCCAGCCCCAGCCCCAGCTGGCAGTGCTGCTCTGCAGAGTGAGGGGGCTGTGGTGCCCGGGCACGGGGGCACTCTACAGGGCCGTGCTGGGCAGGCTGGGAGGCAGACCCAGCTCATGAGGTTACTGCCATTGCCCCAGGGCTGCAAGGAATCACTTGCTAGGCTCCTTTGCTGAGTCTGCTGCATGCCCTGGGGCTGCAGAGCTCTCCTCTGCCTGCTCACACCAGATTGAGCACTTGAGCTCTGGTCAGTCCACCTTGGAGGAGATCCCCCCTTAGGAGGGAAGTGCTGCAGTGGAGGCCAGCTGTGCCACTGCCGTGCCCACTGCCTGTCCCTGCCTGCAGTCCCAGCACAACCCCACAGCAGCACTGGCACCAAGCTGCAGGAGCAGCCGGGCCTGACCCCACCAGCAGGGCTCAGCAGGAGAGGGCGGCAGTGGCAAGAGAGCAGCTCTGCATGCCCCAAGCGCTGGTGCTCCCTGGCCGTGCTGCTGGGATGGGACTCTTTTCCTCTGCACCCCTGCACACAGACCAGGCAGTGCAAGCTCCTTCCTGAAGTACACAGACAGACATGATCTTTGTGTACAGTTGCTGAGCTAGACTTGAAAAATATATACCAAAGTGGAATTGGGATGACCAATATCATTTTAGTGGGTAACATTAACTGAACTAAAACTAAGGAAATCAGTTAATAAAATGCACACACAGAAACGAAAAGAAACAGAATATAGGCTGTTCCTATAATGAGTGACATTAAGACTCATCTGCAGAAGCAGACTGAGCACTTATTCTCCTGAAACACATTAAATCATCAATCTCCACAGGGCTTTCTTGAGCTCCTGGTTCCTCATACTGTAGATGAGAGGATTCAATACTGGAGGCACCACCGAGTATAAAAATGCCACCACCACGTCCAGGTATGGGGAAGAAATGGAGGGAAGATTCAGGTAGGCAAATATGGCAGTACTGATAGTCAGAAAGACAACAGTCAGGTGAGGGAGGCATGTGGAAAATGCTTTGTGCCGGCCCTGCTCAGAGGGAATCTTCAGCACTGCCCTGAAGATCTGCACATAGGACACCACAATGAAAACAAAACAACCACAGCCTAAAGAAAAACTAAACACAAGTGGCCCAACTTCCCTGAGGTAAGCATCTGAGCAGGAGAGCTTGAGGATGTGGGGGATTTCACAGAAGAACTGGTCCAAAGCATTGCCGTGGCAGAGGGGCAGGGAAAATGTGTTGGCCGTGTGCAGGACAGCATTGAGAAAGCCACTGCCCCAGGCAGCTGCTGCCATCTGGGCACAAGCTCTGCTGCCCACGAGGCTCCCGTAGTGCAGGGGCTTGCAGATGGCAACGTAGCGGTCATACGCCATGACTGTGAGAAGGCAATACTCAGCTACAACAAAGAAAGCAAAGAGAAAGAATTGGGAGGCACATGCTTCAAAGGAGATGGCCCTGGTGTTCCAGAGGGCATTGGCCATGGCTTTGGGCAGAGTGGTGGAGATGCAGCCCACGTCGAGGAGGGCGAGGTTGAGGAGGAAGAAGTACATGGGGGTGTGGAGGCGGTGGTGGCAGGCTACGGCGCTGAGGATGAGGCCGTTGCCCAGGAGGGCAGCCAGGTAGATGCCCAGGAAGAGCGCGAAGTGCAGGAGCTGCAGCTCACGTGTGTCTGCAAATGCCAGCAGCAGGAACTCGCTCACAGAGCTGATGTTGGGCATTTCCTGGTTCTGGCCATGGGATTCTCCCAAGGAGGTAAAAGGCAGTAAGAAAATACAACACAATTATCTGTTGATATCTGATTCAATATTGGCCTTTTAAGCAGACTTTTGGCAGGTCCATTTCATGAGCCCTGACTGATGCTGCCTAAGGTAGTCCGTGGGAACAGGGGTCTCTGCTGCGGGCAGTGTAGTTAACAGTCCCTACCTATTAAAAAAAAAGTAAAGAGGAACATGGGGTATTCTCAGATCAATTTAACTCTTCATATGAAGAAATTTTTACTCCCAAATCACCTAATGGCAGAGAAGGGCTGTGGCAATTTCTTTTTCCTATACTGTCATTCCCGCTGCACTACAAGCAAAACCTTGTGGATCCTCTGAGTCACAGATACTATTCCTCTATTGTAGAGTGTACTTCAGAGAGCACAGCCAGTCTGTCCATCCGTTCTGGTCTCAGCTGCCCTGTGCTGGTGGGAGAGAAGAGCAGCGATTGTCCCAGGGAGGTGCCTGAGCCCTCCCTCACACAGCATTTCTGGCAGCAGCTCCATCTCACCACCTGCCCATGGCCCTGGTGGGAACTGGTTCTGTGTCCCCACATCTCTTTCCTGTCCACGCTAACAGACCCCAGACCACAAGCTGTGTGCTCAGACTCACTCAGATTCCCCTCCACTGCAAGAATCTTAAAGCAGAGAATCCAAAAAAGCCTTTCTCTTCAGACTAACCAAGCCTCAGGCTTCCTCCTGAAATGCCCATTCATAAATGACATACTCTAAAGTTTCTCCTAGTCCAAATTACAAGAAGAGTGAGACCCATTCCAACAGATGCTATCAGGCATCAGATGTGCCAGCTGTAGAAGACCCCTCTGGCAACCCCACCTGCATGGCCCTGCTGCCAGAGCCTCACGGTGTCAGGAGCCTGCAGATGTGTCCTGCCACACACTGCCCTCTGTTGTTGCGCTCCTCAGTGCCTCCAAGCCCTCTCTCCTTCTCTCCTTTCTGCGTGCCAGCTGCGGTCAGAGCCCCCAGCCCTGCTGCGCTGTGCAGAGGAGCTGCTCCTGGCCACAGCTGTCTCTCTGCACCACGGCCCTCTTGCCACGAGCTCTCTCTGTCCCATGAGCCTGGCCCAGCTCAGCAGCACAGCACCAGCCCAAGGCACTGCAATCACCCCTCTGGGGGCTTTGCTGATGAGCCCACGAACCTCAGGCACTCAGAGACAATTGAAGACAGCTCTCCAGAAGTCCAAGTCCCAGGCAAGTTTCCTGCAGTGTCCCCCTGAGGGCCAGCACTGACACAGCCTCCCTTGGAGCTCGTTAGAGCAGAACCCTGGAGGCAGTGAGGACAAGGAGACAAAGGCAATGTGAAGGTGACACTGATGTGTAGGAAACATGGATGTGTGTCACCAAGCACAAGGGCCAGGCCTTGTCCCTTGGCCCATAGGAAAGGAGATCCTTTCCCTTGACAGGTTGCTCAGGGCTCTTTGTGGGGCAGTAGGAGATGGGGATGTGCATGGTCAAGTGAGGAGAATGGTACGACCCCTGCCTGCTACATGGGTTGGCAAGGAGTTAATTAGGCTCCGTTGCTTTGATGATTAGCAGTCTCCTTATAAGGCTCAGTGGCAGAGACAACAGACATAGCCATGAACACAAATATCTCATAAGGCAGCTCTGTAGGAAGCTGGCCTGGTTCCTGGTGAGCAGGCACCACTGCTCGTATGGCATCCCTCATTGTGCCTAAGACCCTCCTCAACCTGCACACTGCTCACTCAGCAGGGTCCCAGTCTGCCCCCATGTGTGGGGTTCCTCTTCCTCTGCTGCATGACTGGGCTCTTCTTCTTGTAAATGTCAAGAGGTTTCTCAAGGCAAAATCCTTCAGTTTCTAAAGATTCCCCCACACTGATGCTCTATTCTGTCAGCCATTCATGGCTGCAAGCAGACAGTTCAACCTTTGTGTCATTGTGCTATCTCTGAGAAGACAGCAGCATCAGGAGCTGCAGGAAAGTTTGGATAATACAGGAGTAACCAGCTGAATGGAATTGCAGCACAGAGTCACAGAAGGTAGGGGATGGAAGGCTGCCAGGTTCCACCTCTTCTGTGCTTCCTTCTCATGCATGCCGCCAGTTTGTCTGAAGCAGTGTCCAAAATGTTTGGGGCTCTGCAGGTGAAAATTGGAAGGGCCAAAGACAAGGTGGAGCTCAATCTGTATATGACTCTCAAAGACAAACACTGTTGAAAGAAATACTTTAAAAAAGGAGGATTAAGGAGAATCATCATCCTTTATTGGATGTGGGGGAAATCTGGTAAGGATCTCGAGATAAGGTAAAGGCTGAGGTACTTAATTCCTTCTTTACATCTGACTCTACCAGCAAGACCAATTGTTGCCTTGGACATTTTTTCCTCCTCATGGACAGTGCCAACATTCCAGGGCACGCTTCGTGGGTTTTTCTCCTCTCCTTCTCTTTCCTACTACCAAAGTAAACTCCATCAGGGTGGAAACCAATCCCGAAGTAGGCATCCCAACCCAGCAGGCTCCTTGTGGCCTCTCAGCCAAGCAGACACAAGTCACCTCAGCAGCAGCTTCCAAGCCAGGGGCCTGCTGCTGGCCTTGCAGCTTCTTGGCTAGACACAGCCAAGCCTTGTGCCTGGTGCTGCCCACTCATGGACTCAAGCAGAAGGGACAGGACAACCCATGTGGGGGCCTTCTCTCTGTCTGGGTCGTCCTGGCTCTGGAGGCAGAGGGGATCCCCCAGTCAGCATGCCAAGCAGGTGCCTTGTGCTGGCCTAGCAGGGCCACTGCCAGATGTCAGCCCAAAAGTGCAGCTCCCAGGGAGAAGTCAAGGCTGACCTGCCACCTCCAGACACAAGTGACCTCACAGTCCCTTTCTGTGACACATTCCTGCTGCTGCCCTATCAAGTGCAGAGACAGAAGTGACCTCACAGTCACTGCCACAGTCACATTCCTCCTGCTGTGGCTGGAGATGCTGAGGCAGAGCTGAGCTCATCAAAGCATTCCCAGTTATTTCCTCCTTGTGTCCCACAAACTGATCAGATTCATGGCCCCTCCCATTCAGCTTTGAATGCCATTTGACTACACAGCAACCTCAGTTCCTGCCTTGCCCCAAGGTGCCAAGCGTCTTAAGGTAAGGTTTAGGAGGGGTGTTGAAGCTGAGAAGGTTAATGCACAGGTACAGGGACTTTCAATGTTATTTGTACATGTATGGTATTAGGGACTACGGCTCACCTATCTGAATTAAAGATTAAGGAATAATTAGTTTTTTGTGTTACCGAGTGTTTGGTATTCTGTTTAAGGTGTGACATCTGTGGTTAGGGTATTGTCAAGTTTTGTGGTCTAGGGTTTGTTTAGCTCTGTTAAGAAGAATGAAGTGATCTTTAAGGTCCCTTTGAACCAAAACCATTCTATGATTCTGTGATCCCATGTTTCTATGATTACCTGTGACACTGCTACTGTTGTCCATACAAAGCCCATAAAGGCTCTCCTCAGAGATTTTAACCAAGATTTTTGGTTAGTCCAGCTGGCATCCTCTTACAAGTAGTGTCCCCCAGGGGTCAGTACTAGGACCTATCTTGTTTAAGGTCTTTATTGATGACCTAGATCAGTAAGTCTACAGATGACACCCAGTTGGGAGATAGTATTGATCTGCCTGAGGATCAGGGTCGTGCACTTTGGCCACAATAACTCCATGCAACGCTATAGGCTTAAGGCAGAGTGGCTAGAAGACTGTGAAAAGGAAACAGACCTGGGAGTGTTGATGAACGCTCGGCTGAACATGAGCCAGCCGTGTGCCCAGGTGGCCAAATAGGCCAAGGGCATCCTGGCTTGTATTAGAAATAGCGCAGCCAGCAGGAGCAGGGAGGTGATCATCCCCCTGTATTCGGCTCTAGTGAGGCCACACCTCGAGCACTGTGTTCAGTTTTGGACCCTTGTTACAAGAAGGATATCGAGGCCCTGGAACATATCCAGAGAAGGGCAACCAAACTGTTGAGGGTTCTGGAGCACAGGTGTTATGAGGAGTGGCTGAGGGAACTGGGATTGTTTAGTGTGCAGAAGGGGAGGCTCAGGGGAGATTTTATTGCACTCTACAACTTCCTGAAGAGAGGTTGTGATGTAAGGCGGGGATCAGCCTCTTCTCTCAGATAACTAATGATAGGACTCGAGGAAAAGGCCACAAGTCGTGCCTGGGGATGTTTAGATTAGATATCACAAAAAACTTTTCTAGTCGGGAACTGGAATGGTCTGCTCAGGGAGGTGGTGGACTCACTGACCATCACAGTGTTCAAGAAGCACCAGGACAAGATGCTAGGAGATATGGCTTAGTAGCTTAGTGGGTACTCTTAGTGATAGGAAGGTTGGACTAAATGATCTTGTAGGTCCTTTCCAAATTTGTGTTTTTATGATTTCGATGACTCTATCATAGGGCAAGGGAAATGGTTTTAAACTTCAAGAGGGTAGATTTAGATTCGATAGTCAGATGAAATTCTTGACTTGGAGGTAAGGCACTGGAACTTGTGCTGTGGGTCCAGAGATCACCCAGAGGGAGTTTGGATCAGCCCATGCCCTTGTGTTTGAAGGAACAGCTGGTGAGAGTGGAGAGGCAGCAGTGAAATCATGGGAACACCAGAGTGAGAGCAAGGTGGGGAAGAGAAGTGGTTGTTCAGCAGCCTTCAGGGAAGTGTGGGACAGCATAGGAAAGCATGCAGAGGAGAAGGCAGAGGGCTCTGACAAGAATGGAAGGCTGCAGCAGCACCGATATCTTTTTCCCCTTGGCCATGGCTTATGAGAAGACGTGTTATACTCATGGCATTTGGACCATGAATTCTGCTTTCAACCCTGTGCAAACACCGGGAGGTGTCATATCACTGCCCTTCACATGATATTGTGGGCATCACCCCCTACCCCACAGACCCCAGGAAGAATGAGACATGGGGGATGCTGGGGGTGCAGGTTCTCCCCTCCCAGTGGCTGGGGTCAGGCCTTGGCCCTTCTGCTTCACCAAAATAAACAGAGATTTTCTCAGCACAGTGCCTTTGTCTCTCTGTAATCATGGCTTCCAGTTATCTGCCCTAACAATTCCCATGGGAGGCTTTGTGAGTAACCGAATAAAATAGCCAACAGAGTACTGAGTATTCTAATACTACAGAATAGTGTAGCCAACAGAGGTGACACAGGTACTCTGATATAATGACAGCCATCAGAAAGCTGATCCCAGTTAGCCCAGTTAGATGACTGCTATGGAGAGGTCAGGAGTAGCCTGGCCAGGAGAAATGTGAGAGTTGGGGGAGGGAAGAGGAAGGGAAGAGGAGCTCGGAAGCTTACCTTTGTAGAGGTAAGAGGGTTCATGCAATGTTGATGCTGCTGTAACACTGACTTCAGTCTTGTAACGCCTTTAAACAATAACAATAATCCCTCAACCTAAACATTAGTCCAACATGCTGACAGGAATCCACTGTTGTAAAGCAGAACTCAAAATATCATCTCGAGAAAAACTCAGCCCGTAGCCCCTTTTTCTTACATTTCCTCTCTTGCTCACCCTAATCCCTGCTCTTAACACTAACATTAAATGCCCTATTTATCCCAAGACTTCTTGCCAGACGTAAACAAAACCCTAAACCATAATGCTTGCTCATACCCTAACCAGAGACCTGACACCACAAAGAGAACAGCAAATCTTTCAACTAAAAATTTGTTTACTCATAAACCAGAAAGGTAAGTCCCAGTCCGTACAGGACAACAGAGAGGTGTGGTGGTTTTACTCAGGTGGGCAGCCGAGCTCCACCACAACTGCTCTCTCACTCCCCCTCTCCTCAAAGAGGAAGGGGGAGAAAATACAACACAGAGAACTCGAGGTTTGAGATAAGAAAGGTTTAATTAAAGGAAAAGGGAATGGGGAGGAAAAAACAGACACAAAAGAAGCAATCAGTCCGCGCGGAAGCACAGAGAGAGAAAAAATTATTCTCTACTTCCCATCAGCGAGCGGTGTTCGGCCACGTCCTGGGAAGCAGGGCCTCAAAACGCGTAGTGGTTGTTCAGGAGGAACAGCCCCCTCCTCCACGAGAGCCCCCCTTTTTTATTGCTGAGTGTGACCTCAGGTGTTATGGAATATCGCTTGGTTGGTTTAGGTAAGCTGTCCTGGCAATGTCCCCTCCCCATCACTTGCCCACCCCCACTGCTGGCTCTTGGGGGCTCAGAAGGAGTCCTGATGCTGTGCCAGCACTACGCTGCAATAGACACAACACTGGAGTGATATCAGTGCTGTTCCAGCTACAAAAGGTGACTCCAGCTCAGACAGACCCAACACACAGATTCTCCACTGAAATCAACAGTTGGACATAAATGTCCATTGCACCAGTTCCCACCTTAGGCTGCACAGAGGCACATAAATTTTTATTATTATTATTATTGTTATTATTATTATTGTTGTTGTTATTTTATTTTATTTTATTTTATTTTATTTTATTTTATTTTATTTTATTTTATTTTATTTTATTTTATTTTATTTTATTTTATTTTTTTGAAACAAACAACTGTAAACCATGTTACAATTTGCTGAAAAACAGAACAAACTCCTCAGCTGTGTGCCCAGTCCAGGCTGCCTCTAGGCAACTTCACATTCCAAAAGGAAGAAGTAGAAATTAGATGGACAAGAAACTAGATTTATTTTTTGTTTTGTTTTGTTTTGTTTTATTTTATTTTATTTTATTTTATTTTATTTTATTTTATTTTATTTTATTTTATTTTATTTTATTTTATTTTATTTTATTTTATTTTATTTTATTTTATTTTATTTTATTTTATTTTATTTTAAGATAAAATATTTTATACAGCTAGATTGGAAATGCTAAATAGAAAAAGAGTTGAGGAGCTGCCTAAGGACATGATTAGATAAACTTGTTAAACATGGTCAAATTTGAACTCCCTGATGGTCAGAGACTAACTGGGTAGGTTAGAGGGATCAGAATGATCAAAGGTTTGCAGTGGGCAAATCTGGAGACCAATGGGAAGTGCATAGGTCCAGACAGAGAGCTGGAAAGGGAAATTCCAACACTGTCAGTTTAATCAGGACCAGTGGAAGATTATGGCCTTAAATGCACATCAGAATCAACAGAGTAGTGCAAGTGCAGGGGAAGAACGGTATTTCTTTTTCTGCAGTGAATATACATCCTGGAAATTCTCATTTTGTGACAACAGAAATTCAACTTAATGTGGGGCACTTTGTGGAAAGGATTCACCCAAATCCCTTCAAGTGATGACGATTAGGTGCTCTATTCCTTAAATACTGAAGGAATGCACAGGATTTGGGGCAAAGCTTTGCTGTCTGATCATAAGCAACCAGTTCCACCTCTAGATACCCGGCTGCATCTGAGAAACTTCCCTGGACTGGCCGCTATCAGAGAGGAACTGCAGGAGACCCTTGGGGCTACAGATTGAGCCAGATGGACTTGCCAGGGCACCTCTACTGCCAGTAGTAGTCTCTGTCCCTGTAACAGCAGCCCAGCCCAGCACAACAAACCCCATCAAAGACAAGTCGGGGGCTCTTGAGAAATGGTCATCCATCTGAAATGGTCATTTTGAGCATTGGTCATACATGTACAGCATTGGTATCACACCAGTGTTTTGTCCATTGCTGAGCAATACTGGCACAGCATCAGGACTCCATCAGGCTTGGATTGCTTTGGTTTCCACCAGTCACTGCACAGGAGATGGAGGTCCATGAAGCTTCACGACCTCTTGTCTCATGCCTGGGAGATCCCCAGCACAGAGTGCCTGTGCCCCGCAGGGCCAGCCCCGCTCCCCAGGCCAGCACAAGAGGCCTGGCCCAGCCACAGAGCAGCTCCACATTCCTCTCCAGGATGCCATTTGCCATCAGACCCAGCACCAGTGGGACAGTCCCAGGACAGTCAAAGGCCAGTTACTGTTTGCTGGGCAATGTGGAACCAGGAAGGGAGCTCCCAGACCAGCCCTTGGTCTTTCACTGGTCACTTTGGGACTCTGATCCTGCTGCTGGCCATGGCCATGGCCAGGGAAGCAGCAGCCCCGACCCGAGGGCAGCAGAGAGGCAGAGCCCAGCGGGCAGTGAGGGGCAGCCCCGAGGGACACCGGGGCTGCTCCTGCATGTGGCAGCTGGGCTCTTGGCCCTGAGCCCCTCCTGCGTGCTGGCACTGCTCCCCCAGCTCCAGAGTTATGAAGAGACAGCAGCTGAAAGTAGTTAATTTATCCTGGATTCTTTATTTTCTTTATCTACACAGAAAGACAAGTTCTATAGTTACATGGCAAAGCTTTTGGACAAAAATAAAAAGAAATAATTAACAGATAGGAAACCTAGAATATCATTAATATATGATAAAAACAAGTTTCAGAAAATGGTATAAAAGAAAATAATAAGAAAAGACTGTTCTAACATATTGTCAGAAAAACTTTGAGTCCGGTTAGGACTTTAGTCCATTATTAAGATGAAGAAATATGTATCCAAAGAGTTTCTGCAAGGCATTCTTGAGCTCCTGGTTCCTCATGCTATAGATGAGGGGGTTCATGGCTGCAGGAACCACAGAGTATAGAACTGCAACCACGAGGTCCAGGGATTGGGAGGAGATGGAGGGGGGCTTCAGGTAGGCAAACATGGCAGTACTGACAAACAGAGAGACCACGGTCAGGTGAGGGAGGCACTTGGAAAAGGCTTTGTGCCGGCCCTGCTCAGAGGGCATCCTCAGCACTACCCTGAAGATCTGCACATAGGAGAAAACAATGAAAAGAAAACAACCAAATGCTAGACAGACACTAAGTAAAATAAGCCCAAACTCCCTGAGGAACAACTTTGAACAGGACAGCTGGAGGATTTGAGGAAGTTCACAGAAAAACTGATTAAGCTCATTGCTTTGGCAGAGGGGCAGGGAAAATGTAGTGGCTGTGTGCAGGATAGCAATGAGAAAGCCACTGCCCCAGGCAGCTGCTGCCATCTGGGCACAAGCTCTGCTGCCCAGCAGGCTCCCGTAGTGCAGGGGCTTGCAGATGGCAACGTAGCGGTCGTAGGCCATGATAGTAAGGTTATAATATTCTGCTGATATGAAGAAGAGAAAGAAAAAGAGCTGTGCAGCACATCCTTGATAGGAGATGGCCCTGGTGTCCCAGAGGGCATTGGCCATGGCTTTGGGCAGAGTGGTGGAGATGCAGCCCACGTCGAGGAGGGCGAGGTTGAGCAGGAAGAAGTACATGGGGGTGTGGAGGCGGTGGTCACAGGCTACGGCGCTGAGGATGAGGCCGTTGCCCAGGAGGGCAGCCAGGTAGATGCCCAGGAAGAGCGCGAAGTGCAGGAGCTGCAGCTCGCGTGTGTCTGCGAATGGCAGCAGGAGGAAATCGCTCACAGAGCTGCTGTTGGGCATTTCCTTCCTTTGGACACTGTCGTCTATTGAAGAGAAGGAAGAAAAATGTTGGAACAGACTTCTCTGAGCACTCTGAGCACACAGATTTCTCTCAGGGAAACCTATTGCATCTCATAGAATTCCCCCCAGCCCGAGTCTCTCTCTGTGCAGGAGAACCTTTCTGCATATCTCCTGCTTGAGCTGTGGCTGGTGCTGGCTGAGAGCGGCACTGGGAGCAGGGGCAGCTGTGAGCTCCAGAGGAGTTGTTCAGGGAGTGCAGCAAGAGGGAAGCACGAACATGAGGGAAAGTCAAGTTCAGTCGACGTGTGGTATCACTGAGCTTTGCAGTCATTTTGCAAAATCTCATCCACCACAGTGTAGAGCAAGGTAGGATTTGCTTTCTTTTCCTTTCTAATCCTTAGGACAACAAACAAGCTTAGGGGTTTCTCTGAGAAGAAAGTAGAGCCAGTTGAGAGCACAGAAGCCGCAGTCCAAGTGAAGCTGGTCAGAATCCTCACCTTTTCTCCTGGTGTCTGATCAGGATCTCAGCCCTTCCCTCTTTTCCCAGGGGTGCAGAGACCTCAATCCATCTGCCCACTGACAGTCAGCCAGCAGCACGGACATGGCCTTAGCATGGAAGTGTCCTCTCCTTGAGGTAACTGGATAAAAGAAGGATTCCACAAGAGAGCTGCATCCTGCTGGAGAGCAGTCTAGAGCACAGGAGGATGCCCCATAGACTTCAGATGGTTATCTGAAAGTTGGGGTGCATCCCCAGCAGTGTCTGGGGAAGGCTTGATCACTCTGCTCTTGGTTTACCAGGAGCAGCCATGCTATGGAAATCCAAGGGGCTTCTGCCAGACTTCCTCAACTCACACTGCAACCCAGCAAGACTCTCAAAGCCTACTGCATTGCCCACTGCCCTCCCAGAAACAACACCCAGCAGGAGACCCTTCCAGGACCTGCAGCTGCATGGCCCTGCAGCCAGACACTTACCTTGTCAAGGGCTGTGCAGGTTTCTCCTGCAGGCAGCTCTCAACATCCTCCCACTGCCAACTGCCTCCGAGCCCTCTCTCCTTTTCTTCTCCCTGTGTCTGCCTCTGTGTCTCTTTCTTGCTGCGCTGTGCAGAGGAGCTGCTCCTGGGCACAGCTGTCTCTCTGCTTCATGGCACTTTCTGAAATGTGTTTTCTCTGTCCCACGAGCCCGCCCCAGCTCAACAGCACAGCACCAGCCCAAGGCACTGCAATCACCCCTCTGGGGGCTTTGCTGATGAGCCCACAAACCTCAGGCACTCACAGACAATTGAAGACATCTCTGCAGAAGTCCAAGTCAGAGGCAAGTTTCCTGCAGTGTCCCCCTGCGGGCCAGTACTGACACAGCCTCCCTTGGAGCTCGTTAGAGCCGAACACTGGAGGCATTGAGGACAAGGAGACAAAAGCAGTGTGAAGGTGACAGTGATGTGTAGACAAAATGGATGTGTGTTTCCAAGCACAAGGGCTAGGCCTTGACACCCATACTGTGGGAAGTGAGATCCTTTCCCTTGACAGGTTGCTCAGGCCTCTTTGTAGTGCAGTAGGAGATGGGGATGTGCATGGCCAAGTGCAGGAGAATGGTACAACCCCTGCCTGGTTCATGGGTGGTGGCAAGGAGGCAATGAGGCCCTGGTGCTTTAACGATCAGCTGTCTCCTCCTAGGTCTCAGTGACAGAGACAACAGTCATAGCCATGGACACAAAGTCCTGGTCCTCTTGGGACTTTCAGCCTTGTCAGAGCCCTCTACCCTGCCTCTACATGGCTTTCCTAGGGACTCCGAGACCTCCACATCTTTCCTTTTTGGCTGCAGACCCTTATCTCTTACTGTCACAGCAGATTTGAGCCGTGTGATAACTCAGATCTTCTTGGTGGCCATGCTCCTCATAAGGCAGCTCTGTAGGAAGCTGGCCTGGTCCCTCGTGAGGAGCCACCACTGCTCCTATGGCATCCCTCATGGTGCCCAGGGCCTCCTCCTCATGGCCACTACTCACTCAGCAGGGTCCCAGGGTGCCCAGATGTGTGGGGTTCCTCTTCCTCTGGTACAGTACTGGGCTCTTCTCCATGTGAAAGTCAAGAGTTTTCTGAAGTCAAAATCCTGCAGTTTCTCAAGGTTCACCCACAGTGATGCTCCATTCTATCAGCTGTTAATGTCAGCAGGCAGATGGTTCAACCTTCACGTGACTGTGCTATCTCTGACCAGACATCAGCACAGCAAGAGTTCCTGGGAAACTTGGATAATTCAGGAGAAACCTGTTGAATGGAATTGCAGCACAATCACCAAAGGGTAGGGGACAGAAGGCTGTCAGGTTCCACATTTGCTGCGCTTTCTTCTCATGCATGCTGTCAGTTTCTCTGGAATCGTGTTCTGAATGTTATGGGGCTGTGCAGGTCAAAATTAGATGAGCCAAAGCCCAGCTGGAGCTCAATCCATCTATTACTGTCAAAAACAATAAAATAAATAAAAAAATAAATAAAAATATTTTAAATGAAGAAGGATTAGGGAGAATCATAATGCCTTATTGGAATTTATGGGAAAAACCTGGTGACAAGGGATGAGACACTTAATGCATTCTTTGCCTCTGTTACTAGCAGCAAGACCAGTTGTTTCCCTGGATATTTCTTCCTCCTCATGGCCAGTGCCAACCTTCCATTGCACACTTTGTGGCATTTTTTTCTCTACTGCTCTTTCCTACAACCAAAGAAAGCTCCATCAAGGTGGAAACCACTCCTGAAGTAGGCATCCCAACCCAGCAGGATCCTTGCGGCCTCTCAGCCAAGCACAGAATCACAGAATCACACAGAATCACAGAATTTCTAGGTTGGAAGAGACCTCAAGGTCATCGAGTCCAACCTCTGACCTAACGCTAGCAGTCCCCACTAAACCATATCCCTAAGCTCTACATCTAAACGTCTTTTGAAGACTTCCAGGGATGGTGACTCCACCACTTCCCTGGGCAGCCTGTTCTAATGCCTCACAATCCTTTCGGTAAAGAAGTTCTTCCTAACATCTAACCTAAAACTCCCCTGGCGCAACTTAAGCCCATTCCCCCTCGTCCTGTCACCAGGCACGTGGTAGAACAGACCAACCCCCACCTCGCTACAGCCTCCCTTGAGGTACCCATAGAGAGCGATAAGGTCGCCCCTGAGCCTCCTCTTCTCCAGGCTGAACAAGCCCAGCTCACTCAGCCGCTCCTCGTAGCACTTGTTCTCCAGGCCCCTCACCAGCTTCGTCGCCCTTCTCTGCACCCGCTCAAGCACCTCCATGTCCTTCTTGTAGCGAGGGGCCCAAAACTGAACACAGTACTCGAGGTGCGGCCTCACCAGAGCTGAGTACAGGGGGACCATTACCTCCCTAGCCCTGCTGGTCACACTGTTCCTGATACAAGCCAGGATGCCGTTGGCCTTCTTTGCCACCTGAGCACACTGCTGGCTCATATTCAGCCGACTATCAACCATCACTCCCAGGTCCTTCTCTGCATGGCAGCACTCCAACCATTCCTCTCCCAGCCTGTAGCTCTGCTTGGGGTTATTGCGCCCAGGTGCAGGACCCGGCACTTGGCCTTGTTGAACTTCATGCAGTTGGCCTCAGCCCATCGGTGCAGCCTATCCAGATCCTCCTGCAGAGCTTTCCTACCCTCAAGCAGATCGACACACGCACCTAACTTGGTGTCATCTGCGAACTTACTGAGGGTGCACTCGATGCCCTCGTCCAGATCATCAATGAAGATATTAAAGAGGACTGGCCCCAGCACCGAGCCCTGGGGAACGCCACTAGTGACTGGCCTCCAACTAGACTTGACTCGATTTACCACGACTCTTTGGGCCCGGCTATCCAGACAGTTTCTAACCCAAAGAAGCGTGCGCCAGTCCAAGTCAAGAGCAGCCAGTTTCTTGAGGAGAATGCTATGTTATGTCACCTCTGAGCTGCTGCACAGGATTGCAAGGAAACTATGAGGCCCCATCGCAATGAATATAACATATCTCTTTCTAAGCTCTAGCCAAGGTGACAAAAACTTCAGGGCTGTTGTGTCCTTCCCTTTTTACCAGCACACTCTGCCTTATCCTCTGCAGGCTTTCCTATGCTGTCCTACACATTGCCCTATTTCCTTGAAGTCTGCAAACATCTCTGTTCAACACTTTGCTCTCATCGCTTCCTTTAACCCATGTCTCGTCAACCCTCACCAGCTGTTCCTTGAAACACAAAGCCATGGTCTGATCAGAGGGTGACCTCTGGCACCACAGCACAACCCTTTGAGGGACATTTCTTCCTCCTCAAGGCCAGCACCAACCTTCCAGGGCACACTTTGTGGCAAGTTTTTCTTTCCTGCTCTTTCCTACTACCAAAGAAAGCTCCATCAGAGTGGAAACCACTCCTGAAGTAGGCATCCCAACCCAGCAGGCTCCTTGCGGCCTCTCAGCCAACCAGACACAAGTTACCTCAGCAGCAGCTCCCAAGCCATGGGCCTGCTGCTGGCCTTGCAGCTTCTTGGCTAGACACAGCCAAGCCTTGTGCCTGCTGCTGCCCACTCATGGACTCAAGCAGAAGGGACAGGACAACCCATGTTGGGGCCTTCTTTCTGTCTGGGTCCTCCTGGCTCTGGAGGCAGAGGGGATCCCCCAGTCAGCATGCCAAGCAGGTGCCTTGTGCTGGCCTGGCAGGGCCACTGCCAGTTGTCAGCCAAAAGGGCATCTCCCAGAAAGAAGTCAAGGGAGACGTGCCACCTCCAGACACAAGCGACCTCACAGTCCCTTTGCGTGACACGTTCCTGCTGCTGCCCTATCAAGTGCAGAGACAGAAGTGACCTCACAGTCACTGCCACAGTCACATTCCTCCTGCAGAGGCAGGAGATCCTGAGGTAGGGTTCATAGGATTCCCACCCATCTCCTCCTTGTGGCCCACAAGCTGATCAGACCCATGGCCCCTCACGTTCATCTTTGAATTCCAAGCAACTGCACAGCAGCCTCACAGTTCTTCTCCTGCAACAAGGGGCCAAGCACCTGAAGTCAAGGTTGTGGAGAGAGGCTGAAGGTGATGAGGTTAATGCACAGGAACAGGGGCTTTGGGTATTAGCTGTTCATGTATGGCATTAGGGAACAAGGCTCACCTTTCTGAGTTAGAGTTTAGGTAAAATTTTAGTGGAAGACTTTTGTGTGCTGCCTGGGGTGTCAAGCCTGTGGTTAAATTATTGGCAAGCTTTGCGATTTAGGATTTTGTTCAGGTCTGCCTAGAAGTCCAGGGTTAAAGAGAGACTTTTAGTGCTAGTGTTAAGGACAGGGATCAGGGTGAGCAATAGAGGAAAGTTAAGAGAAAGAGGTTATGGGCTGAGTTTTGACTTCAAGGGAATCTTTGAGTTCAGACATTGGAGTAGTGGATTCCTGTCAGGGTGTGGAGCAGCACTTAGATTTGTGACTTAACGTTACTGACTGAAAGTGGGGAAGGGCCGCATATGACTGTTTTAGGTCACGGTTACAGCAGCATCAGCATAACCTGAACCAATTTACCTCTACAAAATCCTTAATTTCTGCTGGCCAAGCCCTTATTCCCTCCCCCAAATCTCACATCTCTCCTGTCCAGCCTTCTCCTGACCTCCCCATATCAGACATCTCATTGGGATCAGCTTTCTGATGGCTTTCATGATCTCAGAGTATCCATCACACCTCTGTTGGCTGCTCTATTTCTGAGAACAGCACCACTTAAGACACGATGGAAAAGGACACAAAAGTCCATCAGAGCACCCTGCACAATGTGCCCAGCAGCTCTGCAGTGCCACAAAAATGCGGTTCCTCCCTACAAATTTTCTTTCCAGAATGGCTCCTATGGCTCCAGGGTAACTTTTCCCAGGCACTCAGATCCCCAGGCCACACTACTCTTGCCCACAGGCCCCATGTGTCTCTCCAAGCCTCCCCTCTGCCCCTGCAGTAGTGGTCCCTCAGCACAGCAGGTTGGTGCATCTCCAGGCTCAGGGGTGTTTCCTGAGGGCCTGCCCCATGTGCGGAGTGGTGGGGAGGAAGAGAGCAAGGTCATCTCCTGGGGCATGGCTGAGCACAGCCCAGCCATCCCACAGCGCGGGCAGGCCCCTGCTCCCAGGTTGAGGCACACATGCAAGGTGGACACTTCTCCATCATTCCGGATTCATGCAGGGCCCTTCAGCCCTGTCCCAGTCCCAGAAGTGACCTCGTCCTCCTACTCCATCCAGACAGCTGCTAAAGCCCTGAGTGTCTCTGTTTCTCACAGCCTTCACCCAAGTCTTTCTCCTGGCCCTCCCCACTGCCCAGCACTGCCTCTCAGGTGCCACTCAGTGACCCTTCAGAAGAGCCTTTGGGCTTCCTCAATTGTCCTGGTGTTTATTAGCATCTTCCTGGCTCCTTCCAGAGCTCAGAGGGAGTCTTCTTGTCCATCACGGGCCCTGTACTGGCTGTGGCTGGGACGGAGTTATTCTCTGCAGAGCAGCCCCTGAGGTGCTGTGTTTCGGATATGTTACCAGAGCAGTGCTGGTAACCCACAGCGCTGGTCACTGTTTTTGAGCAATGTTTTCAGAGCATCAGGGCCTTCTATGGCTCACAATTTGTGAGTTTTACTTGCTTTTGCAATTCTGCCTCCAATTCTTCATGAAGAAGAGAAAGCAGGTGGCTGATGATAGGTGTTTATCTGCTGGATGCGTTGAGCAAGGAGGTGTCCATGGTGCCAGGAGATGGAAGTCCGTGAAGCTGCAGGAGCCCTGCTCTCTTGCCTGGCAGATCCCCAGCACACAGTGCCTGTGCCCCGCAGGGCCAGCCCCGCTCCCCAGGCCAGCACAAGAGGCCTGGCCCAGCCACAGAGCAGCCTGCCCCGAGCAGGGGCCTGAACAAAGAGCTTTCCCTTTGCCCTTTCCCCATCAGTGTAGGCCCAGCAATGCTGCCCTGCTCTTCCCCAGGGCCATCCCTGCTCCCAGAGAGCCTTGCCCAGGGCAGTGTGTCCGTGCTGGCCAGGTCAGCCATTGCTGCTTCCCTCCCTGTGCTCTCCACAAGGCCCCAAGCTGGCGGTGCTGCTGTGAGAGCCAGGGGCTGTGGTGCCCTGGGATACCCGCGGGTCTTCCCCATGTCCGTGCTGCTCAGGGCGGGCACCAGACCTACGTCCATGGGGATCTCTGCTGCTGAGCCCCTTTCCATGTGCCCTGATGGCTCAGCAGCACAGGGCAGTGCTGGGCAGGGCCATGGGGTGTGTCTGAGGGCACAATGGGCAGGCGAGTGCTGCACCAGACCTGTCCCAGGAGCCTATAAGAGGGTCTCCACTGTTCCTTTGCAGTCTTATGGGCCTTCACCTGCTGGCTCTTCACTGCCTCCCTTGTCATTGCAGAGACCTGTTTAGTACAAAGACTCCTCAGATTCACTTTTCTCTCTAAAAAATACACCTAAAGATTCTTCTTCGGATGGTCACTCATTTTACAAGGTCCTGTGAGGACCTAAAAACTACCCACTGAGCACATTGTCCCTGCAGATCCCCTGACATCTCCTGGTATCTCCAGATTCCTCTGCAGGCCTTCATCGGCCATCAGCCCCACTACAGGAGGTGCAGTCCCATCAAGATGAATCCAGTTGTCTACTTAGGCAAGTGCCACCATAAAGAGAGCTCTTGGTGCAGCCCTTGATCCCTCACAGAACACCTTGGGACTTTTTAAGGCTGAGCTCCACAAAGATGCCCAGAAAACAGAAGAGCAGGGAGCAACCCCTTCTCTGTGTTCCTGGCAGCAGCTTTGGAAGAGGCGTCTAGGCTTGTGGGTTTGCCCTGAGCAAGACCCTCTTGTTACTGTGGTGCTAGCAGGGAGGCCAGCTGTGATCCAGGGCTGCACAGTGCCTGCTGCTGTCTGCAGCCACAGGGATGCCACTGCAGAGACAACAGGACTGTCACCAAGGCATGTGAGACATCATGACTAACACAGATACAAGAGCACAAGAGAACAATGTGGAAGCCAAAAGAGAGCAGCAGTGACAAGGCCACGTCCTGCTGCTGGCCATGGCCCTGGCTCCAGGGAAGCAGCAGCCCTGAACCGACCTCCATGTGACAACAGGGCTCCTGGTCCTGAGCCCCTCCTGCATGCTGGGGCTGCTCCCCCAGCTCCAGAGGAGATGGGAAGAGATGGTAACTGATAACAATGTGGTTCTGATGTTTGTTTTTGTTTTAGTTTTTCTTTTTGTGTGTGTTTCTCTACATGGTAAGCCTGCTTCTTTAGGTAATTAGAAGATTGGGTATTTTAAATGAAAAAAAAAGTCAGGTAGCAGGTTAAGGATAACATTATTTAAATCAAAAGAAATAATTTTAAGAAAATATTTTAGAGAAATATAAGAATTATTTTTTCTTCAAGGTTCCTGAAATAATCAGGGAACTCACAGTCATTATTGAATCCAAAAAAGCAGGTTTCCAAAAATTTTCCTGACTGCATCCTTGAGCTCCTGGTTCCTCATGCTGTAGATGAGGGCATTCACTACTGGAGGTACTACTGAGTACAGAACTGCCACAACAAGATCCATGGATGGGAAGGAGATGGAGGGGGGCTTCAGGTAGGCAAACATGCCAGTGCTGATAAACAGAGAGACCACAGCCAGGTGAGGGAGGCACGTGGAAAAGGTTTTGTGCTGACCCTGCACTGAGGGCATCCTCAGCACTGCCCTGAAGATCTGCACAAAGGACATCACAATGAAAACAAAACAACCAAATGTTAAAGAAATGCTAAACACAAGTGCCCCAACTTCCCTGAGGTAGGCATCTGAGCAGGAGAGCTTGAGGATGTGGGGGATTTCACAGAAGAACTGGTCCACAGCATTGCCTTGGCAGAGGGGCAGGGAAAATGTAGTGGCCGTGTGCAGGACAGCAATGAGTAAACCACTGCCCCAGGCAGCTGCTGCCATCTTGGCACAAGCTCTGCTGCCCACGAGGCTCCCGTAGTGCAGGGGCTTGCAGATGGCAACGTAGCGATCGTAGGCCATGACAGTGAGAAGGGAATACTCTGCTCCTACGAAGAAGAAGAAAAAAAAGACCTGTGCAGCACATCCTTGATCGGAGATGAACCTGGAGTCCCAGAGGGCATTGGCCATGGCTTTGGGCAGAGTGGTGGAGATGCAGCCCACGTCGAGGAGGGCGAGGTTGAGGAGGAAGAAGTACATGGGGGTGTGGAGGCGGTGGTCACAGGCTACGGCACTGAGGATGAGGCCGTTGCCCAGGAGGGCAGCCAGGTAGATGCCCAGGAAGAGCGCGAAGTGCAGGAGCTGCAGCTCGCGCGTTTCTGCGAATGCCAGCAGGAGGAACTCACTCACAGAGCTGCTGTTGGGCATTTCCTGCCCTTCATCAAGGACACTGCATAGAAGGAAAAATAAAGACTCTTAGGGGAAATTTCCCTGAACAATACTCATTTCTTGTCTCATTAGAGCCTTCACATTATCTTTCTTTCAAGGTGACCTTTGTGTCTCTCCCTGGTTGTAGCCCTGCTTTGTGCTTGCTGAATGTCCTGTACATAGCACACAGCCACACAGCTCCACTGCAGTGGAAAATGTTGTTGTTATGGGCAAAAACCTTAGCCAGAAGTCACTTCCAGGAGGCTGCTCTGTCCATCCCCTGCTGCCCAGCTGCTGGCTGCTTACAGCACTCAGCAAGTGACTCAGTGTTTACAGACTCAGAAGTGACGTCACAGTCACTGCCACAGTTATGTTCCTCCTGCTGGGGCAGGAGATCCTGAGGCAGAGCTCACCTCTCCCTAGTCCCTTAGGGACTAGGGCTTGCTTTTCTGGGTAAGAGAGTAAACAGAGGTTTATTGAGAATGTTTGGTGTTCTTCTGTCGTTAGGGTATGGATAAGCTCTGTGGTTTAGGGTTTTATTTTGGTCTGCCAAGAAATCTAAGGATCAGTAGAGCATTTTAATACTAGTGTCCAGGGAAGGCATTTGGGTGAGTAAGAGAATAAAGGAAAGGGAATGGGGCTATGGGCTTAATTTTGCTTGAAGGGATCCTTTGAATTCAAGCATTAGAGTAGGGGATTCCTGTCAGAGTGTTGGAGTAGCATTTAGGTTTCAGGATTAAAATTACTGCCTAAATAAGGTAAAGGGTCATACATGATTCATTCAAGTCATTGTTACTACAGCATCAACATTACATGCACCTTCTTATCTCCATGAAATCATTAATTTCTGCTGTCCATGCTCATTTTCTCACCCCAAAATCTCACATCTCTCTTGTCCATGCTTCTCCTAACCTCCCCATATCTTAGTGGGGTCAGCTTTCTGATGACATTCATGATCACAGAGTATCTTTTTCACCTCTGTTGGCTCCTCCTTTCCTGAGAAGGAAGTAGCATTGTAGTCAGGAAAGAAAGGACACAAAGGTCTTTAGGAGCATCCTGCACAATGTGCCCATCAGCTCTGCACCTACACAAAACTGTGCTTCCTACCTACAAGTTTTGTTTCCCAAATGGAAACAAAGGTGGATCAAGGGTAACTTTTCCCAGGCCCTCTCACATGTTTCAGTTTTGGATGTGCAGGGATGGGAAAAGGAAAGCCAAGGCATGAATGGAACCCAGCTTGGAAAGGGGTGCAAGGAATAATAGGAAGAGATTCTATAGGTACATTGCTCAGAAAAGGAAGGCCAAGGAGATTGTACCCCCTGTGACGGATGAGAAGGGTGAACTGGTAATGACAGACATGGAGAAGGCTGAGGGACTCAACAACATCTTTGCCTCAGTCTTCTCTGCCAGTCAGGCTTCCCAAGTCTTTCATTTCCCTGAACCCATGGATGGAGGCTGGAGTTGCAAAGTCCCACCCACTCTAAGTGAAGAGCGGGTTTGAGACCACCTGAAGAAACCCAACAAGTACAAGTCTATGGGGCCTGATGACATGCCACCCAGGGTCCTGAGGGAACTGGCTGATGTAGTCGTCAAGCCTCTCTCCATCATATTTGAAGAGTTCTGGCAGTCAGGTGAAGTCCCTGGTGACTGGAAAAAGGAAACATCACTCCCATTTTTAAAAAGGGTAGAAATGAGAACCCATGGAACTACCGAATGGTGAGCCTCAGCTCTGTGCCTCAAAAGATCATGGAAAGGATCCTCCTGGAATTGATGTCAAGGCACATGCAAAACAAAGAGGTGATCTCAGACAGCCAGCATGGCTTCACCAAAGGATAAATGGTGCCTGACCAATGTGATGACATTCTACAATGGAGTGACCACATCAGACAACAACAGAAGACCAACCAATGTCATCTACTTGGACTTCTGTAAGACCATTGACACTGTCCCACATGACATCCTGATCTTCAAATTGGAGAGATATGGATTTGATGGGTGAACCATTCAGTGGATAAGGAGTTGGCTTGAAGGTCACACGCAGAGAGTGGTGGTCAACGGCTCTATGTCCAAGTGGAGGCTGGTGACAAGTGTTGTACCTCAGGAGTCTGTCCTGGGACTGGTGCTGTTTAATATCTTTATCTATGACAGACAGTGAGATCGACAGTGAGACAATGAGACAGTACATTCTGTGCTTGTAGCCCAGAAGGCCAACTGCATCCTGGGCTCCATAAGCAGAGGAGTGGCCAGCAGGTGGAGGGAGGTCACTTCTACTCCTTGTACTCTGCCTTTGTGAGGCCCCACTTGGAGTCCTGCATCCAGGACTGGGGCCCCCAGCACTAGAAGGGTGTGGGTCTGTTAGAACAAATCCAGAGGAGGGCCACAAATATGATCAAGGGGCGGGAGCACGTCTCCTATGAAAAAAGACTGAGAGAGCTGGGGCTGTTCAGCCTGGAGAAAAGAAGGCTCCAGGGTGACCTCTTTGTGGCCTTTCAGTACTTAAAGGGGGCTTATAAAAAGATGGAGAGTGACTCTTTGCTCAATCACGTAACGACAGCACAAGGGAGAATGGTTTTAAGCTAAATGAGGGGAGATTTAGATTAGAAGTTAGGAGGAAATTCTTCACTCAGAGGGAGGTGAGAATATGGAAACTGTTGCCCAGAGAAGCTGTGAATGTCCCATTCCTGGAGCTGATCAAGAGCAGGGTAGATGAGGCCCTGGGCAACCTGATCTCATGGGGGGCATCCCTGCTTATGGGCAGGTGGTGTGTACCAGATGACCTTTAAGGTCCCTTCCAACAGGAGCCATTCTCTAATTCTATGGTCTCACAAACTGTACCTCAAGCATGACTCCCATGCCATCAGCCTTCCCGTGGTCTACCACATGACCAGAACAGAAGGTGCCTCACCATCATCTTCAATGCCCTGAGCATGCTTCTGCCCTTTACGGTTCCTATCTGTGCTGTTTCCTGCTGCTGGTCCGTCACCTCCAGAGACCGAAGTGACCTCCCAGCCTCCTTCACAGCTATGTGCCTCCTGCAGGCCCAGCACATCCTGAGGCACACCTGATCCCATTCCAGCATTCCCAGCCAGCTCCTCCTTGTGGCCTCTGATCTGATCACATACCTGTCACCTCACATGCCTCTTCCAATGCCATGGGACTGCTGCAGGACCTCACAGTCCCTGCCCTGCCCCATGGGGACAAACAGCTGAAGTTAGGTGTAGGAATGGGGTTGAAGCTGAGATGTGCTGTGTGCATGCTGGAGGGCTTTGGGGGTTAGATGATCAGGTTAATGTTTAGGGATTAGAGGGCACCCTCCAGGGTCAAGGGAATGGCAAAGCATCGAGGGAGGGATTGGTGTTCTGCTTAAGGATCCTGCTCAATTTTAGGATAAGGGCAAGCTCTGAGGACTTCAGTTTAGGTCTGGTTTGGGGGTTAAGGCTAAGGTTGGCTTTTTATTCCTTGGTTAGGCTTAATCATCCTTCTGCTTGCCTTCCTATTAGCGGATGAGTTTGACATCTGTCATTTCCAAGTTCTGAGGAATGTCTTTGGTCCATCTGTCCTTTCCAAGGTCTTTGAGATAGGTCTTATGATGACATCTGCAGATCCACTTCAACCTCTCTCACCCTTCCCATACCACCTCTAGGCAACCTGAGGACTGACTGGGAGGGTGGTGGTTTAGGAAAGGGCTTCATTAAAATCTCTGAGGAGGGCTGTTATGGGCTTCTCACACACCGTGATGGCAGTATCATAGAAAACAGTGACACTCGTGTGGACAGAAGAGCAGGTGGATAAGGCCTTGGGCCTGCCAACACAGGACACACACACACCTGAAATCTGCATGAGAGGGAAGATTGGATTAAAAATGTAGATTATGAAATCAAAGACCATGAGTATCACCGTGGCACTGCAGGACAGCTCCAGCAATGGGGCAAAACCACAGAAGGTGTCTATGACACAGAGGCCACAGAACAGTAGCTGGGAGGAGGAGAAGGAATTAGTGTACATGAGAAAAATTCCGCTGGTTCAGGTACAGCTGCCTTCTGGAGCCAGACCTTCCACTACTTGAGCCTTGCAGAGAACAGGAGTGGCATACAGCCCAGGGCTGACCGTGGGACATGGCCCCCAGCAGGAAGCACTGTGGTCATGCAGACGGTGCAGCTGAGAGTGCTGCCACCTCTGTGAGCAAAGGGGGTGCTGTCTCCAGACAGGAAGATGGCCAGCATCTGGCGCAGGGTGCTGGAGCTGTGCAAGGAGGACAACTCTCCCCAAGGAAGAAGGCCACGGGCATCTGCAGGTGTTTGGTGTCAGGCACCAGCATAGTGATGAGGGTGTTCCACATCCCAGTCACCGTGCTGGTCAAGCAAGAGAGGAAGAAGAGATTTGTGTATGGGTAGAGGATCTCCCACATAGGAAATTGATAACCTCATTCATCCAATGGAGAATCAAGGTGTAAATGTAGAGCTTAGGAGCGTGGTATAGTGATGGACTTGTCAGCACTAAGGTAAAGTTGCCTGACCTGGGTGACACGTCCCAGAGTAGTGTCAGGCACAATGCAATTCTTTTTGCCTTCTGCATCTATAGCACAGGAAGTAGGACTTTGCCCTACTCCATTGACTGAGCAGGTCTTTTCACATTACTCAATTTAGGTTTCCGTGGCTAGAAGGGGCAATTTCCCAAAAGAGGCCAAGCTCATGGGTACAGCTACATCAACTTGAAGATATATTTTCTTTAGTTTTCATCCTGAGTTTGCCACAGAAGACCCAAGAGAACCATGGCTGTCCAGGTGTCTACTGCAATTCAAGCTGAATTTCTCAGATTCCAATGGTCATTTCAACTTTTATTTTATTTTATTTTATTTTATTTTATTTTATTTTATTTTATTTTATTTTATTTTATTTTATTTTATTTTATTTTATTTTATTTTATTTTATTTTATTTTATTTTATTTTATTTTATTTTATTTTATTTTATTTTATTTTCTCCCAAGGAACCCCTGACTTGTCTTAGAAAGGGTTTCATGTGCTGAACTGTGCTGCAGTTACAGGGACAAAGACCACTGCTGGTAGTGGAAGTGTCTGACCTCCAGAATCTGCTTTTCCTCCTGATGGAGTTCTCCAAAGTCACCCTGGATGAATAGCAATAGCAGAATGATGCTCCAAACTGAAATGCAGCAAAATTCAGCCTTTGAAACAAGAAAATATTTTTATTGGTTGCTCTTTGAAATCTTCTTCCTTAATTACATCTTGCAAGCTCTGCAATTAGCTCTACAAGGCGTGAAGGCTTCAAGTTAACTATCGAAGAGATGTTAGGAGTTTCTGCATTTTAATGAGTTCCATGGTGCATTGTGGTGCTGAGTCTATGAAGCTCTGGTACTGAGAGGAGAATGATGCAACTGCTAGAGAAAGTAAAGTCAGAAGGAAAAGTTGAAGTGACTTGGAGTATGAATGGGCCCCACTGAGGGCTGTTACTAACAAAGCCTCCCCAGGGCCTTGTTAGGGCAGATAATTGGAGGCCATGGTTACAGACAGGCAAAGTACTGTGCTGAGAGAAGTCTTGGTTGGTTTTAGTGATGCAGAAGAGCCAAGGCCTGACCCCTGAAAGTGGGAGGAGATCCTGCACCCCCACATCTGTCTCAAGGCTCTTGCTGGGGTCTGTGGGCTGTGGTGGGCAGTGTGATGCCATGAGAAGAACACTGTTATGACATCTCCGAGGAGATTCACAATGTTGCAAGAAATCTATGGGGCCTCATCAGAATGAATATAACATATCTCCTCCTAAGCTCTAGCCAAGGGGACAGAAACCTCAGGGCTGTTGGGCCTTCCCTTTCTACCAGCACCCTCTGCAGACTCTATCACATTCTGACCTATTTCCTTGAAGTCTGCAGAAACCCATCTCTGTTTACAACCTTCCTCTCATCCTTTGTTTCACCCATGTCTCGTCAACCCTCACCAGCTGTTCCTTGAAACACAAAGCCAGGGTCTGATCAGAGGGTGACCTCTGGCACCACAGTGCGACACTTTGAGGGACATTTCTTTTTCTATCGTGCTAATGTGTAACTTCCAAGGTATACTCCACTGAAGTTTTTTCTCTCCTGCTCTTTCCTACTACCAAAGAAAGCTCCATCAGTGTGGAAACCACTCCTGAAGTAGGCATCCCAACTCAGCAGGCTCCTTGCGGCCTCTCAGCCAACCAGACACAAGTCACCTCAGCAGCAGCTTCCAAGCCATGGGCCTGATGTTGGCCTTGCAGTTTCTTGGCTACACACAGCCAAGCCTTGAGCTTCCTGCTGTGCAGTCATGGACTCAAGCAGAAGGGACAGGACAACCCATCTGGGGGTCTTCTTTCTGTCTGGGTCCTCCTGGCTCTGGAGGCAGAGGGGATCCCCCAGTCAGCATGCCAAGCAGGTGCCTTGTGCTGGCCTAGCAGGGCCACTGCCAGATATCAGCCCAAAAGTCCACATCCCAGATCTATGTCAAGGGTGTCCTGCCACCTCCAGACACAAGTGACTTCACAGTCCCTTTGCGTGACACGTTCCTGCTGCTGCCCTATCAAGTGCAGAGACAGAAGTGACCTCACAGTCCCTACCATGGTCACATTCCTGCTGCTGGGCCATGAGATGCTGAGGCAGAGCTGAGCTCTTCAGAGCACTCCCATCCATCTTCTCTTTGTGGCCCACAAGCTGATCAGATCCATGGCCCCTCACATTCATCTTTGTATGCCACGTGACTGCAGAGCAATCTCATGCTTCCTACCCTTCCTTATGGGCCAAGCACCTTAAGTGCTTGGGATAAGGGTTAGGAAAAGGGCTGAATGTGAGTAAGTGAATGCAAAGGAATCAGGGCTTTGGGTGTTAGGCATTCATGCATGGGGTTAGGGACTAGGGCTCAGGTTTCTGTCATAGAGATTCATCAAATATTTATTGGGAGGGTTTGATGTTTGGCTTGTAGTGTCAGGTCTGTGGTTAGGGTATGTGCAAGTTCTTTGGTTTAGGATTTTGTTTAGGTCTGCAAGAAATCTAGGGCTAAATAGAGTGTGTTAATTGTAGTGTTAAGGGCAGGGATCAGGGTGAAGAAGAGAGTAAGGGTGATGTAATGAGGCTATGGACTAGTTTTGGCTTCAAGGGATCTTGTGGTCAAATATTAGAGCAGTGGATTCCTGTCAGGGTGTGGAGTAGCATTTAGCTTTATGGATTAACGTTACAGGTTAAAATAGGGCAAGGGCCTCACATGACTGCTTTGTCTGCTTTATGGTAGGATCAACATTACCTGACCATTCTTACCTCTGCAAAATCATTAGCTTCTGCTGTCCACGTTCCTTTGCCCTCCCACAAATCTCACATCTCTGTTGGCCAGGCTTCTCCTGACTTCCCCATATCAGTCATCTTCTTAAGGGAAGTTTGGAGAACCAGCATGGAGAAGGAGAGAAATGTCTGTAGGAGCACCCTGCACAATGCGCCCAGCAGTTCTGAGCCTAAAGGCACAGCTGACACCTCTGACATGGCAACCCCTATCCAAGACCTCTTCCTCTATGGGGCCTACCAGGCACTTAGAAAGAGCCGATCTCAGAAACTACATGCACAGCAAGTGCCTTCTGCTGCCCTACCATGGACACTGGCAGATGTGAGCCTAAAGGCACAGATCCCAGCCAGGAGTCAAGGGTGACCTGTCAGCTACTTCAGAAAGAGCTCACCTCACAGGCCATTTAACAGCCATTCGCTTCCTGATGGACTTAGTACTTCTGAGGCACCACTGATCTTATAACGCCACACCTAGAAAACACCCCCTTTTTGGGCCAGGACCTGCCTCTGCAGAAGTGATCTGGTTGTGATCCTCCAAGCTCATGGTACACCTGCTGGGCTCCCAGCCTCTCTGACACACAGGAGCCAGTTCCGTGCCAGTCCCGGGAGATGCTAGGGAAGGATGGACCTTGCAGGCAATGTTCTAGCACCATTCCATGTTGGCGGTCTGTCAGCTCCTTGTGCACAGTGAAGATCATGTTTGTATCCAGAAGCTATGAGCCTGTAACTAGCTTAGAAGACACTCAGGAGAAGTGGCCTCCAAGCCCCAGTGCCAGCCCCAGCCTCAGCTGGCGGTGCTGCTCTGCAGAGCGAGGGGGCTGTGGTGCCTGGTGCACAGGGGCACTCTGCAGGGCCGTGCTGGGCAGGCTGGGAGGCAAACCCAGCTCAGGGGGTCACTGCCATTTCCCCAGGGCTGCAAGGAATCACTCCCCAGGCTCCTTTGGTGGGGCTTTTGTGTGCCCTGGGGCTGCAGAGCTCTCCTCTGCCTGCTCACACCAGATTGAGCTCAGGAGCTCTGGTCAGTCCACCTTGGAGGAGATCCCCCCTTAGGATGGAAGTGCTGCAGTGGAGGCCAGCTGTGCCACTGCCGTGCCCACTGCCTGTCCCTGCCTGCAGTCCCAGCACAGCCCCACAGCAGCACTGGCACCAAGTGAGAGGAGCAGCCGGGCCTGACCCCACCAGCAGGGCTCAGCAGGAGAGGGCGGCAGTGGCAAGAGAGCAGCTCTGCATGCCCCAGGCGCTGGTGCTCCCTGGCCATGCTGCTGGGATGGGACTCTTTTCCTCTGCACCCCTGCAGACGGGCACTGCCCCTGCACAGCCAGGCCTGGTCTCAGAGGACAGATGTCAGACAAAATGGCAGTTGAATTTTAACTCCATTAAGGTTAAATTCACAGAGAGCATGGCTTCACATGCACAGAGTCTATGAGCTATATTCAACGGGTACGTCCATATCATTTTAATGGGTGTTTATTAGCTGAATTAATGTAATAAGAATATGCACAAACACAACCACAAAACAAAACAAAACAAAACAAAACAAAACAAAACACACAAACAGGTATACTGGCTCTTCCTCCAATTATTGACATTGCAAGTCATGTGCAGAAGCAGATCAGACATTTCTTGCATTGAAGACACATCTAGTCATTAATTTCCACAAGGCATCCTTAAGCTACTGGCTCCTCATGCTACAGATGAGGACGTGCTCTGCTGGAGGCAACACTCAGTACAGAACTGCCACCACCAGGTCCAGGGATGGGGAGGGGATGGAGGGAGCTTCAGGTAGGCAACCATGACAGGCCTGAGGAAGACGGACACCGTGGCCAGGTGAGGGGAGCACGTGGAAAATGCTTTGTGCCGGCCCTGCTATAGAGACGACAGGACTGTCACTTAGATACACAAGGTCGAATCCAAATACACTGCTCCTTCCTGTGGCAGCTGGGCACTTGGCCCTGAGCCCCTTCAGGATGCTGAGGATGCTCCCCCAGCTCCAGAGGAGATGGAAAGAGAAGGATACTGAGACTAATGAATTTCCACTGGTATCTTTATTGTCTTTAACAACAAAGGAAACATGATCTCTGTGTACATTAAATGATATGGTAAAAACTAAGACAAAATGTAACATTCAGAATGCTGAGAACTACACTACAAAAAAAAAAAAATATTAACAGAGAAAAATAATTTTTAAAATGTTGTGTCATTTTCCCGAATACCCTTTTATTTCTGTTAGGATTATTATTAATGAAAATGTTATGATAACACTAATAATGATAAAAATGATATGATATAGTATGAATCAAAATATTTGCATATTATTGAGAATACATTCTCTGAATACATCACAGATGCTAAAGAAGCAAGTATGGAAACAATTTCCTCACTGCATTCTTGAGCTCCTGATTCCTCATGCTGTAGATGAGAGGGTTCACTACTGGAGGCACCATTGAGTACAGAAATGCCACCACTAGGTCCAGGGATGGAGAGGAAATGGAGGGAGGTTTCAGGTAGGCAAATATGGCAGTACTGACAAACAGAGAGACCACGGCCAGGTGAGGGAGGCACGTGGAAAAGGCTTTGTGCTTGCCCTGCTCAGAGGGAATGCTCAGCACTGCCCTGAAGATCTGCACATAGGACACCAAAATGAAAATAAAACAACCAAAGGCCAAAAAAACACTAAAAACAAGTGCTCTAACTTCCCTGAGGTAGGTATTTGAGCAAGAGAGCTTGAGGATGTGGGGGATTTCACAGAAGAACTGGTCCACAACATTGCCATAGCAGAGGGGCAGGGAAAATGTGTTGGCCGTGTGCAGGACAGCATTGAGAAAGCCACTGCCCCAGGCAGCTGCTGCCATCTGGGCACAAGCTCTGCTGCCCACGAGGCTCCCGTAGTGCAGGGGCTTGCAGATGGCAACGTAGCGGTCGTAGGCCATGGCAGTGAGAAGGGAAAACTCTGCTACAATCAAGAAGACAAAAAAGAAGACCTGAGCAGCACACCCTTGATAGGATATGGCCCTGGTATCCCAGAGGACATTGGCCATGGCTTTGGGTAGAGTGGTGGAGATGCAGCCCAGGTCAAGGAGGGCGAGGTTGAGGAGGAAGAAGTACATGGGGGTGTGGAGGCGGTGGTGGCAGGCTACGGCGCTGAGGATGAGGCCGTTGCCCAGGAGGGCAGCCAGGTAGATGCCCAGGAAGAGCGTTAAGTGCAGGAGCTGCAGTTCGCGCATGTCTGTGAATGCCAGCAGCAGGAACTCACTGACTGAGCTGCTGTTGGGCATTTGCTGACATTAAGCACAGCTTCCTGTTGAAGATGAGAATGCAGATCAAAGTTAGAACAGACTTAAATGAAGAAAACGTATTCCCTATCTTAGCACACCACCGAGGCGATCTTCTCTCTTTACAGGAGAACCTGTCAGAATCTCATTGTTTCCATTCTGATCTCTCTGTGCAATACTCTGGGATTCTCAGTCTCCTGTACAATCCTGAAAACAAAGTACCCTCAAACTTGCCTCCTCTGCAGTGCAGGAATCGGAAAGCACTGAACCAAAAAAAAAAAAAAAAGCCTTCTCCTTCAGATAAACAAAGCCTCAATCTTCTTCTGAAAATGACCCCTTATAAATGTCATTCTCTAAAGCATCTTCCACTCCTTTCTGGAGAAACAGAGAGACCCATCCTGACAGATGCTATCAGCCATTGGATGTGCCAGCTGTAGAAGACCCCTCTGGCAACCCCACCTGCAGTGCCCTGCTACCAGAGTCTCACGGTGTCAAGAGCCTGCAGGTGTGTCCTGCCACACGCTGCCCTCTGTTGTTGCGCTCCTCAGTGCCTCCAAGCCCTCTCTCCTTCTCTCCTCAATGTGTGTCAGCTGCGGTCAGAGCCCCCAGCCCTACTGCGCTGTGCAGAGGAGCTGCTCCTGGGCACAGCTGTCTCTCTGCAGCGCTTGCCAGGAGCTGCCCTTGGGCCCAAGAGCCCGGCCCAGCTCAGCAGCACAGCACCCAACCATGGCATCGCTTGCTCTGTGCCCTTGGGCTCCCTCGAGGTGTCCCCAAGGCCTCAGGGCCGACAACTCCCCAAGGCAGCAGGGTCTCTGCTGGGGTGTGCTGATTGAAGGAGACTGAAGTCATCACTGACCTCTTCTCTCTGTAGATGTCAGAGACTAATTTTTTAAAGTGTGATTTGTGCTTTGGATTGTGGTTGTCAAGCATGTTGTGCTTTATCCTGGCAGACAGCTCAGCACCACGTAGCTCATCCTCACCCCTGAAATGCTAATGTGTTGAGATAAGGACGGTTTGATTGCAAAAGGAAAGGAAGAGATGTTGCTGCTGCTGCTGATGATGATGGTGATAATGTAGTTTAATAAATCAAGCGATGCACAGTGAAGTTGCTCACCACACACTGAACAATACACAGCCCGTCCCCAGGCAGGGGTCCCCCTGAACCTGGCCAGCCTGCCTCAGGATCTCCTGTGTAGGTCCTTTGATCTTGCTTTGTTTTATGTCAAAATCAGCAGTGGTGGGACTTCATTCAGTCCACAGATGTCCACCATTATCTTCCACTCCCCATTAGAATTTTGCACTGTCCATACGGGACTATTAAAGGGTGAGAGATCCTTGCTGATCACTCCTTGGCTCTCCAGTCAATGAACCAGGTCATGCATGGGAATCAGGGAGTCTCTGTCAGTGCAATACTGCCTCAGGTGCACTGTTGTGGTAGCGATTGGCACCTGCTCTTCATTGGCCATCAGCACCTCCACAGCAGAAGGGTCCTGTGAGAGAGTGGGCAAGGTAGACAACTGTTTAAAGGTAAGCCTTTGGATCTTTGGAGTACCCTTTCCTGAAGGAGTCTATACTAAGGATGCACAGAGCTTCTGGGCCAGTCTCAAGGGGTTGCTTTTGCCACTCTTTCCCATTAGACTCACATCAGCCTCCAATACAGTTAACTACTGGGATTCTCCCATCATTCCAGAAATACAATTGGGTTCTGGCCCTTTTAGCTCGATGGCATTACACTACACTGTGCATTGGTGTCCTTTAAAACCTAACACCTGCTGTGGGTCTGATGTGCCAAGCGAGTAATCCTCAAAGTCCAATACACCCAGTTGCCTCCTTCCTCCCCCCGGTTGGAGGTAGAACCCCTCTAGTCCCGCTCATAGTATTCATTACTCTGTTTGGAGGACTGCCCACTAGAAACAGGAGCAGCAATTTTCTCAGAAGAACCACTTTTTGTGAATGTTTTTCCTTGTGCTTCATGTATCCATGCCTCTAGGATGGAGGTAGATTTTCCATCCCATTTACTCATGGCTTCTCTGTCATCACACAGTTAAAACCACAGGTTTCCACGTGGTATGTACCCACTATATCACCTTTCTTGAGTAGAGGGACACTTACACCTGAGAGCTGAGGTATTGGTTCGTACAGGTGGGGAGGAAGATGTATTCTCTTGTAGCTGTTGGACCTACTCAGAGAGTTTCTCCATAGACGAGACACAGGCTCATAGGGAAGAAGAGAGACTTTCTTTGTAATGCCATAGCTGGCTAGCAAATTCATCCACCATGGGTTCCTCTTGGTCTTTCCTGGTCATTACTGTCAATGAGTTGGCATATAATGACGGTGCGCTCCCTACAAAGCTCTGCCCCATGGGTCACGTGCACTTGACTTCACCTGGATCTTCTGGAAACTGTTAGTTGCCTAAGTTTCTTAGTTTTTTAGGCAACTAATCACCTCCAACGTGACTAATTCCCTCAGGTACTGGATACCCCCTATGGGAGCTCAGTTTGGAAGCCTGTGGAATCTACTAGACACAGAAATAAAGTAGCTAGTAGAAAAATGCAAGATAAGGTACAAGACAAGTTGCACAAGGTCAAAGAAGAAGTAACAATTGAGGAGTTGAGAAAACAACCAGCACGAATGATCCGCATGACAACAAATCAACGAGCAGAATAAGAGCGTGATAGTCGCATGAACACTAGTATAGCCACCAATGAGCGAGCTTGCCTGGTAGCATACCTGGCACATGCAAAGATGCTAAGGGTATAAATGCAAGAATATATACTCAATAAACACTTCAGTTGCACACCAGCCTTGAGTTGTGTGATCAGTTCCCTTCAAATTGTGACCTCGATGTGATGGGAGATTTGGGACGAGCAACGTAGGCATAGCGACCAAAGGGAACCCCGCTGAATGAATTGAGCTGACAGCAGGACTGCAGCTTCCACCCTGGGACCGCACCTAACCCCAGGTGAGCAGCAGGCAGAAGTATGGGGGAGAACCTATTGGTCAAGGAGGAGACAATAGTGAAATTGTTGAGCAAACTCTTAGAGAAAAGAGGGATAAAGTTGATCCATATAAACTGAAACTACTGTTAAAAGTTTTTGCAAAAAAATGGCGCCCCGCCAACTGTATCAGCAATGTTTGATTTAGCTACTTGGGAACATGCAGGGACTATTTGGGACACTGCATCTCAGGGAAATACCACAGTAGTGGAGGTAATGACAACTTGGCGTTTAGTAACTGAAATGTTAAGAGCTTAGTGGGCAGAAAAAATGTACAAACTGCAGTGTCACAGGCAAGCGAAGCACAAGAAGGTGCTTGTGCACTGACAGAAAAGATCAACCTGACTGATTTTGAAAAGGAGGCTGAAACAAGCCCTAGCCCATTTCCTCCACCTTTGTCACCAACGGTGCCCCTGACAAGGGATGTTTCTATGGCCCCCATCTCTTCCCAAAGCGAGGCCCCTTGATCAAGTAAAGATTTTGACCCTTGCAAGCGTTGGGATGGTATACTCCGAGAGGCATTGAGAGATGGGGACCCGATAGGCATGGCTTTTCCAGTAACAGTACGGAATAATGGGCCAAATGAGTATAATGTTTTCAGCGGGACTTGATAAAGGAACTGAGAAAAACAGTCACGACCTACGGATTGCATGCGCCTTTTACACAATCATTATTAGAAAATGTGATGACAGGTCAGTTGCTGGTTCCGTATGATTGTCGCCAAATAGCTGCTATGATCCTCACCCCGACTCAAAAATTGTTAAGGGAACAGAAATGGGAGAACTGTGTGAGATAGTGGCACTGCAGAATTTAGAAAGAACATTAGGCGACCCTCTGATGGGTGCGGGGCTTCCTCAGCTTATGGGAACTGAGCCGTTAATGGACCCACGATTACAAGCTTGGCTCAACGATGCCATCTTGCGACAGTCAGCCCAACCAGCATTACAAGCCCTGCTGAAACTGCCAGAAGCAGGAAGGAGCCAGCCTTCTTTTACTAGCATATGACAAGGAGTCAATGAACCTTATATGCAATTTATAGACAGATTGACGGATTCACTGGACAAGCAAATAGATAATCATGAAACTAAAGAGGCTCTCATGTTGAAACTGGTGATTGAAAATGCTAACACAGATTGTAAGAAGATTCTGCAATCCATGCCTAATGGGACAACCTTGGTACAAATGACAGAGGCTTGCAATCGCGTGGGGTCTGTTGAACACCATACAACCGCACTAGTCAGTGCATTCGCTGCAGCATTAGCGATGGACAATGATAAGCGATGTTTTTGGTGTCAAGAGATAGGACATTTTGCCACTAAGTGCCCACAGAAAGGAGGGGGATCTGTGCCGGTGGGTAGTTTGGCTCCTCCTGGTGTCTGTCCTCGCTGAATAAAAGGGATGTCCCCAAAAAGGGATGGCACTGGGCCAGCCAGTGCCACTCAAAGCATAATGCAGAGGGACAAACCTTACAACTGCAGAAGGGAAACGGGAAGCTGAGTGCGGGGCAGGGGCGTGTGATGACACAAGTACCCCATGGGGGCCAGCCAACTCCGAATGCTATGCGAGCCGCTTCTCGAGTCGTGATGACATCCATAGCGACTCCCTCGCAAAACCCCCTGAATGCGTCACCATGGGTTCCCTCTCTGCCAAAACCCGAGGAAGTGCTGGAGTGGATCTCTCCACAAAAGTAGCTTGCACTGTGTGGGACAACAAGGTCCAAAAAATACCATTGAATGTCAAGGGACCGATAGGGGAAGGATGCAGTGCTATATTATTGGGACGATCCAGCACCACTCTGACGGGACTTTTTGTGCTACTGGGGGTGATCAACTCCGATTATGAAGGCATAATACATGCAATGGTTTGAATACCCTCCCCTCCAGTACATATCCCTGCTGGGACATGGCTAGCTCAACTGATACTATTTAAAGCTATAGTGCCCCATACAGAAACTAATACACGGGGTGATGCAGGGTTTGGATCAACAGGACAACCAGAAATCCTCTGGGCAGCCACTCTCACCACCTCAAGGCCTATGATGACTTTAACATTTTATTATCCAAAACCGGCACAGACTACCCAGGCAGTTATTTCTATGTTGGTGGACACTGGGGCTGATGTCATGGTATAGCCATGAAGGACGGGCCGAAGGACTGGCCTTTAGAATCAACCACAAAGGGACTTGTAGGAGTAGGAGGATCATCGCAAACCTATCTGTCCAAATACATGCTAACAATCAAAACACAAGAAGGCTCTACC
Source organism: Aythya baeri (assembly GCA_026413565.1). Lineage (NCBI taxonomy): Eukaryota > Metazoa > Chordata > Aves > Anseriformes > Anatidae > Aythya > Aythya baeri. The sequence goes on along the minus strand of JAKRSJ010000126.1, from coordinate 207,727 downwards.
TTTTCCATACGTCTGTATGCCACTCTTATCCCAGTTAGCTTTCTTGGCAGAGATGTGATGGCACAAGGAAACTTCACCGTGAGATGCCCTGAAAATTTTCAGTAGTGGCCATTGAAAAGTGACCGATAATGAAACTCACCTGGAAAACTGAAAAACCAGTGTGGGTGGATCAGTGGCCTCTCCCTGCAGAAAAGGTCACAGTGCTACAAGAACTTGTTCAGGAGCAATTGAAAGCAGGGTACATAGTCCCAACCACCAGTCCATGGAACTCGCCTGTGTTCATAATTAAAAAGAAGAGTGGGAAATGGAGATTACTACATGACTTAAGAAAAATAAATGCGGTCATGAAAGAAATGGGATCTCTCCAACCAGGTTTGCCTTCTCCCACCATGATTCCACATATCTGGAATATTATTATTGTTGACCTCAAGGACTGTTTTTTACCATTCCACTCCAACCTAAGGATGCACCGCGATTTGCATTTTCGGTACCAAAAATAAACAAAAGCAAACCTATGGACAGATATCACTGGACTGTTCTTCCACTAGGGATGAAGAATTCTCCAACCATTTGCCAAATGTATGTTGCTAAAGCTCTGGCCGCTATTAGAAAACAGTATCCCGAGACCTATATTTACCATTACATGGATGATATATTGGTAGCGGTGCCTACAGAATCATTAAGCCATGAAATAATTCAGAGGCTGAGACAAGAACTGCAAACATGGGGGTTGCAGATAGCCCCCAAGAAAATCCAAGTAGAAGCACCATGGAAATACTTGGGCTGGAAAATCTTACAACAAACCATTCAATCCCAAGCCATTACCATCACACAAGAAGTTAAGACATTGAATGATCTACAGAAGCTTATTGGTAACATTAATTGGATACAAAACTACTGTGGAATTAATAATCAAATACTATCACCATTGTTCGATCTCCTGAAAGGTGACAATGATATCAACGTGCCTCAGCAACTGACAAAGGAAGCAAAGACAGCACTGAGTCACATAGAAAGAGAACTCATGAAGCAGCAATGTCACCGATGAGCAGAAGGATTGCCTATTCAACTTTATTTGTGTAACCAGGACCCACAACCCCTAGCTCTTCTAGCGCAATGGGATCCAAATGCCCCTGATCCATTACTCTTGTTGGAATGGATATTTCTGCCACACCAACCCACAAAGACACTAGCAACAAGAGTGGAGATGTTTGCAGCCTTAATGAAAAGAGGCAGGGAAAGAATTGTAGAAATGGCCGGAATTGAGCCTGAAACCATCGTAATACCCATTGTGAAGGAATATCTTGATTGGGAGAAAAATGGACAATGGCAGCACACGATCAATATGGTACAGGGCTCCCCCCAAATTGTAGAACTGCATGCTATTATTATGGCTTTTAAAAATTGGTCCAATGAACCACTAAACATTGTGGCAGATTCACAATATGCTGTAGGAGAAGTACAATGAATAGAAAGGGCACAAATACCCCCCATTCAGAACGAGATGCTGTTTTTAAAATTCAAAGAGCTCCTATTCCTTGTTGAGCAATGTCTGTACCCATATTGTGTGATACACGTTCACAGTCAGACTGTGCTACCAGGCGTTTTCACTGAGGGCAACGCTCGAGCCAATCTTTTAACCAATTTGGCCATACAACCCCCAGTCCCTAATAAACTACTTCAAGCTTGCACCTCCATTCAATTCTTTCACCAGCCTGCTAGACCATTGGCCAAGCAATTCTCTATTCTGCTAGGAGATGCAAAACTTATTGTACAAACTTGCCCTGACAGCCAACAGCTACAGGGACTTTCACAGAAAGTAAACCCTAAAGGTCTTAGCTCACTACAACTTTGGCAAACTGATGTGACACATGTTCCTGAATTTGGCAGATTGAAATATGTCCATATATCTACAGATACTTTCTCACATGCTGTATGGGCAACTCCCCTGCGTGGGGAAACAAGCAGACATGTTCAGGCACACTTTTGCCTTGCCTTTGCAGCTTTAGGCATTCCCCTGGAGATCAAAACTAACGGACCCGCATACGTCAGTAGCTCCACGAAAAAGTTTTTTCACACATGGGGTATAACCCACAAAACGGCAATCCTCCACTCTCTGACAGGACAAGTTATAGTAGAACGCACACACAGAACAGTTAAGTCTTTGTTAGAAAAAAAAAAAAAAAAAAAAAAAAAAAGAGGGAAAAATGGAAACACCACAAAAGAGATTAGAAAAAGTGTTATACGTGATGAATCACCTAACCATGCCTTTCTCACACGAAGAGGTATCCCCGACAGTAAAGCATTTTGGGGCACAAAAAACAGGCCTCACCTCATTATATGAAGAAAGACCATTAGTCGAAAAACGTAATCTCAATACTGGGGCGTGGGAGGGACCATACTCTTTAATAACTTGGGGCTGAGGGTATGTTTGTGTTTCCACAGAAGGAGGACCAAAATGGATTCCAGCGCGAGCAGTATGACCCTTGTTGGAACCATCATCCTCTTCAGACTCTGCGGCCTTGGAAGATCCTGGGTCTCCATCCAGCCTCGACAAAACATCTGGGTCACCCTCGCCAACATGACAGGGCAAGAGCATATCTGCCTGTCCATGGTGACTGCATATAACCCGTTTCTGACGTGCTTAGTCGGCATACCACTAAGAGAGGAGCATCTGAGTGACATCAACAACACCAGTAGTGGAAGCCTTCTCATCCACAGTTGGAACAGCTCCAGTCCAGGGAACATCAGCAAGGAAACGATGAATAATTGGGATGGCTGGGCACCATACCTTCCTGAAACAACACTGGAACCACAAGAACTCAACATTTTAGGTTGTGTTAATGCACCAGCCTGTGTAAGGTTTAACTATATGGGTAGTAACCTCACAGCAATCGATGTCACACCTGGACTAGGAATATACCGCAACGAATCAATGTGGTGCAACTACACTTCTCCTAATGTGTCTAGATCCTCAAATGTCCTGCTAGCACTGCCACCCGGAGTGTTTCTCATCTGTGGTGACAGAGCATGGCAGGGTATTCCATCACATATCAAAGGGGGACCATGTATCTTTGGTCAGTTAACCTTATTTAACACCTAATACATTAATGATACTAAATATTACAAAGCACCACAGGCGCGCTAAACAATTTGTTCAGCATTATCAGGAGAATTGCAAAGACAATCTAGATTTCTGGCAAGCTGATAAAGTCATCACTGCTTCGTTTTTCGCACCTGGTGTTGCTGCTGCTCAAGCGCTAACAACGCTTAACAAATTAGGATGCTGGCTTGCTAAGCAAACCAATGCAACCTCTGTGGCATTGAGTGCATTATTAACCGACACTGACTCGGTTAGACATGCAACACTGCAGAACAGGGCCACAATAGATTTCCTATTGTTAGCACAAAGTCATGGGTGTGACGAATTTGAAGGCATGTGTTGTATGAACTTAAGTGAAAATTCTCAGTCGATTCACCAACAATTATCCAAACTCAAGGAGCTCAAAGACAAATTAACAACTAGCACGTGGGGGCTGGAATCATGGCTGTAAAGCCTGGGAATAGGGGGATGGTTGAGAAAACTTATAAGAGGAGTGCTTGTAGTGCTGATTATGGTAATTGTGATTCTGTTAGTTGTACCATGCCTATTTCAATGCTTACAAAAAATGCTTTTATGCTCAGTGCAATTGGCTTGGCTCATAGAAACAAAAAAAGGGGGAATTATGGGAGCTCAGTTTGGAAGCCTGTGGAATCTGCTAGACACAGAAATAAAGTAGCTAGTAGAAAAATGCAAGATAAGGTACAAGACAAGTAGCACAAGGTCAAAGAAGAAGTAACAATTGAGGAATTGAGAAAACAACCAGCACGAGCGATCAGCATGGCAACAAATCAACGAGCAGAATAAGAGCGTGGTAGTTGCGTGAACACTAGTATAGCCACCAATGAGTGAGCTTGCCTGGTAGCATACCCGGCTAAGATGCTAAGGGTATAAATGCAAGAATGTATACTCAATAAACACTTCAGTTGCACACCAGCCTTGAGTCATGTGATAAATTCCCTTCAGCAGAGCCCAGCAGGCAGTGAGGTGCAGCCCGAGGGCCACCGGGACTGCTCCTCCATTTGGCAGCTGGGCTCTTGTTCCTGAGCACCTCCTGCATGCTGGGGCTGCCCCCCCAGCTCCAGAGGAGATGGGAAGAGACAGCAGATGAGACCAATGAAGTTCTCATGACTTTTTGTTGTCTGCACCTACACAGGAAAACTTGTTCTAAAAGTACAGGAAACTAGTTGGTCAAAATGCATGAAATATTTGCAGGCAGGAGCCTAAGGAAAACATTATACATGTATATATATAAAGCACAAGTTTCAGAAAACAATGAAGTAAAAAAAAAAAATTAAAAAAAAAAAAAAGAAGCTTGTCCTAATATTTTCTGAGATATTATGAGAGTATAGTAATGATGGGATGATGGAACTATTATTGTTTATAAAGTAGCAGGTATCCAAAGAGTTTCCTCGCTACATTCCTTAGTTCCTGATTCCTCATGCTGTAGATGAGGGGGTTCAATGTTGGAGGAATCACCGAATACAGAAATGACATCACAAGGTTCAAAGATGGGAAGGAAATGGAGGAGGGCTTCAGGTAGGCAAACATGGCAGTGCTGGAAAACATGGAGACAATGGCCAGGTGAGGGAGGCAAGTGGCAAAGGCTTTGTGCTGGCCCTGCTCAGAGGGCATCCTCAGCACAGCTCTGAAGATCTGCACGTAGGATAACATGATGAAAACAAAGCAACCAAAGCCCAAAGAAAAGCTAAACACAAGTGCCCCAACTTCCCTCAGGTAGGCATCTGAACAGGAGAGCTTGAGGATCTGGGGGATTTCACAGAAGAACTGGTCTACAGCATTGCCGTGGCAGAGGGGCAGGGAAAATGTAGTGGCTGTGTGCAGGACAGCATTGAGAAAGCCACTGCCCCAGGCAGCTGCTGCCATCTGGGCACAAGCTCTGCTGCCCACGAGGCTCCCATAATGCAGGGGCTTGCAGATGGCAACGTAGCGGTCATAGGCCATGATGGTGAGAAGGAAATATTCTGATGACATCAACAAGACAAAGAGAAATACCTGTGCAGCACATCCTTGATAGGAGATGGCCCTGGTGTCCCAGAGGGCATTGGCCATGGCTTTGGGCAGAGTGGTGGAGATGCAGCCCACGTCGAGGAGGGCGAGGTTGAGGAGGAAGAAGTACATGGGGGTGTGGAGGCGGTGGTGGCAGGCTACGGCGCTGAGGATGAGGCCGTTGCCCAGGAGGGCAGCCAGGTAGATGCCCAGGAAGAGCGCGAAGTGCAGGAGCTGCAGCTTGTGTGTGTCTGCGAATGGCAGCAGGAGGAAATCGCTCACAGAGCTGATGTTGGGCATTTCCTGCCCTTCATCAAGGGCACTGCAAAGAAGGAAAAATACAGACTGTTAGGGGAAATTTTCCTGAACAATACTCATTTATTTTCTCATTAAAACCTTCACATCATCTGTCTTTCAAGGTGACCTTTGTGTCTCTCCCTGGTTGTAGCCCTGCTTTGTGCTTGCTGAGTGTCCTGTACACAGCAGCCACCTCTGCTCCACTGCAGTGGAAAATGTCGTTGCTGTGGGGGCAAACCTCAGCCAGAGTTCATATCCAGGGGTGCTTCTCTGTCCATCCCCTGCTGCCCATCTGCTGGCTTCTTGCAGCACTCAGCTGGGGGATTGATGCACACAGAGGCTGTGTTGAACCCCCTTTTCTGCAGGTCCCAAAGAAAATCTCAGAAAAGCCGTGGTGCAGTCTGTAAGCAGAGAGAAGAGAAGCGATATTTTGAGGTTCGTCACTAACCTGTTCATGTCTCCATTCAGTGCAATAGGAAGCTCAGTCACCCATGCAAATCCAATCATCCCGTTAATAAAGAGCCTGACCCATGATCACAGTATGAAAGTGCAGGTAGATAGTGCAGAAAGTTCCTTCTCTTTGTAGGCAGCCCCTACCCTGCCCTTCCTCTGCCCAAGCCCCTGGGCTCCCCGGGCAGGCTGAGTGCTGAGTGTGGCAAACAGAAGAGGCCCTGCCCTGGCACACAGCCCCTGGGGCACAGCAGGGACCCTGCTCTGCACCACAGCCCTGGGCAGCACTGCCTGCACCCCAGCATCTCCTTCCTCCAGGAACTGGAGCTGCATTGCCCTCCAGCCAGACACTTACCGGGTGCAGGGCTGGGAAGTGTTCTCCCCCAAGTGAGCTCTGTGCATCCTGCCACTTCTGCCTGTCTTTAAGCACTCTGTCTCTGCAGGCAGTGCCCCCAGCCCTGCTGCGCTGTGCAGAGGAGCTGCTCCTGGGCACAGCTGTCTCTCTGCACCACGGCCCTCTTGCCACGAGCTCTCTCTGTCCCACGAGCCCGGCCCAGCTCAGCAGCACAGCACCAGCCCAAGGCACTGCAATCACCCCTCTGGGGGCTTTGCTGATGAGCCCACACACGAACCTCAGGCCCTCAGAGACAATTGAAGACAGCTCTCCAGAAGTCCAAGTCCCAGGCAAGTTTCCTGCAGTGTCCCTCTGAGGGCCAGCACTGACACAGCCTCCCTTGGAGCTCATTAGAGCAGAACCCTGGAGGCAGTGAGGACAAGGAGACAAAGGCAATGTGAAGGTGACGCAGATGTGTGGACAAATTGGATGTGTGTCACCAAGCACAAGGGCCAGACCTTGACCCCTGTCCTCTGGGAAGGGAGATCCTTTCCCTTGAGAGGTTGCTCATGGCTCTTTGTGGGGCAGTAGGAGATGGGGATGTGCATTGCCAAGTGCAGGAGAATGGTACGACCCCTGCTTGCTTCATTGGTGGGGGTGAGGAGGCAATGAGGCCCTGGTGCTTTAATGATCAGCTGTCTCTTCATGGGCATCAGTGGCAGAGACGACAGCCATACCCATGGACTGTCCTGGTTTCAGTTAGAACAGAATTAATTTTCTTCCTGGTAGCTGGTGGAATGCTGTGTTTTGGCTTAAGATGAGAAGAGTGCTGATAACACCCCGATGTTTTAATTGTTGCAGAGCAGTGCTTATACCAAGCTAAGGACATCTCAGCCTTTTGCTCTGTCCTGCCAACAGGCAGGCTGGGGGTGCAGTAAGAGCTGGGAGGGGACAGACCCAGGACAGGTGACCCAAACTAGCCAAAGGGGTATTCCATACCATCTGACGTCATGCTAAACAATATATAGGGGTGGCTAGCCGGGGGAGGGGGGCCGGACTGCTCGGGGTTAAGCTGGGCATCGGTCAGCGGGTGGTGAGCAATTGCATTGTGCATCACTTGTTTGTACATATTATTAGTAGTAGTACTATTATCATCATTGTATTATTATTATTATTATTATTATTATTATTATTATTATTATTATTATTATTATTATTATTATTATTATTATTATTATTATTATTATTATTATTATTTTCCTGTCTTATTAAACTGTCTTTATCTCAACTCACAGGCTTCACTTTCCATTTCTCTCCCCCATTCCAGAGAGGGAGGGGGGAGGGTGAGCGAACGGCTGCGTGGTGTTTAGCTGCCGGCCGGGTTAAACCACGACATGGACACAAAGACCTGGGTCCTGTTGGGACTTTCAGCCTTTCCACAGCCCTCTATCCTGTCTAAACCTGGGTCTTAACAGGACACCCATACCTGCACATCGTTCACTGCTGGCTACAGACCCTTGTCCATGTGGTGTCACAGCAGATCTGAGCTGAGCGTGATAACTCAGATCTTCTTGGTGGCCATGCTCCTCATAAGGCAGCTCTGTAGGAAGCTGCCCTGGTTCCTGGTGAGCAGGCACCACTGCTGTATGGCATCTCTCGTGGTGCCCAGGCCCTCCTCCTCCTGGGCTCTGCTCACTCAGCAGCGTCCCAGTCTGCCATGACGCCTGGGGTTATTCCTCTTTTGATGAAGGACAAGGCTCATCTCCTTGTAAACAACAAGAGATTTCTATAGGCAAAATCCTTCAGTTTCTCAATGTTCCTTGTCACTGATGCTTCATTCTGTCAGCCATTCATGGCTGCAGACAGACAGTTCAACCTTCCTGTGATTGTGTTATCTCTGACCAGACAGCAGCAGCAGCAAGAGTTGCAGGGAAATTTGGATAATTCAGGAGTAACCAGCTAAATGGAATTGCACCATAGAATCACAGGACAGTAGGGGATGGAAGGCTGCCAGGTTCCACCTCTTCTGTACTTCCTTCTCATGCATGCTGTCAGTTTGTCTAGAGCTGTGTCCTGAATGTTATGGGGCTGTGCAGGTGAAAATTAGAAGGGCCAAATCCCAGCTGGAGCTCAATCCATCTATTACCGTCAAAGACAAAAGAAACAAAAAAAAAAAAAAAAAAAAAAAAAAAAAATATAAAAAAATAAATAAATACTTTAACTGAAGGAGGATTAGGGAGAATCACAATGCTTTATTGGATTTTGGGGGGAAAACCTGGTGACAAGGGATGAGGTAAAGGCTGAGACACTTAATGCCTTTTTTGCCTCTGTTACTAGCAGCAAGACCTGCTGTTCCCTTGGATATTTCTTCCTCCTCATGGCCAGTGCCATCCTTCCAATGCACACTTTGTGGCAGTTTTTTCTCTCTTGCTCTTTCCTACTACAAAAGAAAGCTCCACCACGGTGGAAACCTCTCCTGAAGTAGGCATCCCAACCCAGCAGGCTCCTTGCGGCCTCTCAGCCAACCAGACAAAAGTCACCTCAGCAGCAGCTTCCAAGCCATGGGCCTGCTGCTGGCCTTTCAGCTTCTTGGCTAGACACAGCCAAGCCTTGTGCCTGCTGCTGTGTAGTCATGGACTCAAGCAGAAGGGACAGGACAACCCATGTTGGGGCCTTCTTTCTGCCTGAGTCCTCCTGGGTGTGTAGGCAGAGGGGATCCCCCAGTCAGCATGCCAAGCAGGTGCCTTGTGCTGGCCTAGCAGGGCCACTGCCAGATGTCAGCCCAAAAGTGCAGCTCCCAGGGAGAAGTCAAGGCTGACCTGCCACCTCCAGACACAAGTGACCTCACAGTCCCTTTGCGTGACACGTTCCTGCTGCTGCCTTATTAAGTGCAGAGACAGAAGTGACCTCATAGTCACTGCCACAGTCACATGGCTCCTGTTGGGCCATGAGATCCTGAGGTAGAGCTGAGCTTTCTCTAGCCCCCTCGGTATTTCTTTTTCACTTTCTGGGTTAGACATTAAGCAAAACTTTAGTGGGAGTGTTTGGTGTTCTGCTTGTGCTGTCAGGTCTGTGGTTATGGTATGGAGAAGCTCTGTGGTTTACGGGTGTCTTACGTCTGCCAAGGAGTCTAGGGTTAAATAGAGCATTTTCATGTTAGTGCTAAGGGAAGGGATTAGGGTTATCAAGAGAGAAAATTGATTCTTTCAGAGTGTTGTAATAGCATTTAGGTTCAGGGATTAAAATTACTGTTTCCAGTTAGGTAAGGGCCATATGTGACTTTTTTATGTCACTGTTACTGCAATATCGGCATTGCAGGAATGCTTTTACCTCTATGAAATCATTAATTTCTGCTGGCCATGCTCCTCTTACCACCCCATAATCTCATATGCCTCTTGTCCAGGCTGCTTCTGACCTCCCCATGTCTTCTTGAGATCAGCTTTCTGATGACATTTACCATCTCAGTGTATCTGTCTCACCTCTGTTGGCTACCCCATTCCTGAGAAGGAAGTAGCATTGTAGTCAGGAGGGAAAAGGACATATGGGTCTTTAGGAGCATCCTGCACAATGTGCCCATCAGCTCTGCACTTCCATAAAATCACGCTTCCTACCTACAAGTTTTGTTTCCCAAGTGGCTTCTATGGATCCACGGTTACTTTTCACAAGCCCTCATGCATGTTTCAATTTCAGATGTTCAGGGACGGGATAAGGAAAGCCAAGGCACGGATGGAACTGAGCTTGGCAAGGGATGCAAGGAATAACAGGAAAAGATACTATAGGTACATTGCTCAGAAAAGAAAGGCCAAGGAGAGTGTACTCCCTGTGATGGATGAGAAGGGTGAACTGGTAATTGCAGACATGGAAAAGGCTGAGGGACTCAACAATATCTTTGCCTCAGTCTTCCCTGCCAGTCAGGCTTCCCAAGTCTTTCATTCCCTGAAGCCATAGATGGAGGCTGGGGGGCAAAGTCCCAACCACTCTAAGTGAAGAGGAGGTTTGAGACCACCTGAAGAAACTCAACAAGTACAAGTCTATTGGGCCTGATGACTTGCATCCCAGGGTCCTGAGCGAACTGGCTGATGTAGTTGTCAAGACTCTCTTCATCATATTTGAAGAGTCCTGGCAGTCAGGTGAACTCCCTGCTGACTGGGAAAAGGAAAACATCACTCCCATTTTTAAAAAGGGTACAAAGGAGGACCCAGAGAACCACTGAATGGTGAGCCTCACCTCTGTGCCTCAAAAGATCGTATAAAAGATCCTCCTGGAATCAATGTCAAGGCACATGCAAGACAAAAGAGGTGATCTCAGACAGCCAGCATGGCTTCACCAAAGGTCAAATCATGCCTGACCAATGTGCTGGCTTTCTACAATGGAGTGACCACATCAGACAACAAGAGAAGACAGACCTACATCATCTACTTGGACTTCTGTAAGACCATTGCCATGGTCCCACATGACATCCTTGTCTCAAAATTAGAGAGATATGCATTTGATGGGTGAACCTTTCAGTGGATAAGGAGTTGGCCTGAAGGTCACACCCAGAGCGTGGTGCTCAACAGCTCTATGTCCTGTGGAGGCTGGTGACAAGTGTTGTACCTCAGGGGTCTGTCCTGGGACTGGTGCTGTTTAATATCTTTATCTATGACAGACAGTGAGATTGACAGTGAGACAGTGAGACAGTACCTTCTGTGCTTGTAGCCCAGAAGGCCAACTGCATCCTGGGCTCCATAAGCAGAGGAGTGGCCAGTAGGTGGAGGGAGGTCACTTCTACTTCTACTCCTTGTTCTCTGCCCTTGTGAGGCCCCACTTGGAGTCCTGCATCCAGGACTGGTGCCCCCAGGACAAGAATCACAGAATCACAGAATCACAGAATTTCTAGGTTGGAAGAGACCTCAAGATCATCGAGTCCAACCTCTGACCTAACCCTAGCAGTCCCCACTAAACCATATCCCTAAGCTCTACATCTAAATGTCTTTTAAAGACTTCCAGGGATGGTGACTCCACCACTTCCCTGGGCAGCCTGTTCCAGTGTCTAACAACCCTTTTGGTAAAGAAGTTCTTCCTAACATCTAACCTAAAACTCCCCTGGTGCAACTTAAGCCCATTCCCCCTCGTCCTGTCACCAGGCACGTGGGAGAACAGGACAACTCCCACCTCACTACAGCCTCCTTTAAGTTATCTTTAGAGAGCGATAAGGTCGCCCCTGAGCCTCCTCTTCTCCAGGCTGAACAAGCCCAGCTCCCTCAGCCGCTCCTCGTAGGACTTGTTCTCCAGACCCCTTAACAGCTTCGTCGCCCTTCTCTGGACCCGAAAGGGTGTGCATCTGCTAGAATGGGTCTAGAGGAGGGCCGCAAAGATGATCAAGGGGCTGGAACACCTCTCCTATGAAAAAAGGCTGAGAGAGCTGGGGCTGTTCAGCCTGGAGAAGAAAAGGTTCCAGGGTGACCTCATCACAGCCTTTCAGTACTTAAAGGGGGCTTATAAAAAAGATGGAGAGTGACTCTTTGCTCAGTCAGATAATGAGAAGGCAAAGGGGAATGGTTTTAAGCTAAATGAGGGGAGATTTAGATTAGAAGTTAGGAGGAAATTCTTCACTCAGAGGGAGGTGAGGCACTGGAACAGGTTGCCCAGAGAAGCTGTGGATGCCCCATCCCTGGAGCTGTCCAAGAGCAGGTTAGATGAGGCTGTGGGCTACCTGACCTCATGGGGGGCATCCATGTCCATGGCTGGGGGCTTGGAACTAGATGACCTTTAAGGTCCCTTCCAACAGGACCCATTCTCTGATTCTATGCTCTCACAAACTATACCTCAAACATGACTCCCATGCCATCAGCCTTCCTGTGGTCTCTCACCTGACCAGAGCAGAAGGTGCCTCACCATCATCTTCAATTCCAAGTGCATGCTTCTGCCCTTTACGGTCCCTGTCTCTGCCATTTCCTGTTGCTGGTCCATCAGCTGCACAGACAGAAGTGACCTCCCAGCCTCCTTCACAGCCATGTGCCTCCTGCAGGCCCAGCACATCCTGAGGCACACCTGATCCCATCCCAGCATTCCCAGCCAGCTCCTCCTTGTGGCCTCTGATCTGATCACATGCCTGTCACCTCACATGCCTCTTCCAATGCCATGGGACTGCTGCAGGACCTCACAGTCCCTGCCCTGCCCCAAGGAGACAAACAGCTGAAGTTAGGGATAGGAGTGGGGTTGAAGCTGAGATGTGCTGTGTGCATGGTGGAGGGCTTTGGGGGTTAGATGATCAGGTTAATGTTTAGGGATTAGAGGTCACCCTCCAGGGTCAAGGGAATGGCAAAGCATCAAGAGAAGGATTGGTGTTGTGCTTAAGGATCCTGCTCAAGGTTTAGGATAAGGGCAAGCTTTGAGGACTTCAGTTTAGGTCTGGTTTGGGGGTTAAGGCTAAGGCTGGCATTTTATTCCTTTATTAGGCTTAATCATCCTTCTGCTTGCCCCTCTACTAGAAGATGGCTTTAACATCTGCCTTTTCCAAGTCCCAAGGAAAGTTTTTGATCCATCTGTCCTTTCCAAGGTCTTTGAGATAGGTCTTATGATGACATCTGCAGATCCACTTGAACCTCTCTCACCCTTCCCTTACCACCTCTAGGCAACCTGAGGACTGACTGGGAGGATGGTGGTTTAGGAAAGGGCTTCATTAAGATCTCTGAGAAGGGCTGTTATTGGCTTCTCACAGACAGTGATGGCAGTATCATAGAAAACAGTGACACTCGTGAGGACAGAAGAGCAGGAGGATAAGTCTTTGAGTATGCCAACACAGGACACACACACACATGAAAACTGCATGAGAGGGAAGAGGAAGATTGGATCCAAAATGTAGATTATGAAATCAAAGACCATGAGTATCACCGTGGCACTGCAGAACAGCTCCAGCAATGGGGCAAAACCACAGAAGGTGTACACGACACTGGGGCCACAGAACAGTAGTTGGGAGCAGGAGAAGGAATTAGTGTACATGAGAGAAATTCCCCTGGTTCAGGTACAGCTGCCTTCTGGAGTCAGGCCTTCCACTTCCCAAGCCTTGCAGAGAACAGGAATGGCATACAGCCCAGGGCTGACCGTAGGACATGGCCCCCAGCAGGAAGCACTGCGGTCATGCAGAAGGTGCAGCTGAGAGTGCTGCCACCTCTGTGAGCAAAGGGGGTGCTGTCCCCAGCCAGGAAGCTGGCCAGCATCTGGCGCAGAGTGGTGGAGTTGTAAAAGGTCTGCAAGGAGGACAACTCTCCCCCAGGAAGAAGGCCGCGGGCATCTGCAGGTGTTTGTTGGCAGGCACCAGCACAGTGATGAGGGTGTTCTGTTGGGAATTGGCATAATTGTTCGATCTAAGCTTGCTTTAAGCAACCAGGGTAGGCCTTAGAAATCTCAGGGCCTGCTGTAGCTGAGCAAACCAGGCTGCCAGAGTAACTGTGAGAAGCTCCAACGGCAATGACTCCCACATCACCCAATTAAGGAACTCAGAAAATATTGTTATCAGCAGCTGGCCTCAAGGACTAGGCCTACGTGACCGTTAAGCACAAAGGGGGTTGTTTTCCTAACTTCTAATCAAAAGGGGGGGTTCTTTTCTTGCAGGTGGTGTTATTTTCTTAACAGTTTGTCTGGGTGCTTTTGACCAATAATCTTGTGTGAAACACTGTCCACCCCTGTAAAATTCACTATAAAAGTTGGGCTATTCGGGCAATAAAATGGTGAAGCATGATCTGACTCTGCTGGTGTCTGTCGTGCTTTCGTCCGTGCTTCGCAACAAATGGCGCCCGAACAGGCTGAGACCTGAACTGGACCTGAACAGGACATCGCAGCGGGAGACCTGAACGGGACCTGAACAGGACATCGCAGCGGGAGACCTGAACAGGGCCTGAACAGGACATCGCAGCGGGACAGACATCGCACCGGAGCAGACATCGCAGCCGAGCACGGACATCGCAGCGGCGCCGGGGCGAACATCGCAGCGCAGCGGGACACCAGCGCAGCGGGACACCAGCGGCGCCGGCACATCCGAACGCAGGTAGAGCAGGAGACCAGCGGCGTTGGGACCAGCGGCGCCGGGCGCCGGGACATCGGCGCGGCGCCGGGACCAGTGCCGCCGGGGACCAGCGGCGCCGCGACATCACAGCGCCGAGACTGAGACATCGGAGCGGCGCGGGACATCGGAGTGGACATCGGAGCGGACATCGCACCGGCGCTGCACCTGACCAGACACCGAGCCGCAAACACTATACAAAGGACTCACGGTAAGACACGGGGAAAGGAAACCGTGGGGAGCGTGGGAAAAGATCCGCGGGGAAGCGCGGGAAACGGAACCGCGCAGGGACGCGGGAAAAGGAGCCGCGGAAAACGCGGGACATTGAAATAATCGCGGTGCGATGTGGGACATCCGATATCGAGTTGCTACGGGAGACCAGAGGCGTCAGTGGACAACGGTAGTCGACTCTCACCGTGTGGCGAGTCGGCACAGAGCAGAGGGACGGACATCAGGACCCTGCAGCCTGTCTGACGTAACCATGGAGGCAGCAGCGGCTGTGCAGCTTCTCTCTAGCATTCCTTTTCTAAGAGGTTTACCTTGCAATGCAAAAAAGACTATTCGTCCCCAGATCGGTGTTATAACTATGTTTCTGGATAACATTCCGTGGGGTTGCCACATTCTACAGACTATTAATGACGAATTAGCTCTATTGCGGGGCAGGAGTGCAGAGACGCAGATTATACTGCCAAATGACCACCGGCAGGCTGTTGCACAAACAGCTTCTAAGGTTGCAGCCGGCACTGCCTGCAGCCGTATAGCAGACGTTACACTCTCTTTCCTAACTAGTAATCATGTGTCTCATCCATTTGTGGTGAATGGTCAGTGGCAAAAAGAAAAGGGGGAGAGTAAGGGGCGACAAAGACAGAAACGGTACCAGGAGGATGCCACTGACACTAACAGCACGGGTAATAGGAGTAGTATAAGTGACACAGGTGTGGGGTGGTGGCGGGCGCTGCCACGCTGCGGGGCACTCTGCCTGCTGCTCGCCCTCGCCGGCCTGTGCACTGCTGCCGACAGTGCTAGAACAAAATGTGAAGACTGCTCAGATGGCAGTGATGAGAGTGCTTGTGTGAAGAACATGTGTGCTGAATCTGACTTTGTGTGCAACAGCGGTCAGTGTGCGCCAAACAGATGGCAGTGTGATGGGGATCTGGACTGTGAAGATGGGTCTGACGAAAGTGCTGAGCTGTGTCATATGAGAGCATGCCGGGTAAATGAAATCAGCTGTGGTCCTCAGTCAACCCAGTGTATCCCAGTGTCCTGGAAATGTGATGGTGAAAAAGACTGTGACAGAGATCCTGATTGCAAGGATGGAAGTGATGAAATTAACTGCCCTTCTCAGACCTGCAGGCCAGACCAGTTCAGATGTGAAGATGGGAACTGTGTCCATGGGAGTAGGCAGTGCAGTGGTGTGAGAGACTGTCTGGATGGCACTGATGAAGCAAACTGTAACAATGTTATTCAGTGCTCTGGACCTGGCAAATTCAAGTGCAGAAGTGGAGAATGCATAGATATCAATAAAGTGTGTAACCAGCAGAGAGACTGCAAGGACTGGGGTGATGAGCCCCTGAAGGAATGCATCATAAATGAATGTGACTGTCCAGCTGGATTTGAGTTTGTAGACAAGAGAAACTGTGGAGACATTGATGAATGCCAAAACCCTGGTAGCTGTAGTCAAATCTGTATCAACCTGAAAGGTGGCTACAAATGTGAGTGTAGCCATGGCTATCAGATGGATCCTGCTACAGGAACCTGGAAAGGGCCATACTGGTACAGAAATACAAATAACACCTGTGATTACAATGACACTGCTAAGCAGGGTTTAGGGGTTTATGGCACGGAGACAAGGGGTAACAACTACAGTGTTTGGAACAATTGTACAGCTTTGGCCTTACCTCCTGATGTTTTTCTGATTTGTGGGGATAGGGCCTGGCAAGGTATCCCTGCAAATGCTATCAGATGTCCATGTTACTTAGATAAACTCATTGTATTTGCTCCTAGCTTGTTACAGTTGCGTGAGATCACCAGACATAAATGGGCATTGCTTGCACCAGATTGCAATGATAATGTTGAATTGTGTGGGGTTGCAGTTAGAGCGGCATTGGCAATTTTAGTGCCTGGAGTGGCATCTGCAGCCGCACGTAACAACTGCTTGGCTGTGGGGATTGGCTGTGGTGTGGACGCCCCTAGGTGCACCCTGAGCGTTTTGTTCGGAGGGGACTCCACTCTCAGCTGCTCACCGCAGGAGCAGACAAAGATCTCCTGAAGCTGCAGACAAACAGTATGTTTTCAGCTGCTGGAGGGATACTAACTGGAGTGTTAATAATTGTGTGTGTTATTCTTAAATGTCCAGGTATTTTGTGTTGAAAGTATTTGTGTAAGGGTAAGGTTTTAAAACAAAGTGTTGCAAGTCATTTCACGAGGAACACAATGAGAGACAATACTTGTTTGTTTGCTTATCATTCTAAATTATGTTCTTGTGATATGATTGAGAGTGAGATGTGCCAGAGGCCTCTGGGTGTGCGATTGTGCTCTGTATGTGTGATTGTGCTGTGTACTGTGTGAGTGAGAGAGCGCTTTTGCCATAGTGCAGGTTTGCCTTAGTGCAGGTTTGCCATAGTGCAGGTTATTGCCTTAGTGCAGGTTTGCCACAGTGCAGGTTATTGCCTTAGTGCAGGTTATTGCCATAGTGCAGGATTCCGGAATATGGCCCTAGTACAGGTTATCATTGCCATAGTGCAGGATTCCGGAATATAGCCATAGTTATTGTTGCCATAGTGCAGGATTCCGGAATATAACCATAGTACAGGTTATTGTTGCCATAGTGCAGGATTCCGGAATATAGCCTTAGTACAGGTTATTGTTGCCACAGTGCAGGATCCCGGGATATAACCATAGGGCAGGCTAAAAGCATAGGAAATTGGTGCCGGCAAAAATCAGAAGAAATGGATTTATTACAACGCTGTTAGAAAAACGGGGAGTCAATTTTAAGCAACTAGCAGGGCTAGTTGTGATCGGTTGAGCAAAATCAAGTTTCACTAGTACGGAGTCATTGTTTGAAGTAGCCACTTGGAGAAATTTAAGGGAATGTACTGTTTAGACCTTTTCAACTCACAAATTCATTACTTTCCTGAAAGAGCACATGAGAAAGAGTCAATATGGTATCAATCCTTTCAATCAATGGTTCACTGATTTGTTTGAAACAATGCATAGATGGTTACTGGGATTAGTCAAAGGGGGATTAAGGATTCTGTTCATTGTGGTGTCAATCATCATTACACATAGTATTATGTTAAATGTGGTTAAAGGGTTACTTGCAAAATGTTATAGGGATTTTGAAGTGGTGCCGGGAACAGGTACCCAGTGGATCACTGCAAAGTGGACTGAAGCAGTTTTAGAATCTGCACACGCTGAAGACGACCATGAAGAGGTTCCTGATAATCATTCTGACAATGATGTGGGCTGTGACACCCTTTGATCACCATCAAGTGATTAGGTTTAAGTGTGTTACTATTAGATTGTGTTACCATTAAGTGCTTACAGTAATTGTAGTGTTATTAGGATTAAGTTATATAGTTGTGTTATGTTATGTATTTGACATCTGCTGTAAAACCAAGTACTGCTTGTACAAAAAGAAAACGGGGGAATTGTTGGGAATTGGCATAATTGTTCGATCTAAGCTTGCTTTAAGCAACCAGGGTAGGCCTTAGAAATCTCAGGGCCTGCTGTAGCTGAGCAAACCAGGCTGCCAGAGTAACTGTGAGAAGCTCCAACGGCAATGACTCCCACATCACCCAATTAAGGAACTCAGAAAATATTGTTATCAGCAGCTGGCCTCAAGGACTAGGCCTACGTGACCGTTAAGCACAAAGGGGGTTGTTTTCCTAACTTCTAATCAAAAGGGGGGGTTCTTTTCTTGCAGGTGGTGTTATTTTCTTAACAGTTTGTCTGGGTGCTTTTGACCAATAATCTTGTGTGAAACACTGTCCACCCCTGTAAAATTCACTATAAAAGTTGGGCTATTCGGGCAATAAAATGGTGAAGCATGATCTGACTCTGCTGGTGTCTGTCGTGCTTTCGTCCGTGCTTCGCAACAGTGTTCCACATCCCAGTCACCGTGCTGGTCAAGTAAGAGAGGAAGAAGAGATTAGTGTATGGGTAGAGGATCTCCCAGATAGGAAATTGATGAGCTGGTTCATCCACTGGAGAACCAAGGTGTAAATGTAGAGCTTGGGAGCGTGGTTTAGTGATGGCCTTGTCAGCACTAAGGTAAAGTTGCCTGACCTGGGTTACACGTCCCAGAGTAGTGTCAGGCACAATGCAATTCTTTTTGCCTTCTGCATCTATAACACAAGAAGTAGGACTTTGCCCTACTCTATTGACTGGGCAGGTCTTTTCACTTTACTAAATTTATGTTTCCATGGCTGGAAGGGGCAATTTCTCAAAAAAGGCCAATCTCACGGGTACAGCTACAGCCACTTGAAGACTTATTTTCTTTAGTTTTCATCCTGAGTTTGCCACAGACTCAAGAGAACCATGGATGTCCAGGTGTCTACTAAGATTTAGGCTGAATTTCTCAGATTCCAATAGTCATTTCAACTTTTATTTTATTTTATTTTATTTTATTTTATTTTATTTTATTTTATTTTATTTTATTTTATTTTATTTTATTTTATTTTATTTTATTTTATTTTATTTTATTTTATTTTATTTGTATTTATTCTATTTTTTTCCCAAGGAACCCCTGACATGTCTTAGAAAGGGTTTCATGTGCTGAACTGTGCTGCAGTTACAGGGACAAAGACCACTGCTGGTATTGCAGGTGTCTGACCTCCAGAATCTTCTTTTCCTCCTAATGCAAGTCTCCAAAGAAGTCACCCTGGATCAGTACCAATAGGAGAAAGATGCTCTAAACTGAAATGCAGCCAAATTCAGCCTTTGAAACAAGAAAATATTTTTATTAGTTGCTCTTTGAAATCTTCCTTAATTACATCTTGCAAGCTCTGCAATTAGCTGCACAAGGCTTGAAGGCTTAAAGACAACTATGGAAGAGATGTTAGGAGTTTCTGCATTTTAATGAGTTTCATGGTGTATTTTCGTGCTGAGTCTGTGAAGTTCAGATACGGAGAGGACAATGATGCAACTGCTAGAGAAAGTAAAGTCAGAAGGAAAAGCTGAAGCAACGTGGAGTATTAATGGGCCCCACTGAGGGCTGTTACTAACAAAGCCTCCCCAGGGCCTTGTTAGGGCAGATAATTGGAGGCCATGGTTTCAGACCGGCAAAGGACTGTGCTGAGAAATGTCTTGGTTGGCTTTATTGAAGCAAAAGAGCCAAGGCCTGACCCCTGGAACTGGGAAAGGAGATCCTGCACCCCCAAGTCCAGATCAAGGCTCTTGCTGGGGTCTGTGGTATGTGGTGAGCAGTGTGATGCCATGAGAAGAACACTAGTATGACATCTTCGAGAAGCTTCACAGTGTTGCAAGGAATCTATGGGGCCTCATCAGAATGAATATAACATTTCTCCACCTAAGCTCTAGTCAAGGGGACAGAAACCTCAGGGCTGCTGGGCCTGCCATTTTTACCAGCAAACTCTGCCTTCTCCTCTGCAGACTCTATCACATTCTGACTTATTTCCTTGAAGTCATCCCACACCAGCTGTTTCTTGAAACACAAAGCCAAGGTCTGATCAGAGGGTGACCTCTGGCATCACAGTGCGACACTTTGAGGGACATTTCTTATTCTATCGTGCTAATGTGTAACTTCCAACGTATACTCCACAGAAGTTTTTCCTCTCCTGCTCTTTCCTAATATCACAGAATGCTCCATCAGGGTGGAAACCACTCCTGAAGTAGGCATCCCAACCCAGCAGGCTCCTTGCGGCCTCTCAGCCAACCAGACACAAGTCACGTCAGCAGCAGCTTCCAAGCCAGGGGCCTGCTGCTGGCCTTGCAGCTTCTTGGCTACACACAGCCAAGCCTTGTGCCTGCTGCTTTCCAGTCCTGGACTCAAGCAGAAGGGACAGGACAACCCATGTTGGGGCCTTCTTTCTGCCTGGGTCCTCCTGGGTCTGGAGGCAGAGGGGATCCCCCAGTCAGCATGCCAAGCAGGTGCCTTCTACTGGCCTAGCAGGGCCACTGCAAAATGTCAGCCCAAAAGTGCAGCTCCCAGGTCTATGTCAAGGCTGACCTGCCACCTCCAGACACAAGTGACCTCACAGTCCCTTTCTGTGACACGTTCCTGCTGCTGCCCTATCAAGTGCAGAGACAGAAGTGACCTCACAGTCCCTACCACGGTCACATTCCTCCTGCTGGGGCAGGAGATCCTGAGGCAGAGCTGAGCTCTTCAGAGCATTCCCACCCATCTCCTCTTTGTGGCCCACAAGCTGGTCAGATCCATGGCCCCTCACATTCATCTTTGTATGCCATGTGACTGCAGAGCAATCTCATGATTCCTACCCTTCCTTATGGGCCAAGCACCTTAAGTGCTTAAGAGTAGGGTTAGCAAAAGGGTTGGATGTGAAGAAGTTAATGCAAAGGAACCGTGACTTTGGGTGTTAGGCTTTCATGTATGAGATTAGGGACTAGGGCTCACCTTTCTGTGACAGAGATTGATCCTGTGAGGTGGTAGGGCAGGAGGGACCTTGCAGGCAATGTTCCAGCCCCGTGCCTGTTGGCGGTCTCTCAGCTCCTTGTGCACAGTGGGGATCGCGCTTACATCCAGAAGCCTGAAGCTGGCCTAGAAGACACTCAGGGGAAGCACCCTTCCAGCCCCAGCCCCAGCTGGTGGTGCTGCTCTGCAGAGCGAGGGGGCTGTGGTGCCTGGGGCACGGGGGCACTCTGCAGGGCTGTGCTGGGCAGGCTGGGAGGCAGACCCAGCTCATGGGGTCACTGCCATTGCCCAAGGGCTGCAAGGAATCACTCCCCAGGCTCCTTTGCTGGGGCTTTTGTGTGCCCTGGGGCTGCACAGCTCTCCTCTGCCTGCTCACATCAGATTGAGCACTTGAGCTCTGGTTAGTCCACCTCGGAGGAGATCCCCCCTTAGGAGGGAAGTGCTGCAGTGGAGGCCAGCTGTGCCACTGCCGTGCCCACTGCCTGTCCCTGCCTGCAGTCCCAGCTCAGCCCCACAACAGCACTGGCACCAAGCTCCAGGAGCAGCCGGGCCTGACCCCACCAGCAGGGCTCAGCAGGACAGGGCGGCAGTGGCAAGAGAGCAGCTCTGCATGCCCCAAGTGCTGGTGCTCCTTGGCCGTGCTGCTGGGATGGGACTCTTTTCCTCTGCACCTCTGCACACGGGCACTGCCCCTGCAGAGCCAGGCCTGGTCTCAGAGGAAGGCTTCTCTCTGTAGATGTCAGAGAGTGATTTTTGAAAGTGTGATTTGTGCTGTTGGACTGTGGTTGTCAAGCATGTTGTGCTTTATCCTGGCAGAAAGCTCAGCACCACGTAGCTCATCCTCACCCCTGAAATGATCATGTGTTGAGATAACGACTTTTTGACAGCAAAAGAAAGGAAGAGATGTTGCTGCTGCTGCTGCTCATGATGATGGTAATGTAGTTTAGTAAATCAAGCGATGCACAGTGCAATTGCTCACCACACACTGACTGATACCCAGCCTGTCCCCAAGCAGGGGTCCCCTTGAACCTGGCCAGCATGCCTCAGGATCTCCTGTGTAGGTCCTTTGACCTTGCTTTGTTTGACGTCAAAATCAGTGGTGGTGGTGGGACTTCATTCAGTCCACAGAAGTCCACCATTATCTTCCACTCCCCATTAGAATTTTGCACTGTTCATATGGGACTATTAAAGGGTGAGAGCCTTGCTGATCACTCCTTGGCTCTCCAGTCAATGAACCAGGTCATGCAGGGGAATCAGGGAGTCTCTGTTAGTGCAATACTACCCCAGGTGCACTGTTGTGGTAGCGATTGGCACCTGCTCTTCATTGGCCATCAGCACCTCCAGAGCAGAAGGGTCCTGTGAGAGAGTGGGCAAGGTAGACAACTGTTTAAAGGTAAGCCTTTGGATCTTTGAAGTACCCTTTCCTGAAGGAGTCTATACTAAGGATGCACAGAGCTTCTGGGCCAGTCTCAAGGGGTTGCTTTTGCCACTCTTTCCCATTAGACTCACCTCAGCCTCCAATACAGTTAACTACTGGGATTCTCCCATCATTCCAGAAATACAATTGGGTTCTGGCCCTTTTAGCTCGATGACATTACACTACACTGTGCATTGGTGTCCTTTAAAACCTAACACCTGCTGTGGGTCTGATGTGCCAAGCGAGTAATCCTCAAAGTCCAATAGACTCAGTTGCCTCCTTCCTCTCCCCAGATTGAGGTAGAACCCCTCTAGTCCTGCTCATAGTATTCATTACGCTGTTTGGAGGACTGCCCACTAGAAACAGGAGCAGCAATTTTCTCAGAAGAACCACTTTTTGTGAATGTTTTTCCTTGCGCTTCATGTATCCATGCCTCTAGGATGGAGGTAGATTTTCCATCCCATTTACTCATGGCTTCTCCGTGATCACACAGTTAAAACCACAGAGCTGCACGTGGTATGTACCCACTATATCACCTTTCTTGAGTAGAGGGACACTTACACCTGAGAGCTGAGGTATTGGTTCGTACAGGTGGGGAGGAAGATGTATTCTCTTGTAGTTCTTGGACCTACTCAGACGGTTTCTCCATAGACGAGACACAGGCTCATAGGGAAGAAGAGAGACTTTCTTTGTAATGCCATAGCTGGCTAGCCAATTCATCCACCATGGGTTCCTCTTGGTCTTTCCTGGTCATTACTGCCAACGAATTGGCATATGATTATGGTGCGCTCTGTACAAACTTCTGTCACATGGGTCATGTGTACTTGACTTCATCTGGATCTTTGGACAGCTGTTAGTTTTCTAGGTTTCTACAAATCACCTTCAGCATGGGTAATTCCCTCAGGTACAGGATACCCCTCTGCATGGTGGTCCACTTGCCTGGTTGACATAGAAGATCTTCCTTCAAGGGATACCTTTCTTTCAGGCCTGAGAGGATTAAGTTCCTTGTGCCCTTTTCCACTGGCTTTCTCAATCACCCCTCACGTACAGGAGGATCCCAGCTGCTTGGCTTCCCTGCCCTCTAAATCCAGACTGTTAGCCCCCTTCTCTCAGCACTGGAGCAGCCAGCTGACAATGTGCTCACCGAGATGATGGCTAAAATATTTTCCCATGTCTCGTAGCTTACACTGGGATAGGGATCACATGGTTTCTGATGCTTATATGACCTCTTCTTCTTGGTCACCCTGCTTCCATGATGGACCAACTTAGCAGAAACCTGCCTCTTCTACTTCCTCCTCCTTTCTTGTCTGGGTGCCTGGGTTTCTTTCCTTTCTAAAGAAAAACTGACTTTTACAGCCATTGTTTTCTCTTGCATAAAGAGGCAACCGATACTGGCACAGGCTGGTTCTCTGGCCCAGCCATGGGGCCCATTGCAGGTGCTGGAGTGGCTGCAGGGCCCATCACTGGAGTTGTTCTGGCTGCAGGGCCTTTTGGATGTGTTGGAGTGGCTGCAGTGCCTATCGCAGGTTTGGGAGTAGCTATAAGGCCTGTCACGAGTGTCAATTTAACTTTGGGCCCACCTCAGGAGCTGGAGTGCCTGCAGGGCCTGTTGCAGGGTTTGGAGTGGCTTTGGACAGGCCATATGCCTGTCCTGGAGGAGAAGGGGGAGGTGCAGGAGAAAGGGAGAGGGAAGAAGTGGTGAAAAGCATCCCCCACTGTCCATCCCAGTTCCACCCACCCTGCATAGGTTTACTTCCCAGGGAGAAAAGGCAAAGAGTTTAAAAGAGTGTAATTCTAAATAATTTCTAAGAGATGAAGAGATGGTTCCTGAGGTATGGAGGCAGCAATTATTTTATCCTGTCATAAGTCAGCGTTATCCAATACAGCAAAACAGTAACCTTAAACCAGAACGGATAAAGAGCACACCATGGATGACAATTAGTAATGTGCTGTACAACACAATTCTGAAAACAAGCACCACAGACCCCAGATCAAAAATATCAATGCTGTGATCAGCAGCTGTTAAACTGATCTAATGCTTATAACAATTTACTTTTAAAACGCTGTGGTCAGCTCTGTCATCTCAACCTTTGTGCTCCATGCTAGGCACCAAAAAGCCTTGCTGTGGTTTGACCCAGCAGGCAGCTCAAAACTGTACAGATATTCATCCAATGGGCTGCAGGAGAGAAGAGGGAGAAAAAAAAAAGTAAAAGTTTATGAGTTGATATAAAAGCAGATTAATAGGACACAAAGGAAATAATAATAACAACAACAATAGCAATAAATATTTATTATTATATATTTCATGATGACAATGATGATGATGATGATTATTATTATTATAGACACAGATATAATTATTATTATGGCCTGGCACATCAGACCCACAAAATGTATCAGGCTCTACTAGACACCAGTGCACAGTGTACCCCAATGTCATCAAGCTAGAAAGAGGTAGAACCCACCTGTATTTCTGGAGTGACAGGGGCAGCCCAGAAGTTAACTGTACTGGAACTGTACTGGAGGCTGAAGTCAGTCTAACTGGGAAGGAATGGCCAAAGCACCCCACTGGGACTGGCCCAGAGGCTATGTGCATCCTTGGCATTGACTGCTTTAGGAGAGGGAAATCTGAGTTTCAAGGTGGGGCTTTGACATAGCTGCCTTGGAGACAAAGGGCATGAAACTGTTGTCTACCTTGCTTGGCCTTCCACAGAATCCTTCTGTTGGGGGTTTGCTGAGGGCTGAAGAACAGCAGGTGTCAATGGCTACCATGGTGGTGCACCTGAGGCAGCATCATGCTAACCGAGACTCCCTGATTGCCATCCATAAGCTGAGTCATCAACTGGAGAGCCAAGGTGTAGATGTAGAGCTTGGGAGTGTGGTTTAGTGATGGACTTGTCAGCACTAAGGTAAAGATGTATGACCTGGGTGACACGTCCTTGAGTAGTGTCAGGCACAATGCAATTCTTTTTACCTTCTGCATCTATAGCACAGGAAGAAGGACTTTGCCCTACTCTATTGACTGGGCAGGTCTTTTCACTTTACTCAGTTTAAGTTTCTGTATCTAGAAGGTGAAATTCCCCAAATGAGGCCAAGCTCATGGGTGCAGCTACTGCCACTCGAAGATATATATTTTTTAATTTTCATCCTGAGTTTCCCACAGAAGACCCAATAGAGCATAGATTTCCAGTTGTCTGCAAAGATTCTAGCAGAATTTCTCAGGTTCCAATGGTCATTTCAATTTTATTTTATTTTATTTTATTTTATTTTATTTTATTTTATTTTATTTTATTTTATTTTATTTTATTTTATTTTATTTTATTTTATTTTATTTTATTTTATTTTATTTATTTATTTTATTTCATTTTTTTCCCTAGGAACTCCTGACTTCTCTTAGAAAGGTTTTCATGTGCTCGGCTGGGCTGCAGTTACAGGGACAAAGACTACTGCTGGCAGCACATGTGTCAGACCTCTAGACTCTACTTTTCCTCCCGATGAAGGTTTCCAAAGAAGACACCATAGAAAAATAGCAGAAGAAGAAAGATGCTCAAAACTGAAATGTAGCAAAATTCAGGATTTATAAACAGAAAATATTTTCATTAGTTGCTTTTTGAAATCTTCTTCCTTAACTACATCATGCAAGCTCTGCAGTTAGCTGCACAAGCCGTGAAGACTTAATAAAACTATGGAAGAGATGTCAGGAGTTTCTGCATTTTAATGAGGTCCATGGAGTATTTTGGCACTGATGCTATGGAGCTCAGGTACTATAGAAGAGAGTGATGTAACCGCTTGAGCAAGTAAAGTCAGGAGGAAAAGTTGAAGCGACTTGGAGTATGAATGGGCCCAACTGAGGGCTGTTACTAAGAAAGCCTCCTCAGGGATATGTTAGGGTAGATAATTAGAGACCATGATTGCAGACTGGCAAAGTCCTGTGCTGAGAAAACTCTTGGTTGATTTTAGTGAAGCAGAAGAGCCAAGGCCTGACCCCAGCCACTGGGAGAGGAGATCCTGCATCCCCATGTCTGGCTCAAGGCTGTTCCTGGGATCTGTGGGATGGAGTGGGCAGTGTGATGCCATGAGAAGAACAGTAGTATGACACCTCTGAGCTGCTGCTCAGAGTTGAAAGAAATCAATTAAGGCCCATCAGAATTAATATAACATATCTCCCAGCAAGCTCTAGCCAAGGGGACAAAAACCTCAGGGCTCTTGGGGCCTTCCTTTTTTACCAGCACCCTCTGCCTTCTCCTCTGCAGGTTTTCCTATGCTGTCCCACACTTTGTCCTATTTCCTTCAAGTCTACAGACACCCATCTCTTTCTACAACCTTGCTCTCATCCTTTGTTTCACCCATGTCTCGCCAACTCTCACCAGGTACTCCTTGAAAGACAAAGCCCAGGTCTGATCAGACACAAGCCACCTCAGCAGCATCTTCTAAGCCAGGGGCCTGCTGCTGGCCTTGCAGCTTCTTGGCTACACACAGCCAAGCATTGTGCCTCCTGCTGCCCACTCATGGAGTCAAGCAGAAGGGACAGGACAACCCATCTGGGGGCCTTCTTTCTGCCTGGGTCCTCCTGGCTCTGGAGGCAGAGGGGATCCCCCAGTCAGCATGCCAAGCAGGTGCCTTGTGCTGGCCTAGCAGGGCCACTGCCACATGTCAGCCCAAAAGTGCAGATCCCAGGGAGAAGCCAAGGGTGACCTGCCACCTCCAGACACAAGTGACCTCACAGTCCCTTTGCGTGACATGTTCCTGCTGCTGCCCTATCATGTGCAGAGACAGAAGTGACCTCACAGTCACTGCCACAGTCACATTGCTCCTGCTGGGGCAGGAGATGCTGAGGCAGAGCTGAGCCCTTCAGAGCACTCCCATCCATCTCCTCTTTGTGGCCCACAAGGTGATCAGACCCATGACCCCTCACATCCATCTTTGCATGCCATGTGACTGCAGAGTAACCTCACAGTTCTTGGCCTGCACTAAGGGCCACACCCAGTATGGTACCTAAAGGTAAGCGTTAGGAGAGGGGCTGAAGGAGAGGAAGTCAATGCACAGGAACAGGGGAATCAGCTGTTAGGTGCTCATGCATCAGGGGACTAGGGCTCACCTTTCTGGGTTTGAATTTAAAGAAAGATTTATTGGGAGGGATTGGTGTTCTGCTTTGCGTATCAGGTCTGTGGTTAAAGTGCGGACAAGCTTAGTGATTTACGGTTTGTTTAGTTTTTCCAATAATTCTAGGCCTAAATAGAGCATTTAAATCTAGTGTTAAGGGTAGGGATCAAGGTAAGCAAGAGAGTAAGGGTAAGGGAAAGAGGCTATGGACTGAGTTTTGGCTTCAGTGCACACTTAGATGTCAGGCAGAGGAGTAGTTGATTCCTGTCTGGGTGTGGAGTAACATTTAAATGTAGGAATTAAGTTTGCTCTTTGAAGCTGGGGAATAGCCTCATATAAGTGTTTTAAGTCACGGTTACAGCAGCTTCCGCATAGCCTGAACCAACTTACCTTTTACAAAATCTTTAGTTTCTGCTGGATAGTCCTATTCCCTCCTCCTAATCTCACATTTCTCCTGACCAGGGCTTCTCCTGACCACACTATATCAGTCATCTTCTTAGGGACAACTTTCTGGTGGCTTTCATGATCTCAGAGTATCTGTCACAGCTCTGTTGGGTACTCTATTCCTGAGAAACGTGGCACTTAATACATGATGGAAAAGGACATAAAAGTCCATCAGAGCACCCTGAACATGTGCCCAGCAGCTCGGCACCATCACAAAAGTGCGCTTCCTGCCTACAACTTTTCTTTCCAGAATGGCTCCTATGGCTCCAGGGTAACTTTTCCCAGGCACTACGTTCCACAGTCATGCATGCAGGTCCCACGTGTCTCTCCAACCCTCCCCTCTGCCCCTGCAGTAGTGGCACCTCAGCGCAGCAGGTTGGTGCATCTCCAGGCTCAGGGGTGTTTCCTGAGGGCCTGCCCCGTGTGGGGAGTGGTGGGGAGGAAGAGAGCAAGGTCATCTCCTGGGGCATGGCTGAGCACAGCCCAGCCATCCTCCACCACGGGCAGGTCCCTGCCCCCAGGCTGAGGCACACATGCAAGGTACACATTTCTCCATCATCCCAGCTTCACGCAGGGACCTTCAGCCCTGTCCCAGTCCCAAGATTTGGCTACTTCTCCACCCACAGACATACCCTGCTTTCCATCTGGGGACTCAGGCAGGACTTTAAGGATCTGCTAAAGCCATGGATTTCCTTGGTTCTCACAGCCTTCTCACAAGTCTTTCTCCTGGCCCTCCTCACTGCCCAGCACTGCCTCTCAGGTGGCACTCAGTGACACTTCAGAAGGGCCTTTGGGCTTCCTCAATTGTCCTGGTGCTTATTAGCACCTTCCTGGCTCCTTCCCGATCTTAGAGGGAGTCTTCTTGTCCATCAGGGGCCCTGTACTGGCTGTGGATGGGACGGAGTTACTCTCTGCAAAGCAGCCCCTTGTGGTACTGTGTTTTGGTTGTGTGACCAGTGATGGTCACCCACAGTTGTGGTTGCTGTTTTTGAGCAGTTCTTGCACAGCATCAGGGCCTTCTGTGGCTCACAATTTGTGAGTTTTACTTGGTTTTGCTATTCTGTCCCCAGTTCCTCTAGAAGAAGAGAAAGCAGGTGGCCGATAGGTGTTTATCTGCTGGATGCATGAAGCAAGAAGGTGCCCATGGTGCCAGGAGATGGAGGTCCGTGAAGCTGCAGGAGCCCTGCTCTCTTGCCTGGGAGATCCCCAGCACACAGTGTCTGTGCCCCGCAGGGCCAGCCCCGCTCCCCAGGCCAGCACAAGAGGCCTGGCCCAGCCACAGAGCAGCCTGCCCCGAGCAGGGGCCTGCACAAAGAGCTTTCCCTTTGCCCTTTCCTCATCAGTGCAGGCCCATCAATGCTGCCCTGCTCTTCCCCAGGGCCATCCCTGCTCCCAGCGAGCCTTACCCAGGGCACTGTGTCTATGTTGGCCTGGCTGGCCATTGCTGCTTCCATCCCTGTGCTCCCCACAGGGCCGCAAGCTTGCAGTGCTGCTGTGAGAGCCAGGGGCTCTGGTGCCCTGGGACCCCCGCGGGTCTCCCCCCCTGCCCATGCTGCTCAGGGTGAGCAGCAGACCTACATCCATGGGGATCTCTGCTGCTGAGCCCCTTTCCATGTGCCCTGATGGCTCAGCAGCACAGGGCAGTGCTGGGCAGGGCCATGGGGTGTCTCTGAGGACACAAAGGGCAGGCTAGTGCTGTACCAGACCTGGCCCACAGCACTTCAAAATGTATATCCTCAACTACTCTGCAGTCTTATGGGCCTTTGCCTGCTGGCTCTTCACCATCTCTTGTGGCCTTTCAGAGCCCTCCTTTAGCCCATGGACTTCTCAGATTCACCTTTTCCTTTACCAGACCCTTCTTTGCATGGTCACACATTTTATGAGGTTCTAATCACTACCCACTGAGCACATTGTCCCTGCAGATCCCCTGACATCTCCTGGAAGCTCCAGATTCCTCTACAGGCTGCAATCTGCCATCTGCCCCGCTGCCAGGGGTGCAGTCCCATGCAGATAAATTTAAGATCAGTTGTCATCTCCTTAGGCAAGTTCTGCCATAACGAGAGCTCCTAGTGTTGCCCTTGGTTCCTCAGGGACCACCCTGGGACTTTCAGCCTGTGTCCTTAACTCTATGATGAACACCCAGAATAGAGACGAGAAGGGAGTAACCCCTTGGCTGTGTTCCTGATAGCACATTTGGAAGAGGTGTCCAGGCTTCTGGGTTTGCCCTCAGCAGCCCCTCTTGTTACTGTGGTGCTAGCAGGGAGGCAGCTTTGACCCAGGGTTGCACAGTGCCTGCTGCTGCCTGCAGCCACAGGGATGCCACTGCAGAGACAACAGGACTGTCACCAAGGTACATGAGATCTGAGGGCTTACCCAGAACAATGTGGAAGCCTAAAGAGCAATAGTGAAAATGCCACATCCTGCTGCTGGCCATGGCCAGGGCTCCGGGGAAGCAGCAGCCCCGACCCAAAGGCAGCAGAGAGGCAGAGCCCAGCGGGCAGTGAGGGGCAGCCCAGAGGCCACCGGGGCTGCTCCTGCATGTGGCATCTGGGCTCTTGGTTTTGAGCCCATCCTGCGTGCTGGGGCTGCTCCCCCAGCTCCAGAAGAGATGGGAAGAGATGGCAGCTGAGACCAGTGAAATTCTAATGGCTTTATTATTGGGTTTATCTACACAGGGAACCATCTTCAATAGGAAAATAATTGATTCTAGGGGGGGGGTTAAAAATAATATTATTTAATTCAAAAGTGAAGTACTTAGAGAAAATAATAATACAGACATTTAATAACAGAAGACATGATATTATTTTATTTCTGAGAAAAACTAGGATTTCTAATATTAGGCATAGTATTATAGGTGAATTTGCTGAAGATGTGTGTATTCAAGTAGAGTCCTGATGGAATCCCTTAGTTCCCAGTTCCTCATACTGTAGATGAGTGGGTTCGCTGCTGGAGGTACTACTGAGTACAGAAGTGACACTACCAAGTCCAGGGATGGCAACGAGATGGAGGGAGGCTTCAGGTAGGCAAACATGGCAGTGCTGACCATCAGGGAGATGACAGCTAGGTGCGGGAGGCATGTGGAAAAGGCTTTGTGCTGGCCCTGCACAGAGGGCATCCTCAGCACTGCCCTGAATACCAGCACATAAGATACCACTATGAAGACAAAACAACCAAAGGCCAAAAAAATACTAAACACAAGTGCCCAAACTTTCCTCAGGTAGGCAACTGAGCAGGAGAGCCTGAGGATCTGGGGGATTTCACAGAAGAACTGGTCCACAGCATTGCCTTGGCAGAGGGGCAGGGAAAATGTAGTGGCCGTGTGCAGGACAGCATTGAGAAAGCCACTGCCCCAGGCAGCTGCTGCCATCTGGGCACAGGCTCTGCTGCCCAGGAGGCTCCCGTAGTGCAGGGGCTTGCAGATGGCAACGTAGCGATCGTAGGCCATGACAGTTAGAATTGAATACTCTGAACCAAAGAAGAAGACAAAAAAGAGAACTTGAGCAGCACAGCCTTGATAGGAGATGACCCTGGTGTCCCAGAGGGCATTGGCCATGGCTTTGGGCAGAGTGGTGGAGATGCAGCCCACGTCAAGGAGGGCGAGGTTGAGGAGGAAGAAGTACATGGGGGTGTGGAGGTGGTGGTCGCAGGCTATGGCTGTGAGGATGAGGCCGTTGCCCAGGAGGGCAGCAAGGTAGATGCCCAGGAAGAGCGCGAAGTGCAGGAGCTGCAGCTCGCGTGTGTCTGCGAATGCCAGCAGGAGGAACTCGCTCACAGAGCTGATATTGGGCATTCTCTGACTTTGTACTTGCTTGTCTGTTGAAGGGGAGACGGCAGAAAAAGGTTAGAACAGACTTCTATGAAGAAAACTGGAAATAAAACAAAAGGCTGGCTAACTCATATTCAGACAAGTGTCAGATCAATGAGCTTTGAAGGGCCTGCCCCGTGTGGGGAGTGTTGGGGAAGAAGAGAGCAAGGTCATCTCCTGGGTCATGGCCTTAACCACAGACCTGATACCACTAGCAGGACAACACACACTCCCACTAAAACTTTGCTTAGTCTCTAATCTAGAAAGAGAAAAACAGGTACCTAGGGAGCAAGAGAGAGGTCAGTTCTACCTCGTGATCTGATGGCCCAGCAGGAGGAATGTGACTGTGGCAGGGACTGTGAGGTCACTTCTGTCTCTGCAGCTGATAGGGCAGCAGCAGGAACGTGTCACGGAAAGGGACTGTGAGGTCACCTGTGTCAGGAGGTGGCAGGTCACCCTTTACTTTTGACAAGTCAAGGCACTTGCTTGGCATGCTGACTGGGGGATCCCCTCTGCCTACACACCCAGGAAGACCAAGACAGAAAGGAGGCCCCCAGATGGGTTGTCCTGTCCCTTCTGCTTGAGTCCATGAGTGGGCAGCAGCAGGCACAAGGCTTGGCTGTATCTAGCCAAAAAACTGCAAGGCCAGCAGCAGGCCCCTTGTTAGGAAGCTGCTGCTGAGGTGACTTGTGTCTGGTTGGCTGAGAGGCCGCAAGGAGCCTGCTGGGTCGGGATGCCTACTTCAGGAGGGGTTTCCACCCTCATGGAGCTTTCTGTGGTAATAGGAAAGAGCAGGAGAGAAAAAACAGCCACAAAGTGAAACTTGAAGTGTAGCTCTGGCCATGAGGAGGAAGAAATATCCAGGGGAACAACTGGTCTTGCTGGTAGAGACTGAGGAAAAGAAGGCATTATGTTCCTCAGGTTTTGTCATCAGGTTTTCCCACACACCCATTAAAGATGATCATTCTTCTAAATCCTCTTTTATAAAAGTATTTATATACAATTTTTTGTTTGTTTATTTGTTTCTTTTGTTGTTGTTGTTGTTTTTTTTTTTTTTTTTTTTTTTGTCTTTGACGGTAGTAGATGGATTGAGCTCCAGCTGGGCTTTGGCCCTTCTAATTTTCACCTGCACAGCCCCATAAGATTCAGGACGCAGCTCCAGACAAACTGACAGCATGTATGAGAAGGAAGCACAGAAGAGGTGGAACCTGGCAGCCTTCCATCCCCTACTCTCCTGTGATTCTATGCTGCACTTTTTTTCAGCTTCTTACTCCTGTATTATCCAAACGTTCCATGCAGCTCCTGATGCTACTATCTTGTCAGAGACAGCACAGACACAGGAAGGTTGAACTATCTGCCTGCAGACATGAACACCTGACAGAATGGAGCATCTGTCCAGTGGAATCTTGAGAAACTGCAATAGTTTGCCTAAAGGAACAACTTGAACAATAAATGCCTAGTCCTGTGCCAGAGGAAGAGGAACTACACATCAGGGCAGACTCTACTGAGGGAGCAGTGACCAGGAGGAGGAGGGCCGGGGCACCACGAGGGATGCCTTATGAGCTGTGGTGCCTGCTCACCAGGAACCAGGCCAGCTTCCTACAGAGCTGCCTTATGAGGATCAGGACCTCCAAGAAAATCTGAGTTATCATACTCAAGCTCAGATCCAGTGTGGCACCACACAGAAGAGGGTCTGCAGCCCTCAGGAGGTACAGGTCTGGGAGTCCCTAGGACAGCCTGGTGTGGAAAGGATCAAGGGCTCTACGAGGGCTCAAAGTCACAACCCAGGTCTTTGTGTCCATGGCTATGGCTGTTGTCTCTGCCACTGAGGCCTATGAGGAGACAGCTGATCGTTAAAGCACCAGGGCCTCATTGCCTCCTCACCCCCAACCATGTAGCAGGCAGGGGTCGTACCATTCTCCTGCACTTGGCAATGCACATCCCCATCTCCTACTGCCCCACAAAGAGCCCTGAGCAACCAGTCAAGGCAAAGGATCTCCCTTCATGTGTGCCATGCAATAAGACCTGGCCCTTGTGCTTCGTGACACACATCCAGTTTTCCTACAACTCAGTGTCACCTTCACATTGCCTTTGTCTCCTTGTCCTCACTGCCTCCAGGGTTTGGCTCTAACGAGCTCCAAGGGAAGCTGTGTGAGCGCTGGCCCTCAGGGGGACACTGCAGGAAACTTGCCTCTGACTTGGACTTCTGGAGAGCTGTCTTCAATTGTCTGTGAGTGCCTGAGGTTCGTGGGCTCATCAGCAAAGCCCCCAGAGGGGTGATTGCAGTGCCTTGATCTAGGCCTCTGGTGCTGAGCTGGGCTGGGCTCCTGCAACAGATTAAACTCATTTGAAAAGGGATCCTGGTGCAGAGAGACAGCTGTGGCCAGGAGCAACTCCTCTGCACAGCGCAGAAGGACTGGGGGGCTCTGACCGCAACTGGCACACAGAGAGGAGAGAAGGAGAGAGGGCTTGGAGGCACTTGGCAGTGGGAGGATGCTGAGAGCTGCCTGCAGGAGAAACATGCACAGCCCTTGACGAGGTAAGTGTCTGGCTGTAGGGCCATGCAGCTGCAGGTCCTGGAAGGGTCTCCTCCTGCTGGGTCTTGTTTCTGGGAGGGCAGTGGGCAATGCAGTAGGCTTTGAGAGTCCTGCTGGGTTGCTGTGTGAGGTGAGAAAGTCTGGCAGAAGCCCCTTGGAGTGCCCTAAGCCAGGTGCTCGCAGTCAGCCCAGAACACCCTGCCGTGGCTGGCCATGCCGGGCTCTCTGTCAGCTGCCCCGTAACTCCTGCAGCCATGGAGGTGCCCCTTGGCAGGGCCCTGTTGGTGGCAGGGTACTGCAGGGCAGCGCTGAGCACAGCCGTGTGGGATGGGGTCTGTGAGCATGGGTAGGGGGAAAGAAGAGGTGGGCACAGAGCAGCAGCTCCCGACAGGGACAGCTGCAGGCAGCAGAGAGAGGGGCAGGCGGCCAGAAGGAGCTGTTGGCAGAAACGCCATGGCAGGGGGGATTCGGGCACCTTGCGGCCATGCCCTGCGGTGCAGACGCCTTCCCCTGGAGCAGCCCCTCCCTGGCCTCCTCTCCACCTGCAGCCCATGGGCTGTGGGGCAGGCAGGGGTAGAAGAGAAGGTAGAGCTCAAAGAGATGCTCCCAAGCTCTGTCTGTGTGAGAACTTCACCTCAGGTGAGGTTTCTGTCCAGCTGCACTTGGACTGGGGCTTCTCTGCTCTCAGTTCTCTACAGTTTCTTCTCAGGGAAACTCATGAGCTGGATGGTTCTGCGGCTCAAAGACAGGAAACACAGGGTATATTAGAACACGACATGTGGGCAGTGGCCTGTGTAACTGCATTCAGATGAGTTGTTTGAAATAACACTGAAAAGATCATTAATCTGACCAGAGAACTGAACTTAAGCTTCCCCCATGTTCCTGATTCCTTTTTGATGTACAGCAAGAAGGACTCCTCTGCCACCCACAGCAGCCCCTGCTCCCAGTGCCACTCTCAGCCCGCACCAGATTTACCTCAAGTAAGAGAGCTGCAGAAATGTTCTCCTGCAAAGAGAGATGCTCAGGCTGGTGGACGCTCTAAGACTTGTAATAAGTCTCCCTCAAAGACATGTGAACTAACATTGTTCTGTCTTCTCTTCAACAGACAACTGTGTTCAATGTCAGCAAATGCCCAATATCAGCTCTGTGAGCGAGTTCCTCCTGCTGGCATTCGCAGACACGCGCGAGCTGCAGCTCCTGCACTTCACGCTCTTCCTGGGCATCTACCTGGCTGCCCTCCTGGGCAACGGCCTCATCCTCAGCGCCGTAGCCTGCCACCACTGCCTCCACACCCCCATGTACTTCTTCCTCCTCAACCTGGCCCTCCTCGACCTGGGCTGCATCTCCACCACTCTGCCCAAAGCCATGGCCAATGCCCTCTGGGACACCAGGACCATTTCCTATCAAGGATGTGCTGCTCAGGTCTTATTTTTATTCTTCTTGTTTGGTTCAGAGTACTATCTCCTCACTGTCATGGCCTACGATCGCTACGTTGCCATCTGCAAGCCCCTGCACTACGGGAGCCTCCTGGACAGCAGAGCTTGTGCCCAGATGGGAGCAGCTGCCTGGGGCAGTGGCTTTCTTATTGCTGTCCTGCACACGGCCAACACATTTTCCCTGCCCTTCTGCCAAGGCATTGTTGTGGACCAGTTCTTCTGTGAAATCCCCCAGATCCTCAAGCTCTCCTGCTCAGATGCCTACTTCAGGGAAGTTTGGGCACTTGTGTTTAGTTTTTCTTTAGCATTTGGTTGTTTTGTTTTCATTGTTTTCTCCTACATGCAGATCTTCAGGGCAGTGCTGAGGATGCCCTCTGAGCAGGCCCGGCACAAAGCCTTTTCCACGTGCCTCCCTCACCTGGCCGTGGTCTCCCTCTTTCTTAGCACTGCCATGTTTGCCTACCTGAGGCCCCCCTCCATCTCTTCCCCATCCCTGGACCTGGTGGTGGCTGTTTTGTACTCAGTGTTGCCTCCAGCAGTGAATCCCCTCATTTACAGCATGAGGAACCAGGAGCTCAAACATACAGTGAGGAACCTATTTTATACCTCTTTCTTCAGCATTAATAATGTGCATAAAATACTAATAGAATTTCTGCAAACAAACACTCTTAGTGCAAATTCTTGAAAGTAATTTTCTTTATTATTATTTCCTTTAACTTGTGGCATTGATTTAATGTTATTCTAAGCCTCCTAATTATTATTTTATTATTGTTATTATGACGTTGATAATTTCAAATACCTTTACAATCAATATTCTTGTTTAAATAAAGAAACTGGGACAATTTCATTAGTCTCTACTGCAATCTCTTCCCATCACCAGTGCCTCCAGCAGTGAACACACATGAGGAACTTGGAACTAAGGGATGCAGTGAGGACACTGCTTGAATACATATGCTTCTGGTTCTTTGACTATAACAATAAGCTTATAATCAGAAACACCTATTTTTTCAGAAATCTTTAAGATACTTTTTTTTTTTTCTTTTTATTTGTCTGTGTTGTTATTTTCACTAGCTATTGTTTCAGATATAAATAATATTAATCTTAGCCTCCTACTTGTTAAAGATTTACCTACAGAACCAGGCTTCCTGTGTAGATAAACAATAAAGAATCCAGAAGAAATTCATTGGTCTGAGCTGCCATCTCTTCCGATCCCCTCAGGAGCTGGGGGAGCACTTGTTGGGGCACTTGTGTTTTAGTATTTCTTTAGCCTTTGGTTCTTTTGTTTTCATTGTGCTGTCCTATGTGCAAATCTTCAGGGCAATGCTGAGGATGCCCTCTGAGCAGGGCCGACACAGAGCCTTTTCCACGTGCCTCCCTCACCTGGCCATGGCCTTCCTCTTTCTCAGCACTTCCATGTTTGCCTACCTGAAGCCAGCTTCCATCTCTTCCCCATCTCTGGACTTGGTGGTGTCACTTTTGTATTCAGTGGCACCTCCAGCAGTGAACCCCCTCATCTACAGCATGAAGAACCAGGAGCTCAAGGTTGCAGTGAGGAAACTGTTTCTATATGTGCTTCTTAAGCATCAGTGCTGTTAACATTATTGTTATTTGTATCATATCATTTTTTGTACTTAGTATTATTATCATATTGTAATAACAACAATAATCCTTTAAATGCTACCATTCTATTTTAAGTAAGTGACGAGAGATTTTCATTTCATTTTTCATTTTTATTATTTTCATAACTTTTGACATTGTTTTAATTTATTAAGTAATATATTTACTTTGACTATGTCTTCTAATCAATCATATTGAACTAGGCTTCCTCTGTAAGTACAGACAATAAAGAAGACAGCATAAATTCATTGGACTCAGTATCCCTCTTTTCCCATCTCCTCTGATTCTGGGGGAGCAGCCTCAGCATGCAGGAGGGGCTCAGGGCCAAGAGGTTCACCGCCCGCTGGGCTCTGCCTCTCTGCTGCCTTCGGGTTGGGGCTGCTGCTTCCCTGGAGCCATGGCCATGGCCAGCAGCAGGACGTGGCCTTGTCACTGCTACTCCCTTTGGCTTCCTCATTGTTCTCTTGTGCTTTCACATTCAACTAAGTCTTCAGATCTCATGTATCTTGCTGTCTGTACAGTGGCATCTCTTTCATTGCACAGCTCTTCCAAAGCTGGTGCTAGGAATATACCCAAGGAACTGCTGCATGAACAGACCTCTTGCTTTTCTGGCCTTCACTGTGGATCAGAATTTCAGAGTGCTCAGTGTAGTGCTGGACTGGGAGTTCCCTTCTTGGCTGGCCATGGCTCAGCAAACAATAACTGGCCTTGACTGGCCTGGAACTGTCCCGGTTGTGCTTAGTCTGATGGCAAATAACATGCTGGAGAGGAATGTGGAGCTGCTCTGTGGCTGGGCCAGGCCTCTTGTGCTGGCCTGGAGAGCGGGGCTGGCCCTGCGGGGCACAGGCACTGTGTGCTGGGGATCTCCCAGGCAAGAGAGCAGGGCTCCTGCAGCTTCACGGACCTCCACCTCCTGAGCTGGGGCTGGCCCCAGTGCAGGGGCTGCTAGGGAGGCCCAGAGTTGCCTTTGTGCCAGCAGCTGCAGTGCCTTTGAGGGGCTGGGGTTGTGGTGGCCATGCCCAAAGCCCTGCAGCAGCCTGCGGTGGGCACTGCCCTGGGGCCAGCACAGCCTGCGCTGCTGGGCTGGGGAGAGGGCAGGGAGGCGGGAAGAGGTGGGCAGGGGCTGGGCTGGGCTGGGCAGTGCCCGGCAGAGGGCAACAGCAGCGTCAGGGAGCGGTGGCAGCATGCAGGGGAGGGCTCCCAGCAGGGCTTAGTGCTGCAGAGCCAGGGCTGCGCCAAGGGAGCCCAGAGCTGCAGGGGCAGGGGAGAGGAGGCCGCTCTGGGCCCTTGCTGGCCTGGGCAGAGCAGGAAGGGGGCCCAGGGCATTCGTCCCCTCCCTGCAGCCTGTCAGCACGTCTGCTGAAGGCCAGGGCGGCTGCTGCAGGGGCAGGGAGCTCAGCATGGCCCTTGCAGCCCCCTGCCTCTGCCCTTGGGCTCGGCCCCGGCCTTGGCTCTGCTGGCAGGAGCGCTCTTGGCATGCGCTTCCTGGCCTCCCCTCGCCTGCGCACAGCTGCTGCCCACTCAGGCTGCTGCCACAAACATGTCCTGACAAGCAGCACCACCCCTTGGGCTGCTTCTGCTGGCCTCCCCCACCCCACTGCCTTGTCTCTTTGTCTCTGCTGGGCCCCACCTTCCACACCCAAATATGTTCCTTGGCTGTTGGCTCCATTCCTGTGCCCCGCTGAATGAGAGAGACATGGGACATATGACCTTTAAGGGTTACGGTGTTTGTGTAATATTGTTTGGTTATGGTTCAAGAAGACAGTTCCTTCACCAATGATTTACATTCTTCTTCGTGTTAGGCCATGATTCAGTGTCCTTCACCATTATTAAAGTATTTGCTTTATCTCACTGATGAACTGCATTAGGTCTCCTTGATTAGTCTGAGGCACAACGCAATGCTTTTTGCCTTCTGACACTCCAGCACAACACCTGTGAGTTTACCTTTCTGTGTGCATTGACCTGACGGGTCATTTCACATTTCTTACTTTCATATCCCTAAGGGAAGGGGATGATTCCCAAACTGGGATACGCAGATGGGTTCTGGCTCAGCCATTTGAACTGTCCTGCTCTTGAGTCTTTCATCCTGAGTTTTGCCACAATTCCTGCACCAAAATGCATCCATTGCCTGTCATCGCCCTGTCTCCTGTCCTATGGGATGACTGTGCTGTGGTGGAACATGTTTCCAGTCAGCCGTCTACCAGACAGAGTAATAAATACTACGAGCAGGACTAGAGGGGTCCTGCTTCCAGCCGGAGGGGAGGCGCGGAGGAAAGGGAGAATCGGGTTTACTGGACTGGGTATATTTAATGGCCGGGTACATCAGACCCACAAATGTATCAGGCTATACTAGAAACCAGTGCACAGAGTACCCTTTTTCTATCAAGCTAGAAAGAGGTAGAACCCACCCATATTTATGGAGTGACAGGGGGAACCCAACAGTTAACTGTACTTGAGGCTGAAGTGAGTCGAACTGGGAAGGAATGGCAAAAGCACCCCATTGGGACTGGCCCGGAGGCTATGTGCATCCTCAGCATAGACTGCTTCAGGAGAGGGAACTTCAAAGTTCCAAGAGGGCACCACCAGTGGGGCTTTGGCAGAGCTGCCTTGGAGACAAAGGACAAGAAACTGTTGTCTACCTTGCTTGGCCTTCCACAGAACCCTTCTGTTGGGGGTTTGCTGAGGGCTGAAGAACAGCAGGTGCCAATGGCTACCATGGTGTCGCACCTGAGGCAGCGTTGTGCTAACCGAGACTCCCTGATTGCCTTCCATGAGCTGGGTCATCGACTGGAGAGCCAAGGTGTAGATGTAGAGCTTGGGAGTGTGCTTTAGTGATGGACTTGTCAGCACTAAGGTAAAGTTGCCTGACCTGGGTGACACGTCCTAGAGTAGTGTCAGGCACAAT
The DNA here is from genome assembly GCA_026413565.1 of Aythya baeri. NCBI lineage: Eukaryota > Metazoa > Chordata > Aves > Anseriformes > Anatidae > Aythya > Aythya baeri. The sequence goes on along the minus strand of JAKRSJ010000126.1, from coordinate 167,615 downwards.
GCAATTCTTTTTGCCTTCTGCATCTATAGCACAGGAAGTAGGACTTTGCCCTACTTTATTGACTGGGCAGCTCTTTTCACTTTACTCTATTTAGGATTCTGTGTCTGGAAGGGAACAATTTCCGCAATGAGGCCAGGCTCATGGGTACAGCTACAGCCAATAAAGATGTATTTTCTTTATTTTTCACCCTGAGTTTTCCACAGATGACCCAATATAGTCCATGGATGTCTAGGTGTCTACTGAGATTCAGGCTGAATTTCTCAGGATCCAATGGTCATTTGAATCTTATTTTATTTTATTTTATTTTATTTTATTTTATTTTATTTTATTTTATTTTATTTTATTTTATTTTATTTTATTTTATTTTATTTTATTTTATTTTATTTTATTTTATTTTATATTTTTATTTTCTTTTATTATTTTCTGAACACACCCCTGACTTCTCTTAGAAAGGGTTTCATGTGCTGGGCTGGGCTGCACTGACAGGGACAAAGACCACTGCTGGCAGTGGAGCTGTCAGACCAGCACACTCTGCTCTTCCTCCCGATGAAGGTCTCCAAAGAAGTCACCCTGGATGAATAGCAATAGGAGAATGATGTTCAAAACTGAAATGCAGCAAAATTCAGCCTTTGAAACAAGAAAATTTTTTTATTGGTTGCTCTTTGAAATCTTCCTTAATTACATCTTGCAGCTCTGCAATTAGCTACAAAAGGAATGAAGGCTTGAAGAAAACTATCAAAGAGATGTTAGGTGTTTCTGTATTTTAATGAGTTCCATGGTGCATTTTGGTGCTGAGTCTCTGAAGTTCAGGTACTGAGAGGACAATGATGCAACTGCTAGAGAAAGTAAAGTCAGAAGGAAAAGCTGAAGTGACTTGGAGTATTAATGGGCCCCACTGAGGGCTGTTACTAACAAAGCCTCCCCAGGGCCTTGTTAGGGCAGATAATTGGAGGCCATGATTGCAGTCAGGCAAAGCACTGTGCTGAGAAATGTCTTGGTTGGTTTTGTTGAAGCAGAAGAGCCAAGGTCTGGCCCCAGCCTCTGGAAGGGGAGATTCTGCACTGCCACATCTGGCTTAAGGGTCTTGCTGGGGTCTGTGGGATGTGGTGGGCAGTGTGATGCCATGAGAACACTGGTATGACACCTCTGAGGTGCTGCACAGGGTTGCAAGGAATCAATGAGGCCCCACTGCAACGAGTATAACATCTGTCCTCATAAGCTCTAGCCAAGGTGACAAAACCTTCAGGGCTGTTGGGACCTTCCATTCTTGCCAGCACCCTCTGCCTTCTCCTCTGTAGCTTTTCCTACGTTGTCCCACAATTTGTCCTATTTCCTTGAAGTCTGCAGACAAACATCTCTGTTCACCAATTTGCTCTCATCCCTTGCTTTCTCCCATGTCTTGTCAACCCTCACCAGCTGTTCCTTGAAACACAAAGCCATGGTCTGATCAGAGGGTGACCTGTGGCACTACAGCACGACCCTTTGAGGGATATTTCTTCGTCCTCATGGCCATTGCCAACATTCCTGGGCACACATTGTGGCAAGTTTTTCTCTCCTGCTCTTTCCTACTACCAAAGAAAGCTCCATCAGGTTGGAAACCCCTCCTGAGGTAGGCATCCCAACCCAGCAGGCTCCTTGCGGCTTCTCAGCCAACCAGACACAAGTCACCTCAGCAGCATCTTCCAAGTCAGGGGCCTGCTGCTGGCTTTGCAGCTTCTTGGCTAGACACAGCCAAGCCTTGTGCCTGCTGCTGCCCACTCATGGACTCAAGCAGAAGGGACAGGACAACCCATGTTGGGGCCTTCTTTCTGTCTGGGTCCTCCTGGGTCTGGAGGCAGAGGGGATCCCACAGTCAGCATGCCAAGCAGCTGCCTTCTGCTGGCCTAGCAGGGATATTGTCAGATGTCAGCCCAAAAGTGCAAGTCCCAGGGAGAAGTCAAGGCTGACCTGCCACCTCCAGACACAAGTGACCTCACAGTCCCTTTGCGTGACACGTTCCTGCTGCTGCCCTATCAAGTGCAGAGACAGAAGTGACCTCACAGTCACTGCCACAGTCACATTGCTCCTGCTGGGCCATGAGATCCTGAGGTAAAGCTAAGTTTTCTCTAGCCCCCTCGGTACCTATTTTTCACTTACTATGTTAGAGATTAAGCAAAGTTTTAGTGGGAGTGTTTGGTGTTCTGCTTGTGCTGTCAGGTCTGTGGTTGAGGTATGGACAAGCTCTGTGGTTTACGGGTGTTTTACATCTGCCAGGGAGTCTAGGGTTGAATAGAGCATTTTAATGTTAGTTTTAAGGGAAGGGATTACGGTTATCAAGAGAGAAAATTGATTCCTTTTAGAGTGTTGTAGTAGCATTTAGGTTTAGGGATTAAAATTACTGGTTCAAATAATTAAGGGCCATATGTGGCTTTTTTAATTCATTGTTACTGCAGTATTGGCATTGCAGGAATGTTTTTACCTCTATGAAACCATTAATTTCTGCTGGCCATGCTCGTCTTCCCACACCAAAATCTCATATGTCTCTTGTCCAGGCTGCTTCTGACCTCCCCATATCTTATTGGGATCAGCTTTCTGATGACATCCGTGATCACATAGTATCTGTCTCACCTGTGTTGGCTACTCCATTCCTGAGAAGGAAGTCGTATTGTACTCAGGAGAGTAAAGGACACAAAGGTCTTTGTGCCCTTTGCCATGATCTGGCAAGATCATGGAAATGATCCTCCTGGAATCAATGTCAAGGCACATGCAAGACAAAGCGGTGATCTCAGACAACCGGCATGGCTTCACCAAAGTCCAAATTGTGCCTGACCAATGTGATGGCTTTCTACAATGGAGTGATCACATCAGACAACAACAGAAGACCGATCAATGTCATCTACTTGGACTTCTGTAAGACTACTGACACTGTCCCACATGACATCCTGATCTCCAAATTAGAGATATGCATTTGTTGGGTGCACCATTCAGTGGATAAGGAGTTGGCCTGAATGTCACACCCAGAGAGTGGTGCTCAATGGCTCTATGTCCAAGTGGAGGCTGCTGACAAGTGTTGTACCTCAGGAGTCTGTCCTGGGACTGGTGCTGTTTAATATCTTTATCTATGACAGACAATGAGATCAACAGTGAGACAGTACATTCTGTGCTTGTAGCCCAGAAGGCCAACTGCATCCTGGGCTCCATAAGCAGAGGAGTGGCCAGCAGGTGGAGAGAGGTCACTTCTACTCCTTGTACTCTGCCTTTGTGAGGCCCCACTTGGAGTCCTGCATCCAGGACTGGGGCCCACAGCACTAGAAGGGTGTGGGTCTGTTAGAACAAATCCAGAGGAGGGCCACAAATATGATCAAGGGGCGGGAGCACGTCTCCTATGAAAAAAGACTGAGAGAGCTGGGGCTGTTCAGCCTGGAGAAAAGAAGGCTCCGGGGTGACCTCTTTGTGGCCTTTCAGTACTTTAAGGGAGCTTATAAAAAAGATGGAGAGTGACTCTTTTCTCAATTAGATAATGATAGGAAAAGGGTGAATGGTTTTAAGCTAAAAGGGGGGAGATTTAGATTAGATGTTAGGAGGAAACTCTTCACTCAGAGGGAGGTGAGGCACTGAAACAGGTTGCTGAGAGACCTTAGGGATGCCCGATCCCTGGAGCTGATCAAGAGCAGGTTAGATGATGCCCTGGGCAACCTGATCTCATGGGGGACATCCCTGCTTATTGCCAGGGGGTTGGAACTAGGTGACCTTTAAGGTCCCTTCCAACAGTAGCCATTCTCTTATTCTATGGTCTCACTAGCTCTACTTCAAGCATGACTCCCATGCCATCAGCCTTCCTGTGGTCTCTCACCTGACCAGAACAGAAGGTGCCTCACCATCATCTTCAATGCCATGTGCATGCTTCTGCCGTTTACAATCCCTATCTGTGCCACATTCCTCCTGCTTGTCCATTAGCTCCAGAGACAGAAGTGACCTTCCAGCCTCCTTCACAGCCATTGCCTCCTGCAGGCCCACCAGATCCAGAGGCACATCTGACCTCATCCCAGCATTCCCAGTCAGCTCCTCCTTGTGGCCTCTGATCTGATCACATACCTGTCACCTCACATGCCTCTTCCAATGCCATGGGACTGCTGCAGGACCTCACTGTCCCTGCCCTGCTCCAAGGGGACAAGCAGCTGAAGTTAGGGATAGGAGTGGGGTTGAAGCTGAGATGTGCTGTGTGTATGCTGGAGGGCTTTGAGGGTTAGATGATCAGGTTTAGGGATTAGAGGTCACCCTCCAGGGTCAAGGGAATGGTAAAGCATCAAGGGAGGGATTGGTGTTGTGCTTAAGGATCCTGCTCAAGATTTAGGATAAGGGCAAGCTTTGAGGACTTCAGTTTAGGTCTGGTTTGGGGCTTAAGGCTAAGGTTGGCATTTTATTCCTTGATTAGGCTTTATCATCCTTCTGCTTGCCCTCCTATTAGCAGATGAGTTTGACATCTGTCATTTCCAAGTTCTGAGGAATGTCTTTGGTCCATCTGTCCTTTCCAAGGTCTTTGAGATAGGTCTTATGATGACATCTGCAGATCCACTTGAACCTCTCTCACCCTTCCCTTACCACCTCTAGGCAACCTGAGGACTGACTGGGAGGATGGTGTTTTAGGAAAAGGCTTCATTAACATCTCTGAGGAGGGCTGTATTTGGGCTTCTCACAGACATTGATGGCAGTATCATAGAAAACAGTGACACTCGTGAGGACAGAAGAGCAGGTGGATAAGGCCTTGGCCTGTCAATACAGGACACACACACATGAGAACTGCATGAGAGGGAAGAGGAAGATTGGATCCAAACTGTAGATTATGAAATCAAAGACTGTGAGTATCACCTTGGCACTGCAGAACAGCTCCAGCAGTGGGGCAAAACCACAGAAGATATCTATGACACTGGGGCCAGAGAAGAATAGCTGGGAGGAGAAGAAATAATTCCTGTACATGACAGAAATCCCCTTGTTCATGTACAGCTGCCTTCTGGAGTCAGACCTTCCACTTCTCGAGCCTTGCAGAGAACAGGGGTGGCATACATCCCAGGGCTGACCGTAGGGCATGGTCCCCAGCAGGAAGCACGGCATCTGCAGGTGTTTGTGTCAGGCACAAGCACAGTGTTGAGGGTGTTCCACATCCCAGTCTCCATGCTGGTCATGTGAGAGAGGAAGAAGAGATTTGTGTATGGGTAGAGGATCTTCCATGTGTGTTACTGGGAAAACTCAACAAATGGTGTCTTAGTGTCCAATTCCCTTCTTGGGAAACCTTTTAGAGCATTCAGTTCCCCCCTCTCTTGTTAGGACATATTCAGAGGGGTGAAATGATCCCTGTCAGTCATGGCTGAGGTATCCTGCCATGCAGTGGGAACACAATAGGAGTTAAGGGAGGGAAATATTTGTTCTCATGTTTGACAATCAAACTTTAAGAGCATAAAATCAGTCTCTCCGAAATTCATCTAGGAGCAGACAGTGATGACTTCAGTCTGCTTTAACCACCACACCCCAGCAGAGACCCTGCTGCCTTGGGGAGCTGTCAGCCCTGATGCCTTGGGGACACCTCAAGGGAGCCCAAGGGCACAGAGCAAGCGATGCCATGGTCGGGTGCTGTGCTGCTGAGCTGGGCCGGGCTCCTGGGCCCAAGGGCAGCTCCTGGCAAGCGCTGCAGAGAGACAGCTGTGGCCAGGAGCAGCTCCTCTGCACAGCGCAGCAGGGCTGGGGGCTCTGACCGCAGCTGGCACACAGAGAGGAGAGAAGGAGAGAGGGCTTGGAGGCACTGAGGAGCGCAACAACAGAGGGCAGCATGTGGCAGGACACATCTGCAGGCTCTTGACACCGTGAGGCTCTGGCAGCAGGGCACTGCAGGTGGGGTTGCCAGAGTGGTCTTCTACAGCTGGCACATCCGATGCCTGATAGCATCTGGTAGGGTGGGTCTCTCTGTTTCTCCAGGTAGGAGTAGAAGATGTTTTAAAGAATGGTATATATGATTGGATTTTTCAAAAGGAAGACCAAGGCAGGGGCTACCTGAAAGACAAGACTTTTACTGTAGCCTGTGCTTGCAGATACCTGCAGTAGAGTGGAGGCTGGTTTCATGGTAATAGGTGGTCAGGTTTGTACTGCAGACTGAGACTGCTAGAGCACTGCAGTGAGGGATCAATATTTCATCAATGAACTTCATAAAGTCCCTTCCTACACCTCAGCCCACAGACTACACCAACATCATCATTGTGGTCCTCTCAGGTTTTATCCTAGCTCATCTTTTGGAGCTGCAAACCCTCCAATGCCCAGTGCTCTGTCTTTGGGAGGTCTCAGTTTGAAGTGATTACAGATCATTTGCAAAGAGCAGGACATGCCTCCTCTGCAGGCAGAGCTGCAGCACAGGAGGGTCTGCTGAGTGTCCGTCTGTCCCTCCCTGACCTTGCCTCCCCTGGCAGCAGCATGCTGGCATTCCTCCTGGCTTCTCCAGCTGGCCGTGCTGCTGCTGGTCTTGTTCCCAGGCTGGCTGGGGATGGGGGTTTCACATGCCCATGGCGTGAGCCCTCGGTGTGCTTGGGGAAAATGGAGTACAGGGACAAGGTGAGGGGTGTGGCGATGTGCAATTTGATCCTGGATTCTTCTGCCCTCAGCCGTGTTCAGGTCCTTTTCACATGAACAACTGAGTACAACTTTCCTGCAGCTCTCACAGGGCAGCTGAGACCAGCACTGATGGAGAGGCTGGCTGTTGTCTCTGACACTCTGCACTGAAGGGACAGTCTCTTTGCCTCTGAGGATCCACAAGGTTTTACTTGGAGTGCAGCAGAATGCCCAGGATTTATGCCTTAGAAACAGTTTTCCAGTGTGGTGGGGCAGCTAGAACCAATAATACAAAACAAATAATTACATATCTAAACCTCCAAACGTCTGCTCTGCAGTTGGGTGAACTAGCAGCAAAACTGGGGAAATCTCTTTGATATCAGCAGTAAAGTTAATCTGAGACTACCCCATGTTCCTACCATGTTCCTACCATGTTGCTACCATGCCACTCCCTCTGGCAGTAGTGCAGGACTGATTCTTCCATTGCCCACAGAGGATCCCCTGCTCCCAGAGACACTCTCAGGCAGAATCAATGAAAGAGAGCTTCAAAATATCTTCCTGGAAATGGGCAATATTTTGGTGATTTTAAATGAGAATATGGAAAGGGTTTTTCGTCAGTTATGTCTGTGGTACACAATCACTGCCTTTGTCTTCCTTGTACAGGACCTCATGACCAGAAATAACAGATGTCCAATGTCAGCTCCATCACAGAGATTCTCCTGCTGGCATTCGCAGACACGCGCGAGCTGCAGCTCCTGCACTTCGCGCTCTTCCTGGGCATCTACCTGGCTGCCCTCCTGGGCAACGGCCTCATCCTCAGCGTTGTAGCCTGCCACCACCGCCTCCACACCCCCATGTACTTCTTCCTCCTCAACCTCGCCCTCCTCGACGTGGGCTGCATCTCCACCACTCTGCCCAAAGCCATGGCCAATGCCCTCTGGGACACCAGGGCCATCTCCTATCAAGGATGTGTTGCACAGGTCTTCTTTTTATTCTTCTTGGTTGGAGCAGAGTATTTCCTCCTCACCGTCATGGCCTATGACCGCTACATTGCCATCTGCAAGCCCCTGCACTACGGGAGCCTCGTGGGCAGCAGAGCTTGTGCCCAGATGGCAGCAGCTGCCTGGGGCAGTGGCTTTCTCACTGCTGTCCTGCACACGGCCAACACATTTTCCCTTCCCCTCTGCCACGGCAATGCTGTGGACCAGTTTTTCTGTGAAATCCCCCAGATCCTGAAGCTCTCCTGCTCAGATGCCTACCTCAGGGAAGTCAGGTTTCTTCTGGTTAGTGCATGTTTAGGTGTTGTTTTTTTTTGTTTTCATTGTGGTGTCCTATGTGCAGATCTTCAGGGCAGTGCTGAGGATGCCCTCTGTGCAGGGTCAGCACAAAGCCTTTTCCATGTGCCTCCCTCACCTGGCCGTGGTCTCCCTGTATCTCAGCACTGCCATGTTTGCCTACCTGAAGCCCCCCTCCATCTCCTCTCCATCCCTGGACCTGATGGTGTCATTTCTGTACTCGGTGGTGCCTCCAGCACTGAACCCCCTCATCTACAGCATGAGGAATAAAGAGCTCAAGGAGGCACTGAGGATGTTATTGCAATATTCAGTATTTCAGAGAGGAACCCATCTTCTGCATCTGATTCCCTGAAATATACGTGGACAAGTCAGAAATATCTTTGTTCGTATATTTAAAAAATTGTTCATTCTTTTCAATATTATTCCAATATGCTAAATATTTTTTTATCTTTTTATTTTATAAATTTAAGATATTTCTATTCCTCTTCTACCTTTTCTTCTAACCCAAAGACCTCATGTAGAGGTGCTGCTAAGCTCTTTGTGACTAACTAAATAAAGGAACCAGCAGGTAGTCAGTTTCTGTGGATCTCATTTCTCATACACTTTTCTCAGGTACAGCAGTGGTTGTGGAATGAAGATCCCTGCTGCAACGTGCTGGAAAGCCCTGGTGTCCTCCTTTGGGGCTGCCCTTTACTGCCCTGGCAGGCACTCCCTCCCTGCAGCCTTTGAGGCAGGGTCGCCGCTTTCTTGAACCCACGAATACTGACAGCAGCAGGACATGGTCGTTTTGGTGCTGGTCTCCCTTCTCTTCCACACTGCTGTCTTGTAGCACCACTGAATCAGAACTGGCCTTCCAGCCAGTGCCCCTTGAAGTACGGCTTTCAAAAGTGAGGTGGAGGAAGCACTGAGGAAGCAGCCTGATCCGATGTGAAAGTTCTCCCTGCTCAGTGCAGATCTTAGCACTGGAAACCTCCAGAGCTCCCTTCTGACTCTAATCCTGAAGGAAAGAAGTAGCAAGAGAGTGGAGGTAGGGGGAGGGAACACTGCTGTGGGCAGAGGTATTACTGGCATTTGTAATCCCTGCCAGGCATTGCAAAGTGACAGATTCACTGAGACTGGAGGGGACCTCCACAGCCCATCTAGCCACCCCCACTAGCCATGCATGGACACCTCCACCAGGCAGCCCAGGCCCATTTCCAGTTGGGCTTTGGTATCTCCAGTGATGGGGATTCGCCCACTTTTGGAGAAACATGATCCAGTGCTTGGTATTGCTCAGAGTAAAAGTGTTTTCCTGTGTGGAATGTCATGTATTCCCATGTCTTGTCCTGTCACCGGGCACTGCTGAGATTGTCAGGAAAATACCTGAGAGCAAGTCCATGTCTCATAGGCACTTCATAGCAGCAGGCAGAGACGGGGTTGAAGGACTCAACGCTTTTTCTGTCTTAGTCTGTACCAAAAAGCTCCCCTAGGCCTCTGTATTCAGTAAAAGAGATCAAGGATGAGAAGAGCATGTATTGAGAGGAAGGCCATGAGAAGCCACCAGGACAAGGGCCATTTTCTGCCCCTGCAGTGGACTGACCCTGGGCAAGGCCCAGCTTCGGAAACAGCCATGTTGAACGTTCATGGTGGGCAGTGAGCTGGGCAGGAGGCAGCCATGTGCCCTGGAAGCACAGGAAGGAAGGCTGTGGGTCACCTCACCACAGCCTGCAGAGAGCTGCAGGGATGTCAGAAACAGCCCAGGGCTAGGCTGTGCCCTGGGCCTATGAGCCCTGCCTGCCCTCCTCCTGCCATGCTGCATACACTGGCTGCAGCAGAGGGGACCACCAGCCAGCCCCTGCCACCCGCCTGGCCCCAGCCCTCTCCTGTGCCCTCCTTGCTGCTCTCTGATGCACGCCAGCACCTCCCTGTGCGTGCCGGCCAGCACATCTGCTGAGGGCCAGGGCGGCTGCTGCAGGGGCAGGGAGCTCAGCATGGCCCTTGGAGCCCCCTGCCCTGGGCCTGCCTCTGCCCTTGGGCTAGGCCCCGGCCTTGGCTCTGCTGGCAGGAGCGCTTTTGTCATGGGCTTCCTGGCCTCCCCTCGCCTGCGCACAGCTGCTGCCCACTCAGGCTGCTGCCACAAACGTGTCCTCACAAGCAGCACCACCCCTTGGGCTGCTTCTCCTGGCCTCCCCCACTCAACTGCCTTGACTCCTTGTCTCTGCTGGGCCCCACCTTCCACACCCAAATGCCTTCCTTCACTGTCATCTCCCTTCCCCTGCCCCGTGGGTTGACAGAATCATGGGATATATGACCTTTAGGTGTTGTCATGCTTGTGTAACCAGATTGGTGATGGCAGAAAAAGACCGTTCCTTCACTAGTGATCAAAATCCTTCTTCATGTTAGGCCACAACTTAACATCCCTCACACTTCTTAGAGTGTTTGCTTTATCTCAGGGATGAACTGCATTAGGTCTCCTTGAATAGTCTGAGGAACAACGCAATGCTTATTGCCTTCTGACACTCCAGCACAATACCTGTGAGTTTACCTTACTGTGTGCATTGACCTGACGGGGCATTTCACATTTTTTGCTTTCATATCCCAGACGGAAGGAGATGATTCCCAAACTGGGACATGCCGATGGGTTCTGCTTCAGCCATTTGAGGTGTCCTGTTCTTGAGTATTTCAGGATGACTTTTGCCACAAGTCCTGCACTGTAATGCATCCCTTGGCTGTCATCGCCCTGTCCCCTGTACTGTGGGATGACTGTGCTGCGGTGGGACGTGTTTCCAGTGTTTCATCTACCGGACACTGTGATGAATACTATGAGCAGGACTAGAGGGGTCCTCCTTTCAGCCAGGGGGAGGCGGGAAGAAAGGAACAATTGGGTTTACTGGACTGTATATTTAATGGCCTGGCACTTCAGATCCACAAATATATCAGGCTCTACTAGACACCGGTGCACAGAGTACCCTGATGCCATTAAGCTAGAAAGAGGTAGAACCCACCTGTATTTCTGGAGTGACAGGGGCATCCCAACAGTTAACTGTACTGGAGGCTGAAGTGAGTCTAACTGGGAAGGAATGGCAAAAGCACCCCATTGGGACTGGCCCAGAGGCTATGTGCATCCTCAGCATAGACTGCTTCAGGAGAGGGAACTTCAGAGTTCCAAGAGGACACCACCAGTGGGGCTTTGGCATACCTGCCTTGGAGACAAAGGACATGAAAGTGTTGTCTACTTTGCTTGGCCTTCCACAGAATCCTTCTGTTGGGGGTTTGCTGAGGGTTGAAGAACAGCAGGTGCCAATGGCTACCATGGTGGCGCACCTGAGGCAGTGTCGTGCTAACCGAGACTCTCTGATTGCCATCCATGAGCTGGGTCATTGACTGGAGAGCCAAGGTGTAGATGTAGAGCTTGGGAGTGTGGTTTAGTGATGGCCTTTTCAGCACTAAGGTAAAGTTGCCTGACCTGGGTGACACGTCCCAGAGCAGTGTCAGGCACAATGCAATTCTTTTTACCTTCTGAATCTATAGCACAGCAAGTAGGACTTTGCCCTACTCTATTGACTGGGCAGGTCTTTTCACTCTCCTCAATTTAGGTTTCTGTGTCTGGAAGGGGACAATCTCCACAAAGAGGCCATGCTCATGGGTACAGCTACAGCCAATAAAGATATATTTTCTTTATTTTTCACCTTGAGTTTTCCACAGAAGACCCAAGATAGTCCATGGATGTCCAGGTGTGTACTGAGGTTCAGGCTGAATTTCTCAGGATCCAATGGTCATTTCAATTTTATTTTATTTTTATTTTATTTTATTTTATGTTATGTTACGTTATGTTATTTTATTTTATTTTATTTTATTTTATATTTTATTTTATTTTATTTTATTTTATTTTATTTTATTTTATTTTATTTTATTTTATTTTATTTTATTTTATTTTATTTTATTTTATTTTATTTTATTTTATTTTACTTTATTTTATTTATTTTATTTTATCTGTAGGCACCCATGACCTATCTTAGAAAGGGTTTCATGCGTGGGCTGGGCTGCAGTTACAGGGACAATGACCACTGTTTGCAGTGGAGGTGTCAGACCAGCACACTCAGCTCTTCCTCTTGATGAAAGTCTCCAAAGAAGTCACTCTGGATGAATAGCAATAGGAGAATTATGCTGAAAACTGAAATGCAGCAAAATTCAGCCTTTGAAACTATAAAATGGTTTTATTAGTTGCTCTTTGAAATCTTCTTCCTTAATTGCATCTTGCAAGCTCTGCAATTAGATATAAAAGGCATGAAGGCTTGAAGAAACTATCGAAGAGATGTTAGGAGTTTCTGCATTTTAATGAGTTCCATGGTTTATTTTGGTGGTAAGTCTATGACGTTCAGGTACTGAGAGGAGAATGATGCAACTGTTAGAGAAATTAAAGTCAGGAGGAAAAGCTGAAGTGACTTGGAGTATTAATGGGCCCCACTGAGGGCTGTTACTAACAAAGCCTCCCCAGGGCCTTGTTAGGGCAGATAATTGCAAGGGTTGCAAGCAATCAGTGAGGCCTCATTGCAACGAGTATAACATCTCTCCTCATAAGCTCTAGCCAAGGAGACAAATATCTCAGGGTTGTTAGCAACTTCCCTTTTTACCAGCACCCTCTGCCTTCTCCTCTGCAGGTTTTCTAATGCTGTCCCACACATTGCCCTATTTCCTTGAAGTCTGCAGACACCCATCTCTGTTCACCACTTTGCTCTCATCCCTTGCTTTCTCCCATGTCTCGTCAACCCTCACCAGCTGTTCCTAGAAACACAAAGCCAGGGTCTGATGAGAGGGTGACCTCTGGCACTACAGCAAAACCCCTTGAGAGACATTTCTTCCTCCTTGTGGCCAGTTCCAACCTTCCAGGGCACACTTTGTGGCAAGTTTTTCCCTCCTGCTCTTTCCTACTACCACAGATAGCTCCATCAGGTTGGAAAACCTTCCTGAAGTAGGCATCCCAACCCAGCAGGCTCCTTGTGGTCAGTAAGCCAGCCAGACACAAGTCAGCTCAGCAGCAGCTTCCAAGCCAGGGGCCTGCTGCTGGCCTTGCAGCTTCTTGTGGAGACACAGCCAAGCCTTTTGCCTGCTGCTTTCCAGTCCTGGACTCAAGCAGAAGGGACAGGACAACCCATCTGGGGGCCTTCTTTCTGTCTGGGTCGTCCTGGCTCTGGAGGCAGAGGGGATCCCCCAGTCAGCATGCCAAGCAGGTGCCTTCTGCTGGCCTAGCAGGGCCACTGCCACATGTCAGCCCAAAAGTGCAGCTCCCAGGGAGAAGGCAAGGCTGACCTGCCACCTCCAGACACAAGTGACCTCCCAGTCCCTTTCTGTGACACGTTCCTGCTGCTGCCCTATCAAGTGCAGAGACAGAAGTGACCTCACAGTCCCTGCCACAGTCACATTCCTCCTACTGGGGCAGGAGATCCTGAGGCAGAGCTGAGCTCCTCAGAGCATTCCCACCCATCTCCTCCTTGTGGCCCACAAGCTGATGTTCTTGAACCACCCCAAAAATTTTGTTTCCTGCCTCCAACTTTTAGATACGGAATGGCTTCTGTGCACCCAGGCTATCTTTTTCCAAACCCTCATGCAGTTTGCCCCAAGCGTCTTGGAGGCAGTGGCCCCCTCTGTGTAGAAAACTGAAAGCAGTCCTAAAGGATGACTTCAGGCAAAAGCTGACACCTCTGACATGACAACCCCTATCCAAGACCTCTTCCACTATGGGGCCTACCAGGCACTTAGAAGGAGCCGATCTCAGAAACTACATGCACAGCAAGTGCCTTCTGCTGCCCTACCATGGACACTGGCAGATGTGAGCCTAAAGGCACAGATCCCAGCCAGGAGTCAAGGGTGACCTGTCAGCTACTTCAGAAAGCAGTCACCTCACAGGCCATTTAACAGCCATTAGCTTCCTGCTGGACTTGGTGTTTCTGACGCACCACTGAGCTTATAATACCACACCTACAAAACACCCCCATTTTGGGTCAGGACCTGCCCAGGTAGAAGTGATCTGGTGGTGATCCTCCAAGCTCATGGCACACCTGCTGGGCTCCCATCCTCTCTGACACACAGGAGCCAGTTCCATGCCAGTCCTGTGAGGTGCTAGGGCAGGAGGGACCTTGCAGGCAATGTTCCAGCCCCATGCCTGTTGGTGGTCTCTTAGCTCCTTGTGCACAGTGAAGATCACACTCAAGTCCAGAAGTCTGAAGCTGGGTTAGAAGACACTCATGTGAAGCATCCTTGAAGCCCCAGCCCCAGCTGGTGGTGTTGCTCTGCAGTGCGAGGGGGCTGTGGTGTCTGGGGCATGGGGGCACTCTGTAGGGCCATGCTGGGCAGGCTGGGAGGCAGACCCAGCTCATGGGGTCACTGCCATTGCCCCAGGGCTGCAAGGAATCATTCCCCAGGCTCCTTTGGTGGGGCTTTTTTGAGCCGTGGGGCTGCAGATCTCTCCTCTGCCTGCTCACATCAGATTGAGCACTTGAGCTCTGCTCAGTCCACCTTGGAGGAGATCCCCCCTTAGGAGGGAAGTGCTGCAGTGGAGGCCAGCTGTGCCACTGCCGTGCCCACTGCCTGTCCCTGCCTGCAGTCCCAGCACAGCCCCACAGCAGCACTGGCACCAAGCTGCAGGAGCAGCCGGGCCTGACCCCACCAGCAGGGCTCAGCAGGAGAGGGCATCAGTGGCAAGAGAGCAGCTCTGCATGACCCAAGCGCTGGTGCTCCCTGGCCGTGCTGCTGGGATGGGACTCTTTTCCTCTGCGTCCCTGCACATGGGCACTGATCCTGAAGTGCCAGGCCTGGTCTCAGAGAAAGGATGTCAGACAAATAAGGCAGTTAAATCTTAACTTCCTTAAGGTTAAATTCACAGAGAGCATGGCTTCACAATCATAGAGTCTATGAGCTATATTCAACAGGTACATCCATTTCATTTTAATGGGTGTTCATTAGCTGAATTAATGCAATAAGAATATGTACAAACACAACCACAACAAAAACAAACAAACAAACAAAAAACACAGAAAAAAAAAGAAACACAAACAGGTATACTGGCTCTTCCTCCAATTATTGACATTGCAAGTCACGTGCAGAAGCAGATCAGAAATTTCTTGCATCCAAGAAACATCTAGTCATCAATTTCCACAAGGAATCCTTGATCTCCTGGCTCCTCATGCTACAGATGAGGACGTGCTCTGCTGGAGGCACCACTGAGTGCAGAACTGCCACCACCAGATCCAGGGATGGGGAGGAGATGGAGGGGGGCTTCAGGTAGGCAACCATGACAGGCCTGAGGAAGACGGACACCATGGCCAGGTGAGGGAGGCATGTGGAAAAGGCTTTGTGCCAGCCCAGCTATAGAGACGACAGGACTGTCACCTAGATCCACAAGGTCTAATCCAAATACACTGCTCCTAACTGTGGCAGCTGGGCTCCTGGACCTGAGCCCCTCCTGGATGCTGGGGCTCTTTCCCCAGCTCCAGAGGAGATGGGAAGAGAAGGATACTGAGACCAATGAAATTCCACTGACATCTTTGTTGTCTTTCTCTACCAAGGAAGCCTGGTTCTGTATGTACATTAGATGATGTGGTCAAACCTTACACAAGATGTAACATTCAGAATGCTAAGAATGAGATTATTAAAAACAAAATGAAATATTGTTCAAATACTAACAGAGAAATATAATTTAAGAAATGTTGTATCATTTTATTGTTCAAATACTAACAGAGAAATATAATTTAAGAAATGTTGTATCATTTTCCCAAATACCCTTTGATTTCTGTTAGGATTACTATTAATGACAAACTTATGATAACACTAGTAACGATAAAAATGATATGATAGATGATATGCAGAGGCAGGGTGGTGTCATACCAGTCTTCTTCTCATGGCCTCACACTGCCCACCACATCCCACAGACCCCCAAGAAAAGTCCTGAGACAGATGTGGGGAGAGATGCAGGATCTCTCCTCACAGTGGCTGGGGCCAACCCTTGGCCCTTCTGCATCACCAAAACCAACAAAGACTTTTCCTAGGACAGTGCTTTGCCTGTCTGTAACCATGGCCTCCAATTATCTGCTCTAACAAGGCCCTGGGGAGGCTTTCTTAGTAACAGCCCTCACTGGAGCCCATTCATACTCCAAGTCACTTCTACTTTTCCTTCTGACTTTACTTTCTCTAGCAGTTGCATCATTCTCTTCTAGTACCTGAACTTCATAGCCTCAGCACCAAAATACACCATGGAACTCATTAAAACACAGAAACTCCTAAGGAGCCGTATCTCTCCCACCATTTTCTTCAAGTATTCAAGACTTGTTCAGCTAATTGTAGAGCTTTCATTTTCTAGTTAAGGGGGAAGATTTCTAAGAGCATCTAATAAAAATCTTTCTTCATTTCAAAGGCTGTTTCAGTTTAGAGCATCATTCTCCTGGATATATTGGTCTAGGGTTTCTCCTTGGAAGCCCTGCTTAGGTGGGAAGAACAGGGGTTTTCCTATTTCAAAACAAACAACAGGAAAACATGCTGCAATTTTCAAAAAAAAAAAAAAAACAAAACTCAAGTTCCTAATTTTGTTGCCTCCAGTGATGTTTACCTTCCCAAAAGGATGACTCTACATGATGTATTTTTCAGTGAGTAATAGGAAATTTCAGATAATTGTGTTAATATTAATCCGTAACATACTAATTCAATGATAAATGATGAGGGTCTTACTAAGGAAACCTTTAGAAAGACTGCTGATAGATGGGTGAGCTTGAACTCACTGAAACTCAAAGAATCAACTGGGTTGGTGAGAGTGGTCTGAATGATTAAAGAGAAAGGAGAGGGCAAACTAGGAGAATGATGGGAAGTGCATAGGTCCAGACAGGCAGCTGGGAAAGGGGACATTCAGCTGTCTGACTGTAAGCAACGAGGGAAAACCTCCAGTGACCCCGTTGTGTTTGAGGCATTTCCTTGGACTGGCAGATGTCAGAAAAGACCTGCAGGAGGCCAGAGCCCTTTGGGAAAATCAGGTGGAGCCAGGTGGAGTTCCCAGGGCACCTCCACTGCCAGCAGTGGTCTTAGTCCCTGTAACTGCAGCCCAGTCCAGCACAGGAACACCCCTTCAAAGACAAACCTCTTCTTCAGTGGGTTCCTTGGATTGACCTAGATTTGAAATGGCCACTGGACACCTGAGATACTCTCCCTTACTTAAACTAGACACTTGAACATCTGTTGATGACCTTCCTGGGTCATCTTTAGCAAACTCAGGCTGAAAAACTCAAGTATAGCATGCTTCAAATGGCTGAGGCAGAACACATCAGCTTGCCCCACTTTGGAAATGGCCCTCCAACTAAGGATTTGAAAGCAAAAAGTGTGGAATGACCCTGCAGGTCAATGTGCAGAGTAAGGGAAAGTCACACATATTGTGCTGGAGTAGTAGAAGGCAAAAAGCATTGCATTGTGCCTCAGAATAATCAAGGAGACATAATCCAGTTCATCCATGAAGAAAAGCAGAGAGAGAAGGATGTTGAGTTTGGCCTAACATGAAGAAGGATGTGCATCACTGGTGAAGGAACCAGCGTTTGTGCCATCACCATATTGTGAATTACACAAGCACCACTGCACCTAATGGTAAGCTGTCCACCCTGGCTTAGTATTCCCACAAAGCAGGGGAAAGGGAGATGACAGCCAAGGGAAACATTTGAGTGTGGAAGGTGGGGCCCAGCAGAGACAAGGCAGTGGGGTGGGGGAGGCCAGCAGAAGCAGCCCTAGGGGTGGTGCTGCTTGTGAGGACACGTTTGTGGCAGCAGCCTGAGTGGGCAGCAGCTGTGCACAGGCGAGGGGAGGCCAGGAAGCGCATGGCAAGAGCGCTCCTGCCAGCAGAGCCAAGGCCGGGGCCGAGCCCAAGGGCTGAGGCAGGCCCAGGGCAGGGGTGCTGCAAGGGCCATGCTGAGCTCCCTGCCCCTGCAGCAGCCGCCCTGGCCCTAAGCAGATGCACTGACAGGCTGCGGGGAGGGGACGAATGCCCTGGGCCCCCTTCCTGCTCTGCCCAGGCCAGCAAGGGCCCAGAGCGGCCTCCTCTCCCCTGCCCCTGCAGCTCTGGCCTCCCTTGGCACAGCCCTGGCTCTGCAGCACCAAGCCCTGCTGGGAGCCTTCCCCTGCATGCTGCCACCGCTCCCTGACGCTGCTGTTGCCCTCTGCCGGGCACTGCCCAGCCCAGCCCAGCCCCTGCCCACCTCTCCACACCTTCCTGCCCTCTCCCCAGCCCAGCCCAGCCCAGCAGCCCAGGCTGTGCTGGCCCCAGGGCAGTTCCCACCACAGGCTGCTGCAGGGCTCTGGGCATGGCCACCACAGCCCCAGCTCCTCGCAAGGCACCGCAGACGCAGCTCTGGCCCTCTTTAGTGTCTCCTGGGCTGGGGCCAACTATGGCAGTGGAGGTCCACTATGCTGCAGGTCCATTAAGCTTTTCCTGCAAGACCCATTGGCTCTAGTCCTGGCAGCAGCATTGGAAGAGGCTTCCAGACTTCTGGGTTTGACTTGAGCAGCCCCTTGTATTATTGTGGTGCTAGCAGGGTGGCCAGCTGTGACCCAGGGCTGCACAGTGCCTGCTGCTGCCTGCAGCAACAGGGATGCCACTGCAGAGAGGACAGGACTGTCACCAAGGTGCATGAGATATAAGGGCTTATCCAAACGTAAGAGCACAAGAGAACAATGAGGAAGCCAAAAGAGAGCAGCAGGGAAAAGGCCACGTCCTGCTGCTGGCCATGGCCATGGCTCCAGGGAAGCAGCAGCCCTGACCCGAAGGCAGCAGAGAGGCAGAGCCCAGCGGGCAGTGAGGGGCAGCCCCGAGGGCCACCAGGGCTACTCCTGCATGTGGCAGCTGGGCTCTTGGCCCTGAGCCCCTCCTGCATTCTGGGGCTGCTCCCCAAGCTCCAGAGGAGATGGGAAGAGATGGCAGCTCAGACCAGTGAGGTTCTCATGCATGTTTTTATTGTCTATATCTACTGAGGAAGCCTAGTTCTATAGGTAAATTAGACTACCTGATCAAAGTAATTAAAATAATTAACAGGCAGGCTGCTAATTTTAATATTTAACTCAAAATGTTATCATGTATTTGCTAAACTAGTTCTAAAGTACATTAGAAATGAAAGATTATCTCAACTCATTTTGGATATGCTACAAGAATGGATAAATTGATGAGAACTTTAGTGATGCTTTAACAAACGTTTAAATTGTTTGTTTATAACATCCTTAAATTCCTGGTTCCTCATGCTGTAGATGAGGGGGTTCACTGCTGGAGGCACCACCGAGTATAAAAATGACACCACCAGGTCCAGGGATGGGAATGAGTTTGAAGGGCACTTCACGGAGGCAGACGTGCCAGTGCTGACAAAAAGGGAGACCATGGCCGGGTGAGGGAGGCACATGGAAAAGGCTTTGTGCCGGCCCTGCTCAGAGGGAATGCTCAACACTGCCCTGAAGATCTGAACATAGGAGAAAACAATGAAAACAAAGCAACCAAGGACTAAAGAAACACTAAACACAAGTGCCCCAGCTTCCCTGAGGTAGGCATGTGAGCAGGAGAGCTTGAGGATGTGGGGGATTTCACAGAAGAACTGGTCCACAACATTGCCGTGGCAGAGGGGCAGGGAAAATGTAGTGATTGTGTACAGCTCTGCTGCCCACGAGGCTCCCGTAGTGCAGGGGCTTGCAGATGGCAATATAGCGGTCATAGGCCATGACCGTGAGAAGGGAAAATTCTGATACAATCAAGAAGACAAACCGAAAGAGTTGGGCAACACGTCCTTGATAGGAGATGGCCCTGGTGTCCCAGAGGGCATTGGCCATGGCTTTGGGCAGAGTGGTGGAGATGAATCCCAGGTCGAGGAGGGCGAGGTTGAGGAGGAAGAAGTACATGGGGGTGTGGAGGCAGTGGTCGCAGGCTACGGCGCTGAGGATGAGGCCATTGCCCAGGAGGGCAGCCAGGTAGATGCCCAGGAAGAGCGCGAAGTGCAGGAGCTGCAGCTTGTGCGTGTCTGCGAATGCCAGCAGGAGGAACTCGCTCACTGAGCTGATGTTGGGCATTTGGTGGTTCTGGCCATCGGTTACTGCCAAGGATGAAAAAAGCTTTAATGAATAAGAAGACATACCTGAGATAAAGTTCTTACATTTCTCACATAACTGCTATGAAAACCCTTTCAGTCAGGCATTTACCAGCTCCCTTTCATATGCTCTTCTTGATGCTGCCTGAGGGTGTCCCTGGGAGCAAGGGACCCTGCTCTGGGTAAGGAGTCAGTCCTGCCCCACTTCCAGAGGTAAAGATGAAGATGGGGTATTCTCAGATTCAATTAGCTGATAATAAAGAGCTTTTCAATTTTGTTGCTCCCAATTCACCCAACTGCGGAGCAGGGCTGCAGGAATTTATTTTTGTATTTTCTGTATAACTGCTTACCTGACCCTGTTTTCTAAGGCATACATCCTGGGCATTTCAAATAAAAACTTGTGGATCCTCAGATGAAAGAGTCCCTTCAGAGTTTCATTTAGAGGCAATTTTGAGCCATGCTTAGGCTCATTTGGCCTGTGCTGGCATTTATTGAGCTACAGAAATATTGTACTCGTAGGTTCATAGAGACATGGAGTCATAGATTATCCCAGGTTGGAAGGGGCCCACAAGGACATTCAAATCCAACCCCTGAATCTGTACATGAAAACCCCAAAATTGGCCTGTATCTGAGGGGTTTGCCCAAATATTTCTGGAATTCTGACAGCCTCAGTTCTGTCACCACTTCCCTGTGGTACCTGTTCCAGTGCCTAAGGAACCAGGACACTGCTGCCTGCCCATGTCCTGGCTGGGAACTTGTTTCTCTCTCCCCAAATCTCTTCCCTGTCCAAGGCCAACAGACCCCATCCCACAAGCTGTGTGCTCAGACTCACTCAGATTCAATGCCACCGCAAGTATCTGAAAGCACAGAAACTATAAAAGCCTTCCTCTTCAGATAATCCAAGCCTCAGTCTTCCTCTGGAAAAAATCCTTTTATAAATGCCATTCCCTACAGCATCTTCTAGTCCACATTAAATGTAGAGTAATGCAGAGCCTCACGGTGTCAAGAGCCTGCAGATGTGTCCTGCCACACGCTGCCCTCTGTTGTTGCACTCCTCAGTGCCTCCAAGCCCTCTCTCCTTCTCTCCTCTCTGTGTGCCAGCTGTGGTCAGAGCCCCCAGTCCTGCTGCACTGTGCAGAGGAGCTGCTCCTGGGCACAGCTGTCTCTCTGCAGCGCTTGCCAGGAGCTCCCCTTGGGCCCAGGAGCCCGGCCCAGCTCAGCAGCACAGCACCCGACCATGGCATCGCTTGCTCTGTGCCCTTGGGCTCCCTCGAGGTGTCCCCAAGGCCTCAGAGCTGACAACTCCCGAACGCAGCAGGGTCTCTGCTGGGGTGTGCTGATTGAGGCAGACCAAAGTCATCACCGAATTCTCTTCTCTGAAGAAAGGGAAGATACATTTTAGAAGTGTGATTTGTGCTGTTAGAGTGTGGTTGTCAAACATGAGAACCAATGATTCCTTAACCCCTATTTTGTTCCTGTTGTATTGCAGGATACCTCGGCCATGACAGGCAGGGATAATTTCATCTCTCTGAAATTTCTTCACTGTTCCGTTTAGGAACTGGGGAAGAAACTGCTTGGAAATTTTTATCCCAACAAGACAGAGGGGACCAGAATGCTCTAAAAGGGTTTCCATGAGGGAAGGGGAATGGTGCAATAAGCCATCATTGGCTGAGTTTCCACTACTGTGAATACGGAAGTTCCTCAACCCTTACAAACATCTCTCCCTCCTCTCTTACATGACCAGCACAGTGACTGGGATGTGGAACACCCTCATCACTGTGCTGGTGCTGGCCACCAAACACCTGCAGATGCCCGTGGCCTTCTTCCTGAGGGAGATTTCTCCTCCTTGCACACCTTGTACAGCTCCAGCACCCTCCGCCAGATGCTGGCCAGCTTCCTGGCCGGGGACAGCACCCCCTTCGCTCACAGAGGTGGCAGCACTCTCAGCTGCACCTTCTGCATGACCGCAGTGCTTCCTGCTGGGGGCCATGCCCTACGGTCAGCCCTGGGCTCTATGCCACCCCTCTTCTCTGCAAGGCTCAAGAATTGGAAGGCCTGACTCCAGAAGACAGCTGTACCTGAAACGGGTGAATTTCTCTCATGTACAGGAATTCTTTCTCCTCCTCCCAGCTACAGTTCTGTGGCCCCAGTGTCATAGACACCTTCTGTGGTTTTGTTCCATTGCTGGAGCTGTCCTGCAGTGCCACGGTGATTCTCATGGTCTTTGATTTCATAATCTACATTTTGGATCCAATCTTCCTCTTCCCTCCCATGCAGTTTTCATGTGTGTTTGTGTCCTGTGTTGATAAGCCCAAGGTCTTATCCACCTGCTCTTTGGTCCTCATGAGTGTCACTGTTTTCTGTGACACCACCCTCACTGTCTGTGTGAAGCCCATAAAGGCTGTACTCAGAGGTTTTAACCAAGCCCTTTCCCAAACCTTCATCATCCCCCTGCTCAGTCCTCAGGTTGCTTAGCAGTTGAGTGGGAAGGGTGAGAGACATGCTGGTGGAACTGCTCCAGACATTGTCATAAGATCTATCTGAGAGGCCTTGGATAGGACAGGTTGACCAAAGAGGTTCCTCGGGACTTGGAAAAGGCAGATGTCAAACACATCTTGTACTTGAAGGTCAAGCAGAATGATGATTAAGCCTAATCATGAATTAGAATGCCAGCCCTAGCCCTCACCCAAGAACTAAACAAAACTCTGACCCACAAAGCTTGCCCTTATCCTACATCTTGAGCAGGAATCTTGAGCAGAACACAAATCCCTCCCTCAAAGCCCTTCCATTACATTACCTGTAGAAGCTGACCTCTAATCCTTAAATGTTAAATTGACCACCTAACCCTCCACCACACACACAACACATCTCATCTTCAAACCCACTCCTATCCCTAACTTCAGCTGTTTGTCCCCTTGGGGAAGGGCTGGGACTGTGATGTCCTTGAGCAAAGAGTCACTCTCCAGTTTTTTTATAAGCCCCCTTTAAGTACTGAAAGACTGCAATGAGGTCACCCTGGAACCTTTTCTTCTCCAGGCTGAAGATCCCCAGCTCTCTCAGTCTTTCTTCATAGGAGAGGTGTTCCAGCCCCTTGATCATCTTCGTGGCCCTCCTCTAGACCCATTCTAATAGACCCACACCCTTCTTGTGCTGGTGGCCCCAGTCCTGGATGCAGAACTCCAAGATGAGCCTTACAAGTGTAGAGTAGAAGGGGTGAATCACCTGCCTCCACCTGCTTGCCACTCCTCTCTTGATGCAGCCCAGAATGCAGTTGGCCTCCTGGGCTACAAGCACACACTGCTGGCTCATGTCGAGCTTTTTGTCCAGCAGAACCCCCAAGTACCTCCCTGCAGGGATCCTCTCAATGAGTTCTTCTCCCAGCCTTTCCTCATATCTGGGATTTCCCGAGCCCAGGTGCAGCATCTTGCACTTGGACTTGTTGAACCTCCTTAGATTCACAGGGACCCAAATTTCAATCTTGTACAGCGCTCTTTGGTTGGCACCCCTTCCTCTGTTGCATCAACTACAGCACTCAGCTTGGTGTCATCTGCACACTTGCTGAGGGTGCACTCGATCCCACTATGTCATTGATAAAGATATTAAACTGTACCAGTCCCAAGACAGACTCGTGACAGATGCCACTCATCACCAGCCTCCATTTGGACATAGAGCCATTGAGCACCACTCTCTCAGTGTCACCTTCAAGCCAACTCCTTATCCACTGAATGGTTCACCCATCAAATGCATATCTCTCCAATTTGGAGACTAGGATGTCATGTGGGACAGCGTCAATGGTCTTACAGAAGTCCAAGTAGATGGTATCGGTCGGTCTTCCCGTGTTGTCTGATGTGGTCACTCCATTGCAGAAAGCCACCAGATTGGTCAGGCACCATTTATCCTTTGGTGAAGCCATGCTGGGTGTCTGAGATGACCTCTTTGTCTTGCATGTGCCTTGACGTCGATTCCAGGAGGATCTTTTCCACGATCTTTTGAGGCCCAGAGGTGAGGCTCACCATTCGGTAGTTCCATGGGTTCTCATTTCTACCCTTTTTAAAAATGGGAGTGATGTTTTCCTTTTTCCAGTCAGCAGGGATTTCACCCGACTGACAGGACTCTTCAAATATGATGGAGAGAGACTTGGCAACTACATCAGCCAGTTCCCTCAGGACCCTGGGGTGCATGTCATCAGTCCTCATAGACTTGTACTTGTTGAGTTTCATCAGGTGTTCTCAAACCTGCTCTTCACTTAGAGTGGGTGAGACTTTGCACCCCCAGCCTCCGTCTATGGGTTCAGAGAATGAAAGACTTGGGAAGCCTGACTGGCAGAGAAGACTGAGGCAAAGATATTGTTGAGTCCCTCAGCCTTCTCCATGTCTGTCATTACCAGTTCACCCTTCTCATCCATCAGAAAGGGGTACACTCTCCTTGGCCTTTCTTTTATGAGCCATGTATCTATAGAATCTCTTCCTATTATTCCTTGCATCACTTGCCAAGCTGAGTTCCATCTGTGCCTTGGCTTTCCTTATCCCATCCCTGCACATCCAAAACTGAAACATGTGAGAGGGCCTGGGAAAAGTAACCCTGGATCCACAGAAGCCATTTGGGAAACAAACCTTGAAGGTAGGAAGTGTGATTTTGCGTAGGTGCAGAGCTGATGGGCACATTGTGCAGCATGCGCCTAAAGACCTTTGTTTCCTTTTCGCTCCTGATTACAATGTCACTACCTTCTCAGGAAAGGAGGAGCCAACAGAGGTGAGACAGATACACTGAGATGGTAAATGTCATCAGAAAGCTGTTCCAACAAGATATGGGGAGGTCAGGAGTAGCCTGAACAAGAGAGATGTGAGATTTTGGGGTGTGAAGAGGAGCATGGCCAGCAGAAATTAATGATTCTGTAGAGGTAAGAGGGGTCATTTAATGTAGGTGTTACAGTAACACTGATTTAAAACAGTAATGTATTGCCCTTTCCTTATTTGAACCAGTAATTTTCATCTTTAAAGCTAAATGCTCCTCCAATACTCTGAGAGGAATCCACTACTCTAATGCCTGAACTTAAAGTATCCACTGAAGAAAAACGCAGCCTATAGACCCTTTTCCTTACCTTTTCTCTCCTGCTTACCCTAATTCCTTCCCTAAACACTAGCATTAAAATGCACTATTTAGCTCTAGAGAAGTTGTTGGCAGGCCTAAAAAAAACTTGAAACACAGGGCTTGCCCATAACCTTATGACAAACCTGATGGCCACAGAAGAACACCAGAGATTCCCATTAAGCCTGTGTTTATCCTCTAACTTAGACTGGTGAGCCCTAGTCCCTAAAGGACTAGAGAGAGGTCAGCCCTACCTCAGGATGTCCTGACCCAGCAGGAGGAATGTGACCGTGGAAGTGACAGGGCAGCAACATGATCATGTTATGGAAAGGGGCTGTGAGGTCACTTGTGTCTGGAGGTGGCAGGTCACCCTTGACATAGACTTGGGAGCTGCACTTTTGGGCTGACATCTGGAAGTGGCCCTGCTAGGCCAGCAGAAGGCACCTGCTTGGCATGCTGACTGGGGGATCCCCTCTGCCTCCAGAGCCAGGACGACCCAGGCAGAAAGAAGGCCCCATATGGGTTGTCCTGTCCCTTCTGCTTGAGTCCATGAGTGGGCATCAGGAGGCACAAGGCTTGGCTCTGTGTAGCCAAGAAGCTGCAAGGCCAGCAGCAGGCCCCTGGCTTGAAAGCTGCTGCTGAGGTGACTTGTGTCTGGCTGGCTGAGAGGCCGCAAGGAGCCTGCTGGGTTGGGATGCCTACTTCAGGAGTGGTTTCCACCCTGATGGAGTTTCCTTTGTTAGTAGGAAAGAGCAGGAGAAAAAAACTTGCCACAATGTGTGCCCATTGTCTTTAAGAGTCACAGACAGATTGAGCTCCAGCTTGGCTTTGGCCCTTCTAATTTTCACCTGCACAGCCCCATAACATTCAGGACACAGCTCCAGACAAACCAACAGCATGCATGAGAAGGAAGCACAGAAAAGGTGGAACCTGGCAGCTTTCCATTCTCTTCTGTGGCTCTGTGCTGCAATGCCATTCAACTGGTTACTCGTGTATTATCCAAACTTTCCTGATGCTGCTGTCTTCTCAAAGATAGCACAATCACATGCAAAGTTTGAACTGTCTGCCTGTAGACATGAAGAGCTGACAGAATGGAGCATCAGTGTGGGCAACCTTGAGAAACTGCAGGATTTTGCCTACAGAAACCTCTTGGCATTTACAAGGAGAAGAACCCCATACTGCACCACAGGAAGAGAAACCCACACATCAGGGCAGAATGGAACCTTGCTGAGTGAACAGTGGCCAGGAGGAGGAGGGCCTGGGCACCACAAGGGATGCCATATGAGCAGTGGTGCCTGCTCAGCAGCAGCTAGGCCAGTTTCCCACAGAGCTCCCTTACGAGGAGCATGGCCACCAAGAAGATCTGAGTTATCAGACTCCTCAGAGATCCAGTGTGGTACTACACAGAAGAGGGTCTGCAGCCAGCAGGAAAAGACATACAGGTCTAGGAGTCCCTCAGACAGCCTGGTGTGGAGAGGATCAAGGGCTCTACCAAGGCTGAAAGTCTCAACAGGACTCAGGTCTTTGTGTCCATGCCTATGGCTGTTGTCTCTGCCACTGACGCCTCTAAGGAGACAGCTGATTGTTAAAGCACCAGGGCCTCATTGCCTCCTCGCCCCCACCCATGAAGCAGGCAGGGGTCGTACCATTCTCCTGCACTTGGCCATGCACATCCCCATCTCCTACTGCCCCACAAAGAGCCCTGAGCAAGGTGTGGCTGCTAAGGATCTCCCTTCTCAGGGGACAGGGGTCAAGGCCTGGCCCTTGTTCTTGGTGACACACATCCAGTTTTCCTACACATCAGTGTCACCTTCACATTGCCTTTGTCTCCTTGTCCTCACTGCCTCCAGGGTTCTGCTCTAACGAGCTCCAAGGGAGGCTGTGTCAGTGCTGGCCCTCAGGGGGACACTGCAGGAAACTTGCCTCTGACTTGGACTTCTGGAGAGATGTCTTCAATTGTCTCGGAGTGCCTGAGGTTCGTGGGCTCATCAGCAAAGCCCCCAGAGGGATGATTGCAGTGCCTTGGGCTGGTGCTGTGCTGCTGAGCTGGGCTGGGCTCGTGGGACTGAGAGAGCTTGTGGCAAGAGGGCCCTGGTGCAGAGAGACAGCTGTGCCCAGGAGCAGCTCCTCTGCACAGCGCAGCAGGGCTGGGGGCTCTGACCGCAGCTGGCACACAGAGAGGAGAGAAGGAGAGAGGGCTTGGAGGCACTGAGGAGTGCAACAACAGAGGGCAGCGTGTGGCAGGACACATCTGCAGGCTTTTGACACCGTGAGGCTCTGGCAGCAGGGCCATGCAGGTGGGGTTGCCAGAGGGGTCCTCTACAGCTGGCACATCTGATGGCTGATAGCATCTGTCAGGGTCGGTCTCACTCTTTTGGTAATTTGGACTAGGAGAAACTTTAGAGAATGGCATTTATGAATGGGCATTTCAGGAGGAAGACTGAGGCTCGCTTAGTCTGAGGAGAAAGGCTTTTTTGGATTCAGTGCCCTAAGTGCCAAATTCTTGCAGTGGAGGGGAATCGGAGTGATTGTAAGCACACAGCTTGTGGTCTGGGGTCTCTTAGCATGGACAGGGAAGAGATGTGGGGACAGAGAACCAGTTCCCAGCAGAGCTATAGGCAGGCAGTGAGAGGGAGCTGCTGACAGAAATGCTGTTTGAGGGAGGGCTCAGGCACCTCCCTGGGACAATCGCTGCTCTTCTCTCCCACCAGCACAGGGCAGCTGAGACCAGAACGGATGGACAGACTGGCTGTGCTCTCTGAAGTACACTCTGCACTAGAGGAATAGTATCTATGACTCTGAGGATCCACAAGGCTTTTTTTGTAGTGCAGCAGGAACGACAGCATAGAAAAAAAAAATTGCCGCAGCCCTTCTCTGCCATTAGGTGATTTGGGAGTAAAAATTTCTTCATATGAAGAGTTAAACTGATCTGACAATACCCCATGCTCCTCTTTACTTTTTTTTTTTTTTTTATAGGTAGGGACTGTTAACTACACTGCCTACAGAAGAGTCCCCTGTTCCCACGGACTACTTTAGGCAGCATCCGTCAGGGCTCATGAAATGGACATGCCTAATGTCTGCTTAAAAGGCCAATATTGAATCAGATATCAACAGATAGTTGTGTTGTATTTTCTTACTGCCTTTTCCCTCCTTGTAGAACCCCATGGCCACAACCAGCAAATGCCCAACAGCAGCTCTGTGAGCGAGTTCCTCCTGCTGGCATTCGCAGACACGCGCGAGCTGCAGCTCCTGCACTTCGCACTCTTCCTAGGCATCTACCTGGCTGCCCTCCTGGGCAACGGCCTCATCCTCAGTGCCGTAGCCTGTGACCACCGCCTCCACACCCCCATGTACTTCTTCCTCCTCAACCTCGCCCTCCTCGACGTGGGCTGCATCTCCACCACTCTGCCCAAAGCCATGGCCATATCTCTCTGGGACACGAGAGCCATCTCCTATCAAGGATGTGCTGCTCAGGTCTTTCTCTTTGTCTTCTTGATTGCATCAGAATTTTATCTTCTCACTGTCATGGCCTATGACTGCTACATTGCCATCTGCAAGCCCCTGCACTATGGGAGCCTCCTGGGCAGCAGAGCTTGTGCCCAGATGGCAGCAGCTGCCTGGGGCAGTGGCTTTCTCACTGCTGTCCTGCACACAGCCAACACATTTTCCCTGCCCCTCTGCCACGGCAATGTTTTGGACCAGTTCTTCTGTGAAATCCATCAGATCCTCAAGCTCTCCTGCTCAGATGCCTACCTTAGGGAAGTCGGGGCACTTGTGTTTAGTTTTTCTTCAGCCTTTGGTTGTTTTGTTTTCATTGTGCTGTCCTATGTGCAGATCTTCAGGGCCTTGCTGAGGATTCCCTTTGAGCAGGGCCGGCACAAAGCCTTTTCCACGTGCCTCCCTCACCTGGCAGTTGTCTTTCTGACTATCAGCACTTCCATATTTGCCTACCTGAAGCCTAAATCAATCTCTTCGCCATACCTGGACTTGGTGGTGACATTTTTATACTCTGTGGTGCCTCCAGTATTGAATCCTCTCATCTACAGTATGAGGAACCAGGAGCTCAAGAAAGCCCTGTGGAGATTGATGATTTAATGTGTTTCAGGAGAATAAGTGCTCAGTCTGCTTCTGCAGATGAGTCTTAATGTCACTCATTATAGGAACAGCCTATATTCTGTTTCTTTTCGTTTCTGTGTGTGCATTTTATTAACCGATTTCCTTAGTTTTAGTTCAGTTAATGTTACCCACTAAAATGATATTGGTCATCCCAATTCCACTTTGGTATATATTTTTCAAGTCTAGCTCAGCAACTGTACACAAAGATCATGTCTGTCTGTGTACTTCAGGAAGGAGCTTGCACTGCCTGGTCTGTGTGCAGGGGTGCAGAGGAAAAGAGTCCCATCCCAGCAGCACAGCCAGGGAGCACCAGCACTTGTGGCATGCAGAGCTGCTCTCTTGCCACTGCCGCCCTGTCCTGCTGAGCCCTGCTGGTGGGGTCAGGCCCGGCTGCTCCTGCAGCTTGGTGCCAGTGCTGCTGTGGGGCTGTGCTGGGACTGCAGGCAGGGACAGGCAGTGGGCACGGCAGTGGCACAGCTGGCCTCCACTGCAGCACTTCCCTCCTAGGGGGGGATCTCCTCCGAGGTGGACTGAGCAGAGCTCAAGTGCTCAATCTTATGTGAGCAGGCAGAGGAGAGATCTGCAGCCCCAGGGCAAACAGCAGCCCCAGCAAAGGAGCCTGGAGAGTGATTCCTTGCAGCCCTGGGGCAATGGCAGTGATCCCATGAGCTGGGTCTGCCTCCCAGCCTGCCCAGCATGGCCCTGCAGAGTGCCCCCATGCCCCAGGCACCACAGCCCCCTCACTCTGCTGAGCAGCACCGCCAGCTGGGGCTAGGGCTGCAAGGATGCTTCACATGAGTGTCTTCTAGGCCAGCTTCAGACTTCTGGACTTGAGTGTGATCCTCACTGTGCACAAGGAGCTAAGAGACTGCCAACAGGCATGGGGCTGGAACATTGCCTGCAAGGTCCCTCCTGCCCTAGCACCTCCCAGAACTGGCACGGAACTGGCTCCTGTGTGTCAGAGAGGCTGGGAGCCCAGCAGGTGTGCCATGGGCTTAGAGGATCACAACCAGATCATTTTTAGCTGGGCAGGTCCTGGCCCAAAAAGGGGGTGTTTTGTAGGTGTGGTATTATAAGCTCAGTGGTGCATCAGAAACACTAAGTCCAGCAGAAAGCTAATGGCTGTTAAATGGCCTGTGAGGTGACTGCTTTCTGAAGTAGCTGACAGGTCACCCTTGACTCCTGGCTGGGATCTGTGCCTTTAGGCTCACATCTGCCAGTGTCCATGGTAGGGCAGCAGAAGGCACTTGCTGTGCATGTAGTTTCTGAGATCGGCTCCTTCTAAGTACCTGGTAGGTCCCATGGTGGAAGAGGTCTTGGATAGGGGTTGTCATGTCAGAGGTGTCAGCTTTTGCCTGAAGTCATCCTTTAGGACTGCTTTCAGTTTTCTACACAGAGGGGGCCACTGCCTCCAAGATGCTTGGGGCAAACTGAACCATGCATGAGGGTTTGGAAAAAGATAGCCTGGGTGCACAGAAGCCATTTCGTATCTAAAAGTTGGAGGAAGGAAACAAAATTTTGAGGTGGTACAAAAGCTGCTGGGCACATTGTGCAGGGTTCACCTACAGCCTTTGTGTTCTTCACCATCCTGACTTAGGTGCCACGTCAGTCTCAAGAAAGGAGTAGCCAACAGATATGAGACAGATACTCTGAGATCATGAAAGCCATCAGAAAGCTGCCCCTAAGAAGATGACTGATATGGGAAAGTCAGGAGAAGCCTGGCCAGGAGAGATGTGAGATTTGAGGGAGGAAAGAGGAGCTTGGCCAGCAGAAATTAATGATTTCTGTGAGGTTAGAACATTCAGGCAATGTTGATTTTGCTGTAACACTGACTTAAAATAGTCATATAAAGCCCTTGCACTATTTTAATCACTGACATTAATCCTCAAACCTAAATGCTACTCCACACCCTGACAGGAATCCGCTGTTCTTATGCCTGACCTCAAAGTATCCCTTCAAGACAAAACACAGCCTATAGACGCTTCCCTTTATCTTGAGTCTCTTGCTCATCCTGATCTGATCAGCTTGTGGGCCACAAGGAGGAGATGGGTGGGGATGCTCTGAGGAGTTCAGCTCTGCCTCAGCATCTCCTGCCCCAGCAGGAGGAATGTGACTGTGGCAGGGACTGTGAGGTCACTTCTGTCTCTGCACTTGATAGGGCAGCAGTAGGAACATGTCACAGAAAGGGACTGGGAGGTCACTTGTGTCTGGAGGTGTCAGGTCAGCCTTGACTTCTCCCTGGGAGCTGCACTTTTGGGCTGACATGTGGCAGTGGCCCTGCTAGGCCAGCAGAAGGCACCTGCTTGGCATGCTGACTGTTGGCATTGCTTCCTTGCAACACTGTGCAGGGCTGCGGAGGTGTCAAAATGAAGTTCTTCTAGTAACATCACAGTACCCACCACATCCCACAGACCACAGGACTAGCCCTGAGCAAGACAGGGGGGTGCAGGGTCTCCTCTCCCAGTGGCCGTGGTCGGGCCTTTGCTCTTCTTCACTGAAACCAACAAAGATTTTCTCAGCACAGTGCTTTGCCTGTCTGTAACCATGGCCTCCAATTAGCTGCCCTAACAAGGCCCTGGGGAGGCTTTGTTAGTAACAGCCCTCAGTGGGGCCCATTAATACTCCAAGTCACTTCAGCTTTTCCTCCTGAATTTACTTGCTCAAGCAGTTACATCACTCTCCTCTCAGTACCTCAGCTGAGTACAGTGGGACAATCACTTCCCTAGCACTGCTGGTCACACTGCTTCTTATGCAAGTCAGGATGCTGTTGGCCTTCTTGGCCACCTGAGCACACTACTGGCTCATATTCAGCCGACTATCAACTAGTGTTCCTTGTCCTTCTCTGCCAGGCAGCTCTCCAACCACTCATCTCCCAGCCTGTAGCTCTGCTTGGGGTTGTTGCGCCCCCCGGTGAGGAACCCCACAAAAGGAACCTCAGAAAACAGACGAGCAGGTTGCAACCTCTTGGCTGTATTCCTGGCAGCAGCTTTGGAGAGGCATCCAGGATACTGGGTTTCCTCTGAGCAAGACCCTCTTGTTACTGTGGTGCTAGCAGGGAGGCAGCTGTGACCCAGGGCTGCACAGTGCCTCCTGCTGCCTGCAGCCACAGGGATGCCACTGCAAAGACAACAGGACTGTCACCAAGGTACAGGAGATCTGACAGCTTAACTGAATAAAAGAGCAAAGAAGAACACACTGGAAACCAAAAGAGAGCAGCAGTGTCAAGGCCACGTCCTGCTGCTGGCCATGGCCATGGCACCAGGGAAGCAGCAGCCCCGACCCAAACTCCATGTAGCAGCTGGGCTCTTGGCCCTGAGCCCCTCCTGTGTACTGGGGCTGGTTCCCCAGCTTCAGAGGGGATGGGAAGAGATTGCTGCAGATAACAATGTAGATCTGATGTGTTTTGCTGTTGTTGTTGTTGTTGTTGTTGTTGTTGTTGTTGTTGTTTGTTTGTTTCTCTACATAAACTGCTTCTTTCGATAATTAGATGACTGGGTCATTGTAAATGAAAAAATAGAAATAAGAAAATCAGGTAGCAGGTTAAGGATAACATAATTTAAATCAAAACAAATAATTTGTAGAAAATATTTATAGAGAAATGTAGTAACAAAAAATTTTCCTCACAGTTCCTGAAATAATCAGGGAACTCACAAACATTATTGATTGCAAAGAAGCATGTATCCAAAAAGTTTTCTTACTGCATCCTTGAACTCCTGGTTCCTCATGCTGTAGATGAGGGGGTTCACTGATGAAGGAACAACTCAGTAGAGAACTGACACAATAAGATCCATGGAAGGGGAAGAGATGGAGGGGGGTTTCAGGTAGGCAAACATGACAGTGCTGATAAAGAGGGAGACCACAGCCAGGTGAGGGAGGCAAGTGGAAAAGGCTTTGTGCCTGCCCTGCTCAGAGGGCATCCTCAGCACAGCCCTGAAGATTTGCACGTAGGATAACACTATGAAAACAAAGCAACCAAAGGCTAAATAAACACTAAACACAAGTGGCCCAACTTCCCTGAGGTAGGCATCTGAACAGGAGAGCTTGAGGATGTGGGGGATTTCACAGAAGAACTGGTCCACAACATTGCCTTGGCAGAGGGGCAGGAAAAATGTATTGGCCGTGTGCAGGACAACATTAAGAAAGCCACTGCCCCAGGCAGCTGCTGCCATCTGGGCACAAGCTCTGCTGCCCACGAGGCTCCCGTAGTGCAGGGGCTTGCAGATGGCAACGTAGCGGTCATAGGCCATGACAGTGAGAAGGGAAAACTCTGAGCCAAAGAAGAAAACAGAAAAGAGAACTTGGGCTGCACATCCTTGATAGCAGATGGCCCTGGTGTCCCAGAGGGCATTGGCCATGGCTTTGGGCAGAGTGGTGGAGATGCAGCCCACGTCGAGGAGGGCGAGGTTGAGGAGGAAGAAGTACATGGGGGTGCGGAGGCGGTGGTGGCAGGCTACGGCGCTGAGGATGAGGCCATTGCCCAGGAGGGCAGCCAGGTAGATGCCCAGGAAGAGCGCGAAGTGCAGGAGCTGCAGCTTGCGCATGTCTGCGAATGCCAGCAGGAGGAACTCGCTCACTGAGCTGATGTTGGGCATTTCCTATTTCTGGGCTTGGGGTCCTGCACAAGGAACAGAAAAACACTGAGTGTTTATCAGAGCTATCTTAACAGAGTTATCTTACAGGAAAATATATATATATACATTAATATCCATTTTTCTTTTTAGCCTTCATTTCTCATTTCAGAGGAAAACTCATTCCATTTTTCATTTAATCCCTCCCAAATGATTCTCCACTTCCATTCAGACTTTTGACAGGTCCTTTTCATGAGTTCTGGCTGGTGCTGCTAGAGGGTGTCACTGAGAGCACGCGACTTGCTGTGGGCAATGTGGGAGTCAGTCCTGCCCTAAGCAAGTGGTAAAGATAATATGATGATT
The DNA here is from genome assembly GCA_026413565.1 of Aythya baeri. NCBI lineage: Eukaryota > Metazoa > Chordata > Aves > Anseriformes > Anatidae > Aythya > Aythya baeri. Next base: position 133,541 of record JAKRSJ010000126.1, on the reverse strand, counting down.
TTTCTTTTGTCTCTTTTGTTCTAGCAGCCCCACTGTATTCAAAGTAAATCCTTGTGTGTCATCAACGTGGTGATGGCTTCAGTGCAGTGTCCTTGAGAGAGCACATCAAGTCTATGTGTTAGTCCTAGTGTCAACTGCCCTGTGCTGGTGTCTCTTTGACCTACTGGACAATTGCACTCCTATGTTTGCCTGAAACAAACCAGGATACTGCTGAGAGCAGAGACATCAAGGCTCAAAGTGCCCAACTCCAGACCCCTAAACCAGTCCCCGTACTCCCTTTCCTCCAAGCACACTGAGGACTAACTCCATGGGCATCTAAACCCCCATCCCCAGCCAGCCTGGGAACAAGACCAGCAGCAGCACGGCCAGCTGGAGAAGCCAGGAGGAATGCCAGCGTGCTGCTGCCAGGGGAGGCAAGGCCAGGGAGGGACAGACGGACACTCAGCAGACCCTCCTGTGCTGCAGCTCTGCCTGCAGACAAAGCAGCTCATGCTCAGTGCAGGTGATCTGTGCTCATCTCAAGTCAGCAGACACCTCCAAAAGACAGGGCACTGGTCACTGGAGGATTTGCAGCTCCAAAAGTTCAGCTAGGATAAAACCTGAGAGGACCACAGTGATGATGTTGGTGTAGTTTCTGGGCTGAAGTGTGGGAAGGGACTTTATGAAGTTCATTGATTCAACATTGATCTCTAACTGCAATGTTCTAGGAGTCTCAGTCTGCAGTACAAACCTGACCACCTATTACCATGAAACCAGCCTCCACCCTACCACAGGTATCTGCAAGCACAGGCTACAGGAAAAGTCTTGCCTTTCAGGTAGCCCCTGCCTTGGTCTTCCTTTTGAAAACTCCAATCATAAATGCCATTCTCTAAAGCGTTTTCTACTCGTTTCTGGAGAAACAAAGAGACCCATCCTGACAGATGCTATCAGTAATCAGATGTGCCAGCCGTACAAGACCCCTCTGGCAACCCCACCTGCATGGCCCTGCTGCCAGAGCCTCACGGTTTCAGGAGCCTGCGGATGTGTCCTGCCACACGCTGCCCTCTGTTGTTGCGCTCCTCAGTGCCTCCAAGCCCTTTCTCCTCTCCTCTCTGTGTGCCAGCTGCGGTCAGAGCCCCCAGCCCTGCTGCACCGTGCAGAGGAGCTGCTCCTGGCCACAGCTGTCTCTCTGCATTGTCTGCCAGGAGCTCCCCTTGGGCCCAGGAGCCCGGCCCAGCTCAGCAGCACAGCACCAGCCCAAGGCACTGCAATCACCCCTCTGGGGGCTTTGCTGATGAGCCCACGAACCTCAGGCACTCCGAGACAATTGAAGACATCTCTCCAGAAGTCCAAGTCAGAGGCAAGTTTCCTGCAGTGTCCCCCTGAGGGCCAGCACTGACACAGCCTCCCTTGGAGCTCGTTAGAGCAGAACCCTGGAGGCAGTGAGGACAAGGAGACAAAGGCTGTGTGAAGATGACACTGATGTGCAGGAAAACTGGATGTGTGTCAGCAAGCTCAAGGGCCAGGCCTTGACCCCAAGTGCTTGGGAAGGGAGATCCTTTCCCTTCACAACTTGCTCGGGGCTCTTTGTGGGGCAGTAGGAGATGGGGATGTGCATTGCCAAGTGCAGGAGAATGGTACGACCCCTGCCTGCTTCATGGTTGGGGGTGAGGAGGCAATGAGGCCCTGGTGCTTTAACGATCAGCTGTCTCCTCTTAGGCCTCAGTGGCAGAGACAACAGCCATAGCCATGGACACAAATACCTGGGTCCTACTGGGACTTTGAGCCTTGCCATAGCCCTCTATCCTGTCTAAACATGGCTTTCTTATGGACTCCCATACCTGCACATCATTCACTGCTGGCTGCAGACCCTTGTCCGTGTGGTGTCACACCAAGTCTGAGCTGAGTGTGGGAACTCAGATCTTCTTGGTGGCCATGCTCCTCATAAGGAAGCTCTGTCGGAAGCTGGCCTGGTTCCTGGTGAGCAGGCACCACAGCACGTATGACATCCCTCGTGGTGCCCAGGCCCTCCTCCTGCTGGATACTGCTCACTCAGCAGTGTCCCAGGCTGCCCTGATGTGTGGGGTTTCTCTCCCTCTGGTACAGGACTGGGCTCTTCTCCATGTGAAAGTTGTTATAAATGGCTCAGGATTCAAATTAGGATTAAATAAAAAAATAGGATTTATTGAAAGAATATAAAGGAATAGAGGTAAGCAAACAGCGCTGGGTGCACCGGGAGTCTCCGCTCCACCAGGACGCACACCAGTTACATCACCAGTTACATCACAGCTCCTAGACTAATACATATTCATTACTACTTCTAAAAAAAATAGATTATTAAAATTAGCTTCTGGGGTGCAGTCCCTCCTACTGGAGCATGCGCAGTCTCCTCTGGGGTCTCTTCTGGGGGTCTCTAGGGGTCTTTCATGCTGAAGGCTCATAGTCTTCCTCTCCACCTTTGTACTTACTGGGCACCATACCAAGTTTACGGAACATCTTCTTCAAGTCTTGTCTCCCAGCCGCCCTTCAGCTTCTTTCTCCTTCCTCTTTATCTCTTGGCCCCCCCTAACCAGATACCAAAGATCCACATAGTATCCCATAACAGTCACTAGTTGTTATCAGTTGTTCTGAAACTCCCAGACACACGAGTAATTAAAACATTCTTCCCCAGCCATTCACAGACACATCTATAGCCGTGTTAGAAACAGAAGTCCGGAATAACAAAAGCAAACAGGTTCATAAATTTAAGAAGTGATAAATTGACTAGAATGAGGGGGAGACTGGGACACACTGCATCTGTGGTTCAAGAATTAAATTGCCAGTGCAGGGCCCAGAGGCAGACAGGATTCAAACAGAATTGTTCTTTATGGACACGAATTGTTAAAACATTCCTCACAAAGTGAAGAGTTTTCTGAAGTCTAAATCCTGCAATTTCTCAAGGTTCACCCACAGTGATGCTCCATTCTATCAGCTGTTAATGTCAGCAGGCAGACAGTTCAAGCTTCCTGTGATTGTGTTATCTCTGACCAGACAGCAGCAGCAGAAAGAGTTGCAGGGAAGTTTGGATAATTCAGGAGTAACCAGCTGAATGGAATTGCAGCATAGAATCACGGGAGAGTAGGTGATGGAAGGCTGCCAGGTTCAACCGCTCCTGTGCTTCGTTCTCATGCATGCTGTCAGTTTCTCTGGAGCTGTGTCCTGAATGTTATGGGGCTGTGCAGGTGAAAATTAGAAGGGCCAAAGCCCAGCTGGAGCTCAATCCATCTATTACTGTCAAAGACAATAAATAAGTAAATAAATAAATAAACAAATATATAACTAGTTTAAATGAAGGAGGATTAGGGAGAATCATAATGCTTTATTGGATTTTGTGGGGAAAACCTGTTGACAGGGGATGAGGTAAAGGCTGAGACACTTAATGCCTTCTTTGCCTCTGTTACTAGCAGCAAGACCAGTTGTTCCCCTGGACATTTCTTCCTCCTCATGGCCAGTGCCATCCTTCCATTGCACACTTTCTGGCATTTTTTTCTCTCCTGTTCTTTCCTACTACCAAAAGAAGCTCCATGAGGGTGAAAACTATTTCTGAAGTAGGCATCCCAACCCAGCAGGCTCGTTGTGGCCTCTCAGCCAACCAGACACAAGTCACCTCAGCAGCAGCTTCCAAGCCAGGGGCCTGCTGCTGGCCTTGCAGCTTCTTGGCTACACACAGCCAAGCCTTGTGCCTGCTGCTGTGCAGTCATGGACTCAAGCAGAAGGGACAGGACAACCCATCTGGGGGCCTTCTTTCTGTCTGTGTCCTCCTGGCTCTGGAGGCAGAGGGGATCCCCCAGTCAGCATGCCAAGCAGGTGCCTTCTGCTGGCCATGCAGGGCCACTGCCAGATGTCAGCCCAAAAGTGCAGCTCCCAGGGAGAAGGCAAGGCTGACCTGCCACCTCCAGACAGAAGTGACCTCACAGTCCCTTTGCGTGACACGTTCCTGCTGCTGCCCTATCAAGTGCAGAGACAGAAGTGACCTCACAGTCCCTGCCACAGTCACATTCCTGCTGCTGGGGCAGGAGATGCTGAGGCAGAGCTGAGCTTTCTCTAGCCCCCTCGGTATCTCTTTTTACTTTCTGGCTTAGAGATTAAGCAAAGTTTTAGTGGGATTGTTTGGTGTTCTGCTTGTGCTCTCACGTCTGTGGTTGAGGTATGGACAAGCTCTGTGGTTTACGGGTGTTTTACATCTGCCAAGGTGTTTAGGGTTAAATAGAGCATTTTAATGTTAGTGTTAAGTGAAGGGCTTATGGTTTTCAAGAGAGAAAATTGATTCCTTTCAGAGTGTTGTAGTAGCATTGAGGTTTAGGGATTAAAATCACTGTTTCCAGTAAGGTAAGGGACATACATTACTGTTTTAAGTCAGTGTTACTGCAGGATCAGCATTGCATGAATTCGCATACCTCTATGAAATCATTAATTTCTGCTGGCCATGCTCCTCTTACCACCCCAAAATCTCATGTCTCTTTTTCAGGCTGCTCCTGACCTCCCCATATCTTACTGGGATCAGCTTTCTGATGACATTTAACATCTCAGTGTATCTGTCTCACCTCTGTTGCCTCCTCCATTCCTGAGAAGGAAGTGGCGTTGTAGTCAGGAGGGAAAAGGGCACAAAGGTCTTTAGGTGCATCCTGTGCAATGTGCCCATCAGCTCTACACCTCCACAAAACCATGCTTCCAACCTACAAGTTTTGTTTCCCAAGTGGCTTCTGTGGATCCAGGGTTACTTTTCCCAGGCCCTCTCACATGTTTCAGTTTTGGATGTGCAGGGATGGGATAAGGAAAGCCAAGGCATGGATGGAACTGATCTTCTCAAGGGATGTAAGTAATAAAAAGAAGAGATCCTATAGGTACTTTGTTCAGAAAAGGAAGGCCAAGGACAGAGTACCCCCTTCTGATGGATGAGAAAGGTGAACTGATAATGACAGACATGGAGAAGGCTGAGGGACTCAACAACATCTTTGCCTCAGTCTTCCCTGCCAGTCAGGCTTCCTAAGTCTTTCACTTCCCTGAAGCCATAGATGGAGGCTGGGGAGCAAAGTCCCTCCTGCTCTAAGTAAAGAGGAGGTCTGAGTCCACCTGAAGAAACTGAGCACATGCAAGTCTATGGGGCTTGGTGACATGTATCCCAGGGTCCTGAGGGAACTGGCTGATGTAGTTGTCAAGCCTCTCTCCATCATATTTGAAGAGTCCTGGCAGTCAGGTGAAGTCCCTGGGGACCTGAAAAAGGAAACATCACTCCCATTTTTAAAAAGGATAGAAATGAGAACCCATGGAACTACCAAATGGTGAGCCTCACCGCTGTGCCTGAAAAGATCATGGAAAAGATCCTCCTGGAATCAATGTCAAGGCACATGCAAGACAAAGAGGTGATCTCAGACAGCCAGCATGGCTTCACCAAAGAGTAAATCATGCCTGACCAATTTGCTGGCTTTCTACAATGGAGTGATCACATCAGACAGCAAGAGAAGACCGACCTATGTCATCTACTTGGACTTCTGTAAGACTACTGACACTGTCCCACATGACATCCTTGTCTCAAAATTAGAGAGATACACATTTGATGGGTGAGCCATTCAGTGGATAAGGAGTTGGCCTAAAGGTCACACCCAGAGAGTGGTGCTCAATGGCTCTATGTCCAAGTGGAGGCTGGTGACAAGTGTTGTACCTCAGGGGTCTGTCCTGGCACTGCTACAGTTTAATATCTTTATCTATGACAGACAGTGAGATCGACAATGAGATAGTACATTTTGCGCTTTTAGCCCAGAAGGCCAACTGCACCCTGGGCTCCATAAGCAGAGGAGTGGCCAGCAGGTGGAGGGAGGTCACTTCTACTTCTACTCCTTGTACTCTACCCTTGTGAGGCCCCACTTGTAGTCCTGCATCCAGGACTGGGCCCCCCAGCACTAGAAGGGTGTGGGTCTGTTAGAACAAGTCCAGAGGAGGGCCACAAAGATGATCAAGGGGCTGGAGCATGTCTCCTCTGAAAAAAGGCTGAGAGAACTGGGGCTGTTCAGCCTGGAGAAGAAAAGGCTCCAGGGTGACCTCTTTGTGGTCTTTCAGTACTTAAAGGGGGCTTATAAAAAAGATGGAGAGTGACTCTTTGCTGAGTCAGATAATGAGAAGGCAAAGGGGAATGGTTTTAAGCTAAATGAGGGGAGATTTAGATTAGAAGTTAGGAGGAAATTCTTCACTCAGAGAGAGGTGAGGAACTGGAACAGGTTGCCCAGAGAAGCTGTGGATGCCCCATCCCTGGAGCTGATCAAAAACAGGTTAGATGAGGCCATGGGCCACCTGATCTCATGGGGGGCATCCCTGCTTATGGGCAGGTGGTGTGTACCAGATGACCTTTAAGGTCCCTTCCAACAGGAGCCATTCTGTGATTATATGGTCTCACTAGCTATACCTCAAGCATGACTCCCATCCCATTAGCCTTCCTGTTGTCTATCACCTTGTCCTGGTTTCAGTTAGCACAGAATTAATTTTCTTCCTAGTAGCTGGTGGAATGCTGTGTTTTGGCTTAGAATGAGAAGAGTGCTGATAACACCCCGATGCTTTAATTGTTGCAGAGCAGTGCTTATACTAAGCCAAGGACATCTCAGCCTTTGCTCTGTCCTGCCAACGGGCAGGCTGGGGGGTGCAGTAAGAGCTGGGAGGGGACAGACCCAGGACAGGTGACCCAAACTAGCCAAAGGGGTATTCCATACCATCTGACGTCATGCTAAACAATATATAGGGGTGGCTAGCCGGGGGGAGGGGGCCGGACTGCTCGGGGTTAGGCTGGGCATCGGTCAGCGGGTGGTGAGCAATTGCATTGTGCATCACTTGTTTGTACATACTATTATTACTTTCGTATTATCCCCATTGTATCATCATTATTATTATTGTTATTATTATTTTTGTTATTTTTTTTTTTTCCTGTCTTATTAAACTGTCTTTATCTCAACTCACGGGCTTCACTTTCCATTTCTCTCCCCCGTCCCAGAGAGGGAGGGGGGAGGGTGAGCGAACGGCTGCGTGGTGTTTAGCTGCCAGCTGGGTTAAACCACGACACACCTGACCAGAACAGAAGGTGCCTCACCATCATCTTCAATGTCTTGAGCATGCTTCTGCCCTTTATGGTTCCTATCTGTGCCACATTCCTCCTGCAGGTCCATCAGATCCAGAGACAGAAGTGACCTCCCAGCCTCCTTCACAGCCATGTGCCTCCTGCAGGCCCAGCACATCCTGAGGCACACCTGACCTCATCCCAGCATTCCCAGCCAGCTCCTCCTTGTGGCCTCTGATCTGATCACATACCTGTCACCTCACATGCCTCTTCCAATGCCATGGGACTGCTGCAGGACCTCACTGTCCCTGCCCTACCCCAAGGGGACAAGCAGCCTAAGTTAGGGGTAGGAGTGGCGTTGAAGCTGAGATGTTTTGTGTGCATGGTGGAGGGCTTTGGGGGTTAGATGATCAGGTTAATGTTTAGGAAGTAGAGGTCACCCTCCAGGGTTAAGGGAATGGCAAAGGCTTCAAGGGAGGGATTGGTGTTCTGCTCAAGGTGTCTGCTCAGGATCTGGGATAAGGACAAGTTTTGAGGTTTTTAATTTAGATTTGATCTGAGGTGTAGATTCAATAATAGCATTTTTATCCTTAGTTAGTCTTAATCACCCTTCTGTTTACCCTTCTTGTAGAAGATGCCTTTTACCTCTGCCTTTTCAAAATCCTGAACAACGTCTCTCCTTTATCTGGCCTTTCCAAGGTCTTTGAGAGAGGTCTTATGATGACATCTGCAGATCCACTAGAACCTGTCTCACCCTTCCCACACCACCTCTAAGCAACCTGAGGACTGACTGGGAGGATGATGATGGTTTGGGAAAGGGCTTGATTAAAATCTCTAAGGAGGAAGACCAAAAGTTCTTCTCTCTACTAGAGAAACATTTATTCATGCCAATGAGTATGTCCTGTTCCTGTGTGGAAAGATTAATGTTATGATTGCTTTAAACAAAATGCTGTACCAAATGTTTGAAGGGCATAAGATAATGATTTTTTTTTTTTCCTTGGCGATTGTATTAGTAGCTTATGTTATGCGCTGTTCCGCGCTTCACATGGAGAGAGATGATGGTGTTATAGAAAACAATGACACTTGTGAGGACAGAAAAGCAGGTGGATAAAGCTTTGAGTCTGCCAACACAGGACACACACACATGAAAACTGCATGATTAGGAACAGGAAGATTGGATACAAATACAGATTACAAAAGCAAAACCATGAGTATCACCGTGGCACTGCAGAACAGCTCCAGCAATGGGGCAAAACCACGGAAGGTGTCCACGACACTGGGGCCACAGAACTAGAGCTGGGAGGAGGAGAAAGAATTCCTGTACATGAGAGAAATTCCCCTGGTTCAGGTACAGCTGCCTTCTGGAGTCAGGCCTTCCAATTCTTGAGCCTTGCAGAGAACAGGGGTGGCATACAGCCCAGGGCTGACTGTAGGGCATGGTCCCCAGCAGGAAGTACTGCGGTCATGCAGAAGGTGCAACTGAGAGTGCTGCCACCTCTGTGAGCAACGGGGGTACTGTCCCCAGCCAGGAAGCTGGCCAGCATCTGGCGTAGGGTGCTGGAGCTGTACAAGGCCTGCAGGGAAGATGAAGAAGACCATGGGCATCTGCAGGTGTTTGGTGTCAGGCACCAGCATAGTGATGAGGGTGTTCCACATCACAGTCACCATGCTGGTCAAGTAAGAGAGGAAGAAGAGTTTTGTGTATGGGTAGAGGATCTTCCATGTGGATTACTGGGAAAACTCAACAAATGCTTAGTGTCCAATTCCCTTCTTGGAAAACCTTTTAGAGCATTCAGTTCCCCCCTCTCTTGTTAGGACACATTTAGAGGGGTGAAGAGATCCCTGCCTGTCATGGCTGAGGTGTCCTGCCATGCAGTGGGAACAGAATAGGAGTTAAGGGAGGGAAACATTTGTACTCATGTTTGATAACCACAGTCCAACAGCACAAATCACACTTTAAAAAATCAGTCTCTGACATCTACAGAGAGAAGCAGTTGGTGATGAATTCAGTCTGCTTCAACCACCACACCCCAGCAGAGACCCTGCTGCCTTGGGGAGCTGTCAGCCCTGAGGCCTTGGGGACACCTCGAGGAAGCCCAAGGGCACAGAGCAAGCGATGCCATGGTCGGGTGCTGTGCTGCTGAGCTGGGCCGGGCTCCTGGGCCCAAGGGCAGCTCCTGGCAAGTGCTGCAGAGAGACAGCTGTGCCCAGGAGCAGCTCCTCTGCACAGCGCAGCAGGGCTGGGGGCTCTGACCGCAGCTGGCATGGGGAGAGGAGAGAAGGAGAGAGGGCTCGGAGGCACTGAGGAGCGCAACAACAGAGGGCAGCGTGTGGCAGGACACATCTGCAGGCTCTTGATATCGTGAGGCTCTGTCAGCAGGGCACTGCAGGTGGGGTTGCCAGAGGGGTCTTCTGCAGCTGGCACATCTGATGGCTGATAGCATCTGCCTGGGTCATTGTCTCTATTTCTACAGAAAGGAGTAGAAAACGCTTTAGAGAATGGGAAATATGACTGGATATTTCAGGAGGAAGACCAAGGCAGGGGCTACCTGAAAGGCAAGACTTTTTTTGTAGCCTGTGCTTGCAGATTCCTGCAGTGGAGGGGAGGCAGGTTTCATGGTAATGGATTGTAGGTATTGTAGTGGAGACTGAGACTCCAAGAGAATTGCAGTGTGAGATCAGTTTGTCAGCAATTAAGTTTATAAAGTTCCTACGCACACCTCAGAACAGAAACTGCACCAACATCATTTTGTGGTCCTCTCAGGTTTTATCCTAGCTGATCTTTATGAGCTGCAAGCCCCCTGATGCCCAGTGCTGGGAGACATCTCTGTTTTTGGGAGGTCTCTGCAAGCTTGAAGTGAGCACAGATCATTTGCAATGAGGATGAGCTGCCTCATCTGCAGGCAGAGCTGCAGCACAGGAGGGTCTGCTGAGTGTCCGTCTGTCCCTCCCTGGCCTTGCCTCCCCTGGCAGCAGCACGCTGGCATTCCTCCTGGCTTCTCCAGCTGGCCGTGCTGCTGCTGGTCTTGTTTGCAGGCTGGCTGGGGATGGGGGTTTCACATGCCCATGGCATGAGTCCTCGGTGTGCCTGGGGGAAAGGGAGTACGGGGACAGGGTGAGGGGTGTGGAGATGGGCACTTTGAGCCTGGATTCCTCTGCTCTCAGCAGGGTCTTTGTTCTTTTCAATCAAACATGTGAGTAGAACTTTTCTGCAACACTTACAGGGCAGCTGAGATCGTACTTGATGGACAGACTGGCTGTCCTCCCTGAAGAACACTGTGCACTAAAGTGACAGTCCCTTTTTCTCTGATAATGATCTACAAGGATTCCCTTTGAGTCCAGTAGAAATAGCCAGGATCGGTGGCTTGGAAACATTCCTCAGGAGTGGTGGGACAGCTGAAACAAAAAACTCAAAATACAAAAATTTAAAATAAAATTTAAAAAAGCCTCCACAATTCTGCCTTGCAGTTTGGTGAACTGGGAGCAACACTGGGGAAAACCTCTTTGAGATCAGGAGGGAAGTGAAACTGACATTTCCTCATGTTCCTCTTCACCTCTTGCTGTAGGACAGGACTGATTCCTGCACTGCCCACAGTAGAGCCCCCTGTTCCAACAGACACCGTCAGGCAGAATGAATCAGGATGCATGAAAGGGATCTGCCAAATGTCTGCCAAAAAGTGCACAATAAAAGTGATGATTTTAAATGAGAAATTGAATTCATTTTCCTCTGATGCATTTCTTGTATTTTATTATTCTCATCCTCTTCTTTGTTCAGGACCACATCCGGAAAAAAGCAGATGCCCAACGTCAGCTCCATCACTGAATTCCTCCTGCTGGCAGTCTCAGACACGTGTGAGCTGCATCTCCTGCACTTCGCGCTCTTCCTGGGCATCTACCTGGCTGCCCTCCTGGGCAACGGCCTCATCCTCAGCGCCGTAGCCTGCGACCACCACCTCCACACCCCCATGTACTTCTTCCTGCTCAACCTCGCCCTCCTCGACCTGGGCTGCATCTCCACCACTCTGCCCAAAGCCATGGCCAATGCCCTCTGGGACACCAGGGCCATCTCCTATCAAGGCTGTGCTGCACAGGTCTTTTTCTTTCTCTTCTTCATATCAGCAGAGTATTATAACCTTACTATCATGGCCTATGACCGCTACGTTGCCATCTGCAAGCCCCTGCACTATGGGAGCCTCGTGGGCAGCAGAGCTTGTGCCCAGATGGCAGCAGCTGCCTGGGGCAGTGGCTTTCTCACTGCTGTCCTGCACACGGCCAACACATTTTCCCTGCCCCTCTGCCACGGCAATGCTGTGGACCAGTTCTTCTGTGAAATCCCCCACATCCTCAAGCTCTCCTGCTCAGATTCCTATCTCAGAGAAGTTTGGGCAGTTCTGTTTAGTATCTTTTTAGCATTTGGTTGTCTTGTTTTCATTGTGTTGTCCTATGTGCAGATCTTCAGGGCAGTGCTGAGGATGCCCTCTTCTCAGGGCCAGCACAAAGCCTTTTCCACTTGCCTCCCTCACCTGGCTGTGGTCTCCCTCTTCATTAGCACTGGCATATTTTCCTACCTGAAGCCCCCCTCCATTTTCTCTCCATCCCTGGACCTGGTCGTTGCACTTCTGTACTCAGTGGTGCCTCCAGCCCTAAATCCCTTCATCTACAGCATGAGGAACCAGGAGCTCAAGGACGCAGTGAGGAAACTGTTTCCATACATTCTTCTTAAGCATCCATGATGTGTTCAGAAAATGTATTTTTAATAATATGCAAATAATTTGATTTACATTATATCATATCATTTTTATCGTTACTAGTGTTTTCATAACATTATCATTAATAAGAATCCCAAGAGAAATCAAAGTGTATTTGGGAAAATGACACAATTTTTTACATTAGTTTTCTTTGTTAGTATTTGAACAATATTTCATTTTGTTTTTAATAATCTCATTCTTACCATTCAGAATTTTACATCTTTTGTAAGGTTTGACCACATCATCTATTGCACATACAGAACCGGGCTTCCTTGATAGATAAAGACAAGAAAGAACTCAGTGGAAATTCATTGGTTTCAGTTTCCTTCTCTTCCTATCTCCTCTGGAGCTGGGGGAGCAGTCCCAGCATCCAGGAGGGGCTCAGGGCCAAGAGCTCAGCTGCCACAGGTAGGAGCAGTGTACTTGGATTAGACCTTTTGGATCTAGGTGGCAGTCCTGTCCCCTCTATATCAGAGCTGGCACAAAGCCTTTTCCACGTGCCTCCCTCACCTGACCATGGTGTCTGTCTCCCTCAGGCCTGTCATCATTGCCTGCCTGAAGCCCTCCTCCATCTCCTCCCCATCTCTGGACCTGGTGGTGGCAGTTCTGTACTCAGTGGTCCCTCCAGCAGAGCACGTCCTCATCTGTAGAATGAGGAGCCAGGAGCTCGAGCATGCCCTGTGGATATAGATGACTAGATGTTTCTTGGATACAAGAAATTTTTGATCTGCTTCTGCACATGTCTTATAATGCAAATAATTGGCTTAATACCAGTATAACTGTTTTGTTTTGTTTTGTTTCTGGTTGTGTTTGTGCATATTCTTATTACATTAATTCAGCTAATGAACACCCATTAAGATGATATGGATGTACCTGTTGAATATAGCTCATAGACTCTGTGCATGTGAAGCCATGCTCTCCATGAATTTAACCTTAAGGAAGTTAAGATTTAACTACCTTTTTTGTCTGACGTCCTTCCTCTGAGACCAGGCCTGGCACTGCAGGGGCAATGCCCGTATGCAGAGGTGCAGAGGAAAAGAGTCCCATCCCAGCAGCACGGCCAGGGAGCACCAGCGCTTGGGGCATATAGAGCTGCTCTCTTGCCACTGCCGCCCTCTCCTGCTGAGCCCTGCTGGTGGGGTCAGGCTCGGCTGCTCCTCTCACTTGGTGCCAGTGCTGCTGTGGGGCTGTGCTGGGACTGCAGGCAGGGACAGGCAGTGGGCACGACAGTGGCACAGCTGGCCTCCACTGCAGCACTTCCCTCCTAAGGGGGGATCTCCTCCGAAGTGGACTGAGCAGAGCTCAAGTGCTCAATCTGGTGTGAGCAGGCAGAGGAGAGCTCTACAGCCCCAGGGCACACAGCAGCCCCAGCAAAGGAGCCTGGCGAGTGATTCCTTGCAACCCTGGGGCAATGGCAGTGACCCCATGCGCTGGGTCTGCCTCCCAGCCTGCCCAGCATGGCCCTGCAGAGTGCCCCCGTGCCCCGGGCACCACAGCCCCCTCACTCTGCAGAGCAGCACCACCAGCTGGGGCTGGGGCTTCAAGGATGCTTCACATGAGTGTCTTCTAGACTGGCTTGAGGCACACAGCTTCTGGATGTGAGTGTTAACTTCACTGTGCACTAGGAGCTGAGAGACCACCAACAGGCATGGGGCTGGAACATTGCCTGCAAGGTCCCTCTTGCCCTAGCACCTCCCAGGACTGGCACGGAACTGGCTCCTGAGTGTCAGAGATCCTGCGAGCCCAGCAGGTGTGCCATGGGCTTGGTGGATCACAACCAGATCACTTCTACCTGGGCAGGTCCTGGCCCAAAAAGGGGGTGTTTTGTAGGTCTGGTGTTATATGCTCAGTGGTGTATGAGAAGCACTAAGTCCAGCGAATGGCTGTTAAATGGCCTGTGAGGTGAGCTCTTTCTGAAGTAGCTGACAGGTCACCCTTGACTCCTGGCTGGGATCTGTGCCTTTAGGCTCACATCTGCCAGTGTCCATGGTAGGGCAGCAGAAGGCACTTGCTGTGCATGTAGTTTCTGAGATTGGCTCTTTCTAAATATCTGGTAGGCTGCATACAGGAAGAGGTCTTGGGTAGGGGTTGTCATATCAGAGGTGTCAGCTTTTGCCTGAAGTCATCCTTTAGGACTGCTTTCAGTTTTCGACACAGAGGGGGCCACTGCCTCCAAGACGCTTGTAGCAAACTGAACCATGCATGAGGGTTTGGAAAAAGATAGCCTGGGTGCACAGAAGCCATTCCGTATCCAGAAGTTGGAGGCAGGAAACAAAATTTTGGGGTGGTACAAGAGCTGCTGGGCACATTGTTCAGGGTTCACCTACAGCCTTTGTGTTCTTTTCCATCCTGACTTAGAGGCCATATCGGTTTCAAAAAAGGTGTAGCCAACAGATGTGAGGCAGATACTCTGAGATCATGAAGGCCATCAGAACACTGCCCGTACGAAGATGACTGAAATGGAGAAGTCAGGAAAAGACTGGCCAGAAGAGATGTGAGATTTGAGGGAGGAAAGAGGAGCTTGGCTAGCAGAAATTAATGATTTCTGTGAGGTTAGAACATTCAGGCAATGTTGATTCTGCTGGAACTGTGACTTAAAACAGTCATGTAAAGCCCTTCCCCTATTTTAACCAGAGACATTAATTCCCAAACAGAAATGCTACTCCACACCCTGACAGGAATCCACTATTCTTATGCCTGACCTCAAAGTACCCCTTCAAGACAAAACTCAGCCCATAGCCCCTTTCCCTTACCTTTACTCTCTTGCTCACCCTGATCTGATCAGCTTGTGGGGCACAAGGAGGAGATGGGTGGGGATGCTCTGAGGAGCTCAGCTCTGCCTCAGCATCTCCTGCCCCAGCAGCAGGAATGTGACTGTGGCAGGGACTGTGAGGTCACTTCTGTCTCTGTACTTGATAGGACAGCAGCAGCAACGTGTCAAGGAAAGGGACTGGGAGGTCATTTAACTCTGATCTAGCTGACAGGTCATCCTTGGCTTCTCCCTGGGAGCTGCACTTCTGGGCTGACATCTGGCAGTGGCCCTGCTAGACCAGCAGGAGGCACCTGCTTGGCATGCTGACTGGGGGATCTCCTCTGCCTCCAGACCCAGGAGGACCCAGACAGAAAGAAGGCCCCAACATGGGTTGTCCTGTCCCTTCTGCTTGAGTCCATGACTGCACAGCAGCGGGCACAAGGCTTGGCTGTGTCTAGCCAAGAAGCTGCAAGGTCAGCAGCAGGCCCATGGCTTGGAAGCTGCTGCTGAGGTGACTTGTGTCTGCTTGGCTGAGAGGCCGCAAGGAACCTGCTGAGTTGGGATGCCTACTTCAGGAGTGGTTTCCTACCAGATAGAGCTTTCTGTTCTAGTAGAAAAAAAAACAGAAGAGAAAAAAACTGCCACAAAGTGTTCCATGGTAGGTTGGCACTGGTCACAAGGAGGGAGAAATGTCCCTCAAAGGGTCATGCTGTTGTGCCAGAGGTCACCCTCTGATCAGACCCTGGCTTTGTGTTTCAAGGAACAGCTGGTGAGGGCTGACGAGACATCAGTGAAAGCAAGGCATGAGAGCAAGGTGGTGAATAGAGGTGGGTGCCTGCAGCCTTCAAGAAAATAGGGCGATGTGTGGGAAAGCATTGGAAAGCCTGCAGAGGAGAAGGCAGAGTGTGCTAGTAAAAAGGGAGGGCCCCAACATACGTGAACTTTTTGTCCCCTTGGCTAGAGCTTAGGAGGAGAGATGTTATATTCCTTGTGATGGGGCCTCATGGATTCCTTGCAACCCTGTGCAGCACCTCGGAGGTGTCATACTATTATTCTTCTTATGGCATCACACTGCCCAGAACATCCCACAGACCCCAGGAAGAGCCTTGAGCCAGACGTGGGGGTGCAGGATCTCTCAGTAGCTGTGGGCAGGCCTTTTCATCTTCACCAAAGCCAACCAAACTTTTCTCAGTGCAGTGCTTTGCCTGTCTGTAACCATGGCCTCCAATTACCTGCCCTAACAAGTCCCTGGGGAGGCTTTGTTAGTAACAGCCCTCACTGGGGTCCATTAATATTCCAAGTCTCTTCAACTTTTCCTTCTGACTTTACTTTCTCTAGCAGTTGCATCATTCTCCTCTCAGTACTTGAGCTTCATAGACTCAGTACCAAAATCCAAATGGAACTCATTAAAATGCAGAAACTCCTAACATCTCTTCCATAGTATTCTTCAAGCCTTCACGCCTTGTGCAGCTAACTGCAGAGCTTGCATGATGTAATTAAGGAAGAAGATTTCAAAGAGTTACAAATAAAAAGATTTTCTTGTTTCAAAGGTTGAATTTTGCTGCATTTCAGTTTGGAGCATCATTCTCCTATTGCTATTCATCCAGGATGACTTCTTTGGAGACCTTCATCGGGAGGAAGAGCAGAGTTTGCTGGTGTGACACCTCCACTGTCTTTGTCCCTGTAACTGCAGTCCAGCCCAGCACATGAAACCCTTATAAGATAAGTCAGGGGTGTGTTTAGAAAATAAAATAAATAAAATAAAATAAAATAAAATAAAATAAAATAAAATAAAATAAAATAAAATAAAATAAAATAAAATAAAATAAAATAAAATAAAATAAAATAAAATAAAATAAAATAAAATAAAATAAAATAAAATAAAACAAGATTGAAATGACCATTGGATCCTGAGAAATAAAGCCTGAATGTCAGTACACACCTGGACATCCATGGTCTCTCTTGAGTCTTCTGTGGAAAACTCAGGGTGAAAAATAAAGAAAATATATCTTTATTGGCTGTAGCTGTACCCATGAGCTTGGCCTCTTTGGGGAAATTGTCCCTTTCCAGCCACGGAAACGTACATTGAGTAAAGTGAAAAGATCTGCCCAGTCAATAGAGTAGGGCAAAGTCCTACTTCTTGTGCTATAGATGCAGAAGGCAAAAAGAATTGCATTGTGCCTGACACTACTCTGGGACGTGTCACCCAGGTCGGGCAACTTTACCTTAGTGCTGACAAGTCCACCACTAAGCCACACTCCCAAGCTCTGCATCTATACCTTGGCTCTCCAGTCGATGACCCAGCTCATGGATGGCAATCAGGGAGTCTCGGTTAGCGTGACGCTGCCTCAGGTGCGCCACCATGGTAGCCATTGGCACCTGCTGTTCTTCAGCCCTCAGCAAACCCCCAACAGAAGGATTCTGTGGAAGGCCAAGCAAGGTAGACAACTGTTTCATGTCCTTTGTCTCCAAGGCAGCTCTGCCAAAGCCCCACCGGTGGTGCCCTCTTGAAACTCAGAATTCCCTCTCCTGAAGCAGTCTATGCCAAGGATGCACATAGCCTCTGGGCCAGTCCCAATGGGGTGCTTTGGCCATTCCTTCCCAGTTAGACTCACTTCAGCCTGCAGTACAGTTAACTGTTGGGATCCCCCTGTCACTCCAGAAATACAGGTGGGTTCTACCTCTTTCTAGCTTGATGGCATTAGGGTACTCTGTGCACCGTTGTGCAGTATAGCCTGATACATTTGTGGGTCTGATGCACCAGGCCATTAAATATACCCAGTCCAGTAAACCCGATTGTTCCTTTCTTCCCCGCCTCCCCCTGGCTGGAAGCAGGCCCCCTCTAGTCCTGCTCATAGTATTCATTATGGTGTCTGGTAGACGAACCACTGGAAACACGTCCCCCCACAGCACAGTCATCCCACAGGACAGGGGCAGGGTAATGACAGCCAAGGGATGCATTTGGCTGCAGGAGTTGTGGCAAAACTCAGGCTGAAATACTCAAGAGCAAGACACTTCAAATGGCTGATCCAGAACCCATCTGCATATCCCAGTTTGGGAATCCCTTCTGTCAGGGATATGAAAGCGAAAAATGTGAAACGACTCATCAGGTCAATACACACAGTAAGGTAAACTCACAGGTATTGTGCTGGAGTCTGAGAAGGCAAAAAGCATTGTGTTGTGCCTCGGACTAATCAAGGAGACCTAATGCAGTTCATCTCTGAGATAAAGCAAACACTCTAAGAATTGTGAAGGAGATTGAATCGTGGCCTAACATGAAGAAGGATGTACATGACTGGTGAAGGAACTGTCTTTCTATTCCATCACCAAACTGGATTAGACAAACACCACAACACCTAAAGGTCATATGTCCCATGACTCTGTCAACCCACGGGGCAGGGGAAGGGAGATGACAGTGAAGGAAGGTATTTGGGTAGGGAAGGTGGGGCCCAGCAGAGACAAGGAGTCAAGGCAGTGGGGTGGGGGAGGCCAGCAGAAGCAGTCCAAGGGCTGGTGCTGCTTGTGAGGACATGTTTGTGGCAGCAGCCTGAGTGGGCAGCAGCTGTGCACAGGCGAGGGGAGGCCAGGAAGTGCATGGCAAGAGCGCTCATGCCAGCAGAGCCAAGGCCGGGGCTGAGCCCAAGGGCAGTGGCAGGCCCAGGGCAGGGGGCTACAAGGGCCATGCTGAGCTCCCTGCCCCTGCAGCATCCGCCCTGGCCCTCAGCAGATGTGCTGGCCAGCACACACGGGGAGGTGCTGGCGTGCATCAGAGAGCAGCAAGGCAGGCACTGGAGAGGGCCGGGGCCAGGCGGGTGGCAGAGCCCCATGCAGGGGCTGGTTCGGGGTCCCCTCTGCTGCAGCCAGCGCATGCAGCGTGGCAGGAGGAGGGCAGGCAGGGCTCGTGGCCACCTTGCTGGGGAAGAGCCCTGATATGGAGGACAAAGCTCTTCCTGCTTGGAAGGACAAGGTGCTCTTGCTTTGCCCCACACCTCGTGTCTTTACCCGCTCCCTGTGCACCACAGAGCAGAACCGGGCCCTGGGCCCTTCCTGACATCCCTGCATATCCTGGTGATATCAGTTCAGAAGGACATTTGGTTCTCTCCCTGTTAGAATAATAAAACCAAATTTGAAATACGTTGCTATATTTAATTAGATGGAAGACTAGAAACTTTTTATGTCTGATGCTACCTTAGTCACTAACACCTTATCTGTAAGGCCATACAAAATTGTAACCAAGGATGGAAGAGAGGGATAAGATAATCTAGGGCTGGAGTATGTACCTGTAAAGAATAGATGAGTAACTTGTGGTATACAAGCAGTGCTATAGGCTGGGAGATGAGTGGTTAGAATGCTGCATGGCGGAAAAGGCCCTGGGAGCATTGGTTGATAGTCGGCTGAATATGATCCAGAAGTGTACTCAAGTTGCCAAGAAGGCCAACAGCATCCTGGCTTGTATCAGGAACAGTGTGACCAGCAGGGCTAGGGAGGTGATCGTCCCCCTCTACTCGGCTCAGGTGAGGCTGCACCTCGAGTACTGTGTTCAGTTTTGGGCCCCTCGATACAGGAAAGACACCAAAAGACATCTCTACATGAAGGACATCAGGGTGCTCGAGCAAGTCCAGAGAAGGGTGACAAAGCTGGTGAGGGGTCTGGAGAACAAGTCCTACGAGAAATGGCTGAGGGAGCTGGGCTTGTTCAGCCTGGAGAAGAGGAGGCTCAGGGGTGACCTTTTTGCTCTCTACAGCTACCTCAAAGGGGGCTGTAGTGAGGTGGGGGTTGATCTCTTCTCCCACGTGCCCAGTGACTGTATGAGGTGGGAATGGGGTAAAGTTGTGGCAAGGGAGGTTTAGTTTGGATGTTAGGAAGAACTTCTCTTCCGAAAGGGTTGTTAGGCATTGGAACAGGCTGCCCGGGGAAGTGGTGGAGTCACCATCCCCGGAGGGCTGTAAGGAATCACTCGCCAGGCTCCTTTGCTGGGGCTGCTGTGTGCCCTGGGGCTGCAGAACTCTCCTCTGCCTGCTCACACCAGACTGAGCACTTGAGCTCTAGACAGTCCACATGGGACACAACATGGTGCTCAGCAGTAAATATTGGGGTCATCTTTCCAAGACAAGGTATCAGTTTCTCAGAGACTGGCAGCACAGAGGTCTGCTTGTGGGAATTGAGGATTTACAGAATATTCCTCATGTTTGGGATTGGAGATTCTTTTTCTTTCATTTTTCTTTTCCTTTCCTTTCCTCATGTGTCTATCTCTCTGTGAGTTTTTATGTTCTTTCCCCTCTCCCTCTAGATGTGTTTCCTCCTCTCCCTCTAGACGAGGAGGAAGCAGGCAGCTCATGCATGTGTAGTTACTAGTTCAGGTGAGGAAGGAGGATGCTGGCTATGCTGCAAGGAGATGGAGGTCTGTGAAGCTGCAGGAGCCCTGCTCTCTTGCCTGGCAGATCCCCAGCACACAGTGCCTGTGCCCCGCAGGGCCAGCCCCGCTCCCCAGGCCAGCACAAGAGGCCTGGCCCAGCCACAGAGCAGCCTGCCCCGAGCAGGGGCCTGCACAAAGAGCTTTCCCTTTGCCCTTTCCCCATCAGTGCAGGCCCAGCAATGCTGCCCTGCTCTTCCCCAGGGCCATCCCTGCTCCCAGAGAGCCTTGCCCAGGGCACTGTGTTTGTGTTGGCCTGGCCGGCCATTTCTGCTTCCCTCCCTGTGCTCTCTTCAGGGCCCCAAGCGGCCAGTGCTGCTGCGAGAGCCAGGGGCTGTGGTGCCCTGGGATCCCTGGGGGTCTCCCCCCCTGCCCATGCTGCTCAGGGTGGGCACCAGACCTACGTCCATGGGGATCTCTGCTGCTGAGCCCCTTTCCATCTGCCCTGATGGCTCAGCAGCACAGGGCAGTGCTGGGCAGGGCCATGGGGTGTCTCTAAGGGCACAAAGGGCAGGCAAGTGCTGCACCAGACCTCACCCAGAGCACTTCAAAATGCTTATCCTCAATTACTCTTCAGTCTTATGGGCCTTTGCCTGCTGGCTCTTCACCACCTCTGCTGGCATTGCACAGACCTCCTTTAGCCCATGGACTTCTCAGATTCACCTTTTCCTTTACCAGACCCTTCTTTGGATGGTCACACATTTTATGAGGTTCTAATCATTACCCACTGAGCACCCTGTCCCTGCAGATCCCCTGACATCTCCTGGAAGCTCTAGATTCCTCTACAGGCTGAAATCTTCTGCCTGCCCCACTGCAGAGGGTGCAGTCCCATGCAGTTATATTTAAGATCAGTTTTCATCTCGTTAGGCAAGTTCTGCCATAATTGAAGCTCTTAGTCCTGCCCTTGGTTGCTCAGGAACCACCCTGGGACTTTCAGCCTGTGTTCCTCACTCCATGACTAACCTCCAGAATAGAGAAGAGCAGGGAGCAATCCCTTGGCTCTATTCCTGATAGCACATTTGGAAGAGGTGTCCAGGGTTCTGGGTTTGCCCTGAGCAAGACTATCCTGTTACTGTGGTGCTAGCAGGGAGGCAGCTGTGACCCAGGGCTGCACAGTGCCTGCTGCTGCCTGCAGCAACAGGGATGCCACTGCAGAGGGGACAGGACTGTCACCAAGTGCATGAGATATCAGGGCTTATCCAAATGTAAGAGCACAAGAGAACAATGAGGAAGCCAAAAGAGAGCAGCAGCAAAAAGGCCATGTCCTGCTGCTGGCCATGGTCGTGGCTCCAGGAAAGCAGCAGCCCTGACCTGATGGCAGCAGAGAGGCAGAGCCCAGCGGGCAGTGAGAGGCAGCCCCGAGGGCCACCAGGGCTGCTCCTGCATGTGGCAGCTGGGCTCTTGGCCCCGAGCCCCTCCTGCATGCTGGGGCTGCTCCCTCAGTTCCAAAGAAGATTGGAAGAGAGGGATACTGAGACCATTGAATTTATGCTGTCTTCTTTATTGTCTATACCTACAGAGGAAGCCTAGTTCAATAGGCTGATTAGAAAACGTAGTCAAAGTAAATAAATTACTAAATAAATTAAACCAATATCAAAAGTTATGAAAATAATAAAAACAAAAAATATATGAAAATCTCTCATGTCAGTCACATATAATAGAATGGTAGCGTTTAGAGGATTATTATTATTATTACAATATGATAATAATACTAAGTACAAAAAACGATATGATACAAATCACAATAATGTTAACAACACTGATGCTTAAGAAGCACATATAGAAACAGTTTCCTCACTGCATTCTTGAGCTCCTGGTTCCTCATGCTGTAGATGAGGGGGTTCACAGCTGGAGGTACCACTGAATAAAAAAGTGACACCACCAAGTCCAGAGATGGGGAAGAGATGGAAGCGGGCTTCAGGTAGGCAAACATGGCAGTGCTGACCATCAGGGAGACCACAGCCAGGTGAGGGAGGCACGTGGAAAAGGCTTTGTGCCGGCCCTGCTCAGAGGGCATCCTCAGCACTGCCCTGAAGATCTGCACATAGGACAGCACAATGAAAACAAAACAAACAATGCTGAAAGAAAAACTAATCACAAGTGCCCCCACTTCCCTGAGGTAGGCATCTGAGCAGGAGAGCTTGAGGATGTGGGGGATTTCACAGAAGAACTGGTCCACAGCATTTCCATGACAGAGGGGCAGGGAAAATGTAGTGGCCGTGTGCAGGACAGCAATGAGAAAGCCACTGCCCCAAGCAGCTGCTGCCATCTGGGCACAAGCTCTGCTGCCCAGGAGGCTCCCGTAGTGCAGGGGCTTGCAGATGGCAATGTAGCGGTCGTAGGCCATGACAGTGAGAAGATAAAATTCTGATACAATCAAGAAGACAAACAGAAAGACCTGTGCAGCACATCCTTGATAGGAGATGGCCCTGGTGTCCCAGAGGGCATTGGCCATGGCTTTGGGGAGAGTGGTGGAGATGCAGCCCAGGTCAAGGAGGGCGAGGTTGAGGAGGAAGAAGTACATGGGGGTGTGGAGGTGGTGGTGGCAGGCTATGGCACTGAGGATGAGGCCGTTGCCCAGGAGGGCAGCCAGGTAGATGCCCAGGAAGAGCGCGAAGTGCAGGAGCTGCAGCTCGCGCGTGTCTGCGAATGCCAGCAAGAGGAACTCACTCACAGAGCTGCTGTTCATCATTCTCTGACCTAAAAAATCGCTGTCTATTGAAGAGAAGGCAGAGCAAAGTTAGAAAAGACTACTTAAACCAAAACCTATTACAAGCTTAAGAGCACCCCCAGCCCAAGTCCCTCTTTTTGCAGCAGAACCTCAAAAACTCTGAAAGCCTACTGCATTGCCCACTGCCCTCCCAGAAACAAGACCCAGCACGAGACCCTTCCAGGACCTGCAGCTGCATGGCCCTGCAGCCAGGCACTTACCTTGTCAAGGGCTGTGCACATTTCTCCTGCAGGCAGCTCTCAGCATCCTCCCACTGCCAACTGCCTCCAAGCCCTCTCTCCTTCTCTCCTCTCTGTGTCTGCCTCTGTGTCTCTTTCCTGCTGCGCTGTGCAGAGGAGCTGCTCCTGGCCACAGCTGTCTCTCTGCACCAGGGCCCTCTTGCCACGAGTTCTCTCTGTCCCATGAGCCTGGCCCAGCTCAGCAGCACAGCACCAGCCCAAGGCACTGCAATCACCCCTCTGGGGGCTTTGCTGATGAGCCCACGAACCTCAGGCACTCAGAGACAACTGAAGACATCTCTCCAGAAGTGCAAGTCAGAGGCAAGTTTCCTGCAGTGTCCCCCTGAGGGCCAGCACTCACACAGCCTCCCTTGGAGCTCATTAGAGCAGAACCCTGGAGACAGTGAGGACAAGGAGACAAAGGCTGTGTGAAGGTGATACTGAAGTGTACATAAAGTGGATTTGTTTCACTAAGTACCAGGGTACAGACAATAATGAATGATTTAAAATTTGAAAATACAGAAAAGGAAGATAAAATAGTAATTAACATTAAAAACAATAATAACGATAGCAATAACAATAACAATAATAATATGTACAAGCCAAGTGATGCACCATGCAATTGCTGAGAAACCCCTCACCGATGCTCAACCTGTCCCACTGACCCTGGCCAGCCGGCATCGGGATCTCTTGTGCACGTCCCTTGACCTTAATTTCTTTTCATGCTAAATCAGCTTTCAGAGGAAGTTGGAGTATTTTCTTCCCTTTCTCTAATACTCCCTCTGCTGTGTCACCCCACCCAGTAATGCCATCGATGTAGTGCAGGTGCTCAGGAGCTTCCTCCTCTTCCAGGGCAGTCTGAATCATGCTGCTGGCATGGCAGCACTCAGCATTGCGGGACTTCATTCAGGCCACGATAGGCCTCTGTTAGTGCACTCGGTTGGTGCTATACTGACTCAGGTGCACAGCTGTGGTAGGGATTGGCACCAGCTGTCCTTCAGCCCTCATTAACCTCGCAACAGAAGGGTCCTGTGAGAGACCAAGGCAAGGCAGACAACAGTATAATGTCCTCTGTCTCCAAGGCAGCTATGCCTCAAGCCCACTGATACCCTTTTGGGTCCCTGAAATATCTATCCTCTCCTGAAGCAGTCTCTTCCAAGGATGCACAGAGTCTCTGGGCCAGTGTCAATGGTGTGCTTTTGCCACTTAGACACACATCAGCCTCCAGTACAGCTCAGAGTTGGGATCCCCCTGTCACTGCAGACATACAAATGGGTTCGACCCTCTGTAGCTTGATGGCATTAGGGTTCACTGTGCAGTGGTGCCCACTAGCACCTGATACTTCTGTGGGTCTGATGTGCAAGGCCATGGAATCCACACAGTCCAATAAACCCGACTGTCCCCTTCCTCCCCCTGGCTGGAGGCACAGCCCCTCTAGTCCTGCTCATAGTATTCAGTACTGTGTCTGCAGGACAGCCCGCTGGAAATTGGAGCAGCAGTTCTCTAAGAACCCCTTTTAATGATTGTTTTTCCTTGCCACTCACATAGCCACGCCTCTAGGCTGGAGGTATATTTTCCATCCCACTTTCTCATGTGCTCTCCATGGTCACACCGTGTCCTGGTTTCAGTTAGAACAGAATTAATTTTCTTCCTAGTAGCTGGTGGAATGCTGTGTTTTGGCTTAGGATGAGAAGAGTGCTGATAACACCCCGATGTTTTAATTGTTGCAGAGCAGTGCTTATACTAAACTAAAGACATCTCAGCCTTTTGCTCTGTCCTGCCAACAGGCAGGCTGGGGGTGCAGTAAGAGCTGGGAGTCGACAGACCCAGGACAGCTGACCCAATCTAGCCAAAGGGGTATGCCATACCATCTGACGTCATGCTAAACAATATATAGGGGTGGCTAGCCGGGGGAGGGGGCGGGACTGCTCGGGGTTAGGCTGGGCATCGGTCAGTGGGTGGTGAGCATTTGCATTGTGCATCACTTGTTTGTTCATATTATTATTAGTAGTATTATTATCGTCATTGTATTATTGTTATTGTTATTGTTATTGTTATTGTTATTGTTATTGTTATTGTTATTGTTATTGTTATTGTTATTATTATTATTTTCCTGTCTTATTAAACTGTCTTTATCTCAACTCACGGGCTTCACTTTCCATTTCTCTCCCCCGTCCCAGAGAGGGAGGGGGGAGGGTGAGCGAACGGCTGCGTGGTGTTTAGCTGCCAGCCGGGTTAAACCACGACACACCGGTAAAACCACAGGGTGGCACATAGTGTGTGCCCACCATATCTCCTTTCCTGCCCTCTAATTCCAGGGAGGGGCCCCATTTCTCCCAGCACCAGAGCAGCAGAGGGATAGGGATCGCATGATTACTGATGCTCTTATGACTTCTTTCTCTTCGTCCTCCTACTCATATGATGGCCCAGCTTTTCTGAAGCCTGCCTCATCTTCTGACTAACTGACTTTCACATCCATTGTTTTTTCTTGCATATAGGAGCAACTGATACAGACAGAGCTTGGTTTTTTGGCTCAGACACAGGGCCCAGAAAAAGAGTTGGAGTTGCTGCAGGGCATTTTGCAGATGCTGTAGTAGCTGCAGGGTCTTTCAGAGGGGTTGGATTTACTGCAGGGCTTTTCACAAAGGTTGGAGTGGCATTGATTGTGGCTCTATAAGCACAGGCCAAGACCCAGCACACTGCAGTGGCATGTGTCTCTTTGGAAATGCCAGGGTGATAACACCTCCTTTTCAAGCATTTAACCATTTTTTTTTAGGATTCTGCATTTGTTTGGAGTGAAGTTCCAAAATTCTGGAGGTGCTGACTGCTGTATGTGCCTGCCCAGATCCTCCCTCACTCCCTGCCACTCCAAACTCTCCTGCCACCAGACAGAAATCTGAATGGTATTCTTAAGTAGTCCTGAAACACATTCAGGAGACATAACGATAGGAGCGTGCTGGTTTGACCATCCCAAGGATATTCAAAACTTTGAAGAGCCAGTGTAAATAGCCTGGAGGAGAAGGTTGAGGTGAAAGTGAAAGGGAGAGTGAACAAGTGGGGAAAAGTGACCTCCCCTGTGTCCCCCATGGCTTGGTTTCCTGAGGAGAAGTGGTCCAGAGTGTATTTCTTAATAGTTTCTGAGAGATGGCTTCCAAGGTATCATGGTAATGGCAGTGCTGTGTACAAGTACCAGATTAGTCTCAAGACCAGGAATTTTATCCTATCATAAGCCAGTGTTACACAACACATCAAAAGAATAAACTTGACGCAGCCATCAGAAAAGGTGAACAGCATGACAGGGGAGACATACAGTAAGTAATGTGCTATGTAACACAATTCTGAAATTTAGCACAACAGATCTGAGCTTAAAAGAAAAAGAGAGAAAGAGAGAAAGAGAGAAAGAGAGAAAGAAAGAGAGAAAGAGAGAGGAAGGAAGGAAGGAAGGAAGGAAGGAAGGAAGGAAGGAAGGAAGGAAGGAAGGAAGGAAGGAAGGAAGGAAGGAAGGAAGGAAGGAAGGAAGGAAGGAAGGAAGGAAGGAAGGAAGGAAGGAAGGAAGGAAGGAAGGAAGGAAGGAAGGAAGGAAGGAAAGAAATCAACTTTGTGATCACC
Source organism: Aythya baeri (assembly GCA_026413565.1). Classification (NCBI taxonomy): domain Eukaryota; kingdom Metazoa; phylum Chordata; class Aves; order Anseriformes; family Anatidae; genus Aythya; species Aythya baeri. Next base: position 107,010 of record JAKRSJ010000126.1, on the reverse strand, counting down.
AACTATTAAAATCAACTAATGCTTATAATAGCTTTCTTTTAACATGCTGTGGTCAGATCTGCCATTTGCTCAAAATTCGTGCTCCATGTTGGGCACCAAAAGAGTGTGGTTTGACCCGGGAGGCAGCACAGCACCACACAGCCATTCCCTCACACACACACCCTGCTACAGCCCGAGCAGATGCAAAAGAGAATGAGGAGGGGAAAAAAGATAAAATACATAAATAAATAAATAAATACATCTTGGATTGAGATAAAGACAGTTTAATAGGACAGAAAGGGAAGAGAAATAATATGAGCAATGATGATGACGATCATGATGGTGATTGCGTGTCCCACAGTAGTGGTACTCCCTACCCTGGCCAGCCACCCCATATTGATTGTTCAGCACGACATCATGTGGTCTGGAATATCCCTTTGGCTTCTTGGGGTCAGCTGTCCTGCTTCTGTCCCCACTAGCTTCGCATTCACACCCAGCCCTCCACTGCTGGGCAACAACTAAGCCATCAGTGTGTAATCAGCATTCTTCTCATGTTGAATCCAAAACACAGCTTCATACCAGCTCCTAGGAGGAAAATTACCTCAATCCTAGCCAGCTCCAGGACACCCACAGACTAAGGGCATGATATCCCTCTGCGTATATCAACAGAGAAAAGGTGGTGGTGATTAATTGGAAAGTACTGGAGCTGAGCATGATGCAGATGGTATGGAATATGGGCCGGATATTGTCCATGTGTCGGCTGGGATAGACTTAATTTCCTTCCTATTATATGATACAGTGCAGTGTTTTGTAAGTAACAGCATGCAAGAGAAGGAAGAACAGAAAAAGTGGAATCTGGCAGCCTTCTATCCCACACCCTTCAGTGGTTCTGTGCTGTAATTCCATTCAACTAGTTACTCGTGTATTATCCAAACTGTCCTGCAAACTCCTGCTGCCGTTGCTTTGTGAGAGACAGCACAATCATGGTGAGCCGTCTGCCTGCAGACATTAACAGCTGAGAGAATGGAGCATCTGTCCAGGGGAACCTCGAGAAACTGCAGGAATTTGCCTACAGAGACCTCCTGACATTTACAAGGAGAAGAGCCCAGTACTGCACCAGAAGAAGAGGAACCCCACACATCAGGGCAGACTGGGACCCTGCTGAGTGAGCAGTGCCCAGGAGGAGGAGGGCCTGGGCACCACAAGGGATTCCAAACGAGCAGTGGTGCCTGCTCACCAGAAGCAAGGCCAGCTTCCTACAGAGCTGCCTTATGAGCAACATGGCCACCAAGAAGATCTGAGTTGTCAGACTCAGTTCATATTCAGTGAGACTACCCTCCCAAAATTGTATACAGGTACAGGGAAAGAGGTACAGGTCTGGGATTCCCTAGTGCAGCCAGGTGTGGAGAGGACCAAGTGCTGTGGCAAGGCTCAAAGTCCAAAAGGAACCCAGGTCTTTGTATCCATGGCTATGGCTGTTGTCTCTGTCACTGAGGCCTATGAGGAGACAGCTGATTGTTAAAGCACCAGGGCCTCATTGCCTGCTCACCCCCACCCATGAACCAGGCAGGGGTCATACCATTCTTCCGCACTTGGCCATGCACATCCCCATCTCCTACTGCCCCACTGGCTGTGTCAGTGCTGGCCCTCAGGAGGCACTGCCACCACTGCCTCCACACCCCCATGTACTTCTTCCTCCTCAACCTCGCCCTCCTCGACGTGGGCTGGATCTCCACCACTCTGCCCAAAGCCATGGCCAATGCCCTCTGGGACACCAGGACCATCTCCTATCAAGGCTGTGCTGCACAGGTCTTATTCTTTCTCTTCTTTATAGCAGCAGAATATTCTATTCTCACTATCACTAATGTTAGTGTTAAGGGGTCGTACCATTCTCCTGCACTTGGCCATGCACATCCCCATCTCCTACTGCCCCACAATGAGCCCTGAGCAAGGTGTGGCTGCTAAGGATCTCCCTTCTCAGGGGACAGGGGTCAAGGCCTGGCCCTTGTTCTTGGTGACACACATCCAGTTTTCCTACACATCAGTGTCACCTTCACATTGCCTTTGTCTCCTTGTCCTCACTGCCTCCAGTGTTCTGCTCTAACGAGCTCCAAGGGAGGCTGTGTCAGTGCTGGCCCTCAGGAGAACACTGCAGGAAACTTGCCTCTGACTTGGACTTCTGGAGAGATGTCTTCAATTGTCTGTGAGTGCCTGAGTTTCATGGGTTCATCAGCAAAGCCCCCAGAGGGGTGATTGCAGTGCCTTGGGCTGGTGCTGTGCTGCTGAGCTGGGCCGGCCTCGTGGGACAGAGAGAGCTTGTGGCAAGAGAGCCCTGGTGCAGAGAGACAGCTGTGCCCAGGAGCAGCTCCTCTGCACAGCGCAGCAGGGCTGGGGGCTCTGACCGCAGCTGGCACACAGAGAGGAGAGAAGGAGAGAGGGCTTGGAGGCACTGAGGAGCGCAACAACAGAGGGCAGCGTGTGGCAGGACACATCTGCAGGCTCCTGACACCGTGAGGCTGTGGCAGCAGGGCACTGCAGGTGGGGTTGCCAGAGGGGTCTTCTACAGCTGGCACATCTGATGGCTGATAGCATCTGTCAGGGTCGGTCTCACTCTTTTGGTAATTTGGACTAGGAGAAACTTTAGAGAATGGCATTTATGAATGAGCATTTCAGGAGGAAGACTGAGGCTCGCTTAGTCTGAGGAGAAAGGCTTTTTTGGATTCAGTGCCCTAAGTGCCAAATTCTTGCAGTGGAGGGGAATCGGAGTGATTGTAAGCACACAGCTTGTGGTCTGGGGTCTCTTAGCATGGACAGGGAAGAGATATGGGGACAGAGAACCAGTTCCCAGCAGGGCTATAGGCAGGCAGTGAGAGGGAGCTGCTGACAGAAATGCTGTTTGGGGGAGGGCTCAGGCACCTCCCTGGGACAATCGCTGCTCTTCTCTCCCACCAGCACAGGGCAGCTGAGACCAGAATGGATGGACAGACTGGCTGTGCTCTCTGAAGTACACTCTGCACTAGAGGAATAGTATCTATGACTCTGAGGATCCACAAGGCTTTTTTTGTAGTGCAGCAGGAACGACAGCATAGAAAAAAAAAATTGCCACAGCCCTTCTCTGCCATTGGGTGATTTGGGAGTAAAAATTTCTTCATATGAAGAGTTAAACTGATCTGACAATACCCCATGCTCCTCTTTACTTTTTTTTTTTTTTTTATAGGTAGGGACTGTTAACTACACTGCCTACAGAAGAGTCCCCTGTTCCCACGGACTACTTTAGGCAGCATCCGTCAGGGCTCATGAAATGGACATGCCTAATGTCTGCTTAAAAGGCCGATATTGAATCAGATATCAACAGATAGTTGTGTTGTATTTTCTTACTGCCTTTTCCCTCCTTGTAGAACCCCATGGCCACAACCAGCAAATGCCCAACATCAGCTCTGTGAGTGAGTTCCTCCTGCTGGCATTCGCAGACACGCGCGAGCTGCAGCTCCTGCACTTCGCACTCTTCCTGGGCATCTACCTGGCTGCCCTCTTGGGCAACGGCCTCATCCTCAGTGCCATAGCCTGCCACCACCGCCTCCACACCCCCATGTACTTCTTCCTCCTCAACCTCGCCCTCCTCGATGTGGGCTGCATCTCCACCACTCTGCCCAAAGCCATGGCCAATGCCCTCTGGGACACCAGGGCTATCTCCTATCAAGGATGTGCTGCTCAGGTCTTTCTCTTTGTCTTCTTGATTGTATCAGAATTTTATCTTCTCACAGTCATGGCCTATGACCGCTACGTTGCCATCTGCAAGCCCCTGCACTACGGGAGCCTCGTGGGCAGCAGAGCTTGTGCCCAGATGGCAGCAGCTGCCTGGGGCAGTGGCTTTCTCACTGCTGTCCTGCACACGGCCAACACATTTTCCCTACCCTTCTGCCACGGCAATGTTTTGGACCAGTACTTCTGTGAAATCTCACAGATCCTCAAGCTCTCCTGCTCAGATGCCTACCTCAGGGAAGCTGGGCCACTTGTGTTTAGTTTTTCTTTAGCATTTGGTTGTTTTGCTTTCATTGTGCTGTCCTATGTGCAGATCTTCAGGGCAGTGCTGAGGATGCCCTCTTCTCAGGGCCGGCACAAAGCCTTTTCCACGTGCCTCCCTCACCTGGCTGTTGTCTCCCTGATGGTCAGCACTGGCATGTTTGCCTACCTGAAGCCCCCTTACATCTCCTCCCCACATCTAAATCTGGTGGTGGCTGTTCTGTACTCCATGGTACCTCCAGCACTGAACCCCCTCATCTACAGCATGAGGAATAAGGAGCTCAAGGAGGCACTGAGGATGTTATTGCAATATTCAGTATTTCAATGAGGAACTGATCTTCTGCATGTGACTCCCTGAAGTATACCTGGACAAGGCAGAAACACCTTTGTTCACATATTTCAATAACTGTTCATTCTTTTCAATATTATTCCCATATGCTAAATATGTCTTTATACTTTTATTTTATAAATTTAATATATTTTTCTTCTTCTGTGTCCTTCTACCTTTTCTTCTAAGCCAAAGACTTCATGTAGAGGTGCTGCTAAGCTCTTTGTAACAAAATAAATAAAGGAACCAGCAGGTAATCAGTTTCTGTGGATCTCATTTCTCATACTCTTCTCAGGCACAGCAGTGGTTGTGGGATGAAGATCCCTGCTGCAATGTGGTGGAAAACCCTGGTGTTGTTTGGGGCTGCCCTTTTCTGCCCTGGCAGGCACTCCTTGCCTGCAGCCTTTGAGTCGGGGTTGCCACTTTCTTGGACCCACGAACACTGACAGCAGCAGGACATGGGCGTTTTGGTGCTGGTCTCACTTCTCTTCCACACTGCTGTCTTGTAGCACCACTGAATGAGAACTGGCCTTCCAGCTAACACCCCTAGGAGTACAGCTTTCAAAAGTGAGGTGGAAGAAGCATTGAGGAAGGAGCCTGATCTGATGTGAAAGTTCTCCCTGCTCAGAGAAGATCTTAGCACTGGAAACCTCCAGAGCTCCCTTCTGGCTCTAATTCTGAAGGAAAGAAGGGCAGGACAGGGAGATAGGGGGAGGAAATACTGTGGTGGGTTGAGGTATTGCTGACATATGTAGTCCTTGCTCCACATTGTCCTCAGGGTTACATCATGAATGAGTTCATCCCCAAAAGATCCTCTGCACCATGAGCACCCGGTGTCCAGCTGGTTTGGAAATACTGCAGAGACGTTCTTCTGATGCTTGTGTAACCAGATTGGTGATGGCAGGAAAAGACTGTTCCTTCACTAGTGATCAACTTTCTTCTTCATGTTAGGCCACAACTGAACATCACTCACAATTCTTAGAGTGTTTGCTTTATCTCAGCGATGAACTGCATTAGGTCTCCTTGATTAGTCTGAGGCACAATGCAATACTTTTTCCCTTCTGCCACTCCAGCACAAAACCTCTGAATATTTTTTCCACATTGACCTGATGGGGCATTTCACATTTTTTACTTTCATATCCCTGATGGAAGGGGATGATTCCCAAACTAGGATACGCAGATGGGTTCTGCTTCAGCCTTTTGAACTGTCCTCTTCTGGAGTATTTCAGCCTGAGTTTTGCCACAACTCCTGCACTGTAATGCATCCCTTGTCTGGCATCGCCCTGTCCCCTGTACTGTGGGATGACTGTGCTGTGGTGGGACGTGTTTCCAGTGAGTCGTCTACCAGACACCGTAAAGAATACTATAAGCAGGACTAGAGGGGTTCTGCTTCCAGCCATGGGGAGGCGGGGAAGAAAGGAACAATCACGTTTACTGGACTGGGTATAGTTACTGGCCTGGTACATCACACACACAAATGTATCAGGCTCTACTGATACATCAGTACTCACCGGTGCACAGAGTACCCTAATGCCATCAAGCTAGAAAGAGGTAGAACCCACCTGTATTTCTGGAGTGACAGGGGGAACCCAATACATAACTGTACTGGAGGCTGAGGTGAGTCTAACTGGGAAGGAATGGCAAAAGCACCCCACTGGGACTGGCCCAGAGGCTATGTGTATCCTCGGCATAGGCTGCTTCAGGAGAGGGAATTCAGAGTTCCAAGAGGGCACCACCGGTGGGGCTTTGGCAGAGCTGCCTTGAAGACAATGGACATGAAACAGTTGTCTACCTTGCTTGGCCTTCCACAGAATCCTTCTGTTGGGGGTTTGCTGAGGGCTGAAGAACAGCAGGTGCCAATGGCTACCGTGGTGGCGCACCTTAGGCAGCGTCGTGCTAACCGAGACTCCCTGATTGCCATCCATGAGCTGGGTCATCAACTGGAGAGCCAAGGTGTAGATGCAGAGCTTGGGAGTGTGGCTTAGTGGTGGACTTGTCAGCACTAAGGTAAAGTTGCCTGACCTGGGTTACACTTCCCAGAGTAGTGTCAGGCATAACAGAATTCTTTTCGCCTTCTGCATCTACAGCACAGAAAGTATGACTTTGCCCTACTCTATTGACTGGCAGGTATTTTCACATTACTCAATTTAGGTTTCCGTGTCTGGAAGGGGAAAATTTTCCCAAAGAGGCCAATCTCATGGGTACAGCTACAGCCAACAAAGATATATTTTCTTTAGTTTGCATCTTGAGTTTTCCACAGAAGACCCAATAGAGCATAGTTGTCCAGTTGGCTGCACAGATTCTAGCAGAATTTCTCAGGTTCCAATGGTCATTTCAATTTTTTTGTTATTTTATTTTATTTTATTTTATTTTATTTTATTTTATTTTATTTTATTTTATTTTATTTTATTTTATTTTATTTTATTTTATTTTATTTTATTTTATTTTATTTTATTTTATTTTATTTTATTTTATTTTTTTATTTTATTTTATTTCATTTTTTTCCCTAGGAACTCCTGACTTCTCTTAGAAAGGGTTTCATGTGCTGGGCTGGGCTGCAGTTACAGGGACAAAGACTACTGCTGGCAGCAGATGTGTCAGACCTCTAGACTCTACTTTTCCTCCCGATGAAGGTTTCCAAAGAAGACACCATAGAAAAATAGCAGAAGAAAGATGCTCAAAACTGAAATGTAGCAAAATTCAGGATTTATAAACAGAAAATATTTTCATTAGTTGCTTTTTGAAATCTCCTTCCTTAACTCCATCATGCAAGCTCTGCAATTAGCTGCACAAGTCGTGAAGACTTAATAAAACTATGGAAGAGATGTCAGGAGTTTCTGCATTTTAATGAGGTCCATGATGTATTTTGACACTGATGCTATGGAGCTCAGGTACTATAGAAGAGAGTGATGTAACCACTTTAGCAAGTAAAGTCAGGAGGAAAAGTTGAAGCAACTTGGAGTATGAATGGGCCCAACTGAGGGCTGTTACTAAGAAAGCCTCCTCAGGGATGTGTTAGGGTAGATAATTAGAGACCATGATTGCAGACTGGCAAAGTCCTGTGCTGAGAAAAGTCTTGGTTGGTTTTAGTGAAGCAGAAGAGCCAAGGCCTGACCCCAGCCACTGGGAGAGGAGATCCTGCATCCCCATGTCTGGCTCAAGGCTGTTCCTGGGATCTGTGGGATGGAGTGGGCACTGGGATGCCATGAGAAGAACAGTGGTATGACACCTCTGAGCTGATGCTTAGAGTTGAAAGAAATCAATTAAGGCCCATCAGAATTAATATAACATATCTCCCAACAAACTCTAGCCAAGGGGACAAAAACCCCAGGGCTTTTGGGGCCTTCCCTTTTTACCAGCACCCTCTGCCTTCTCCTCTGCAGGCTTTCCTATGCTGTCCCACATTTTGCCCTATTTTCTTCAAATCTACAAACACCCATCTCTGCCCACAACCTTGCTCTCATCCTTTGTTTCACCCATGTCTCGCCAACTCTCACCAGGTACTCCTTGAAAGACAAAGCCCAGGTCTGATCAGACACAAGCCACCTCAGCAGCATCTTCCAAGCCAGGGGCCTGCTGCTGGCCTTGCAGCTTCTTGGCTACACATAGTCAAGCCTTGTGCCTTCTGCTGCGCAGTCATGGACTCAAGCAGGAGGGACAGGACAACCCATCTGGGGGCCTTCTTTCTGCGTGGGTCCTCCTGGCTCTGGAGGCAGAGGGGATCCCCCAGTCAGCATGCCAAGCAGGTGCCTTGTGCTGGCCTAGCAGGGCCACTGCCAGATGTCAGCCCAAAAGTGCAGCTCCCAGGAAGAAGTCAAGGCTGACCTGAAGAATTTCCAGACAGAAATGACCTCCAATCCCTTTCTGTTACAGGTTCCTGCTGCTGCCCTATCAAGTGCAGAGACAGAAGTGACCTCACAGTCCCTGCCACAGTCACATTCCTTCTGCTGGGGCAGGAAATGCTGAGGCAGAGCTGAGCCCTTCAGAGCACTCCCATCCATCTCCTCCTTGTGGCCCACAAGCTGATCAGACCCATGACCCCTCACATCCATCTTTGCATGCCATGTGACTGCAGAGTAACCTCACAGTTCTTGGCCTGCACTAAGGGCCAGACCCAGTATGGTACCTAAAGGTAAGCGTTAGGAGAGGGGCTGAAGGTGAGGAAGTCAATGCACAGGAACAGGGGAATCAGCTGTTAGGTGCTCATGCATCAGGGGACTAGGGCTCACCTTTCTGGGTTTGAATTTAAAGAAAGATTTTTTGGGAGGGATTGGTGTTCTGCTTTGCGTATCAGGTCTGTGGTTAAAGTGCGGACAAGCTTAGTGATTTACGGTTTGTTTAGTTTTTCCAATAATTCTAGGCCTAAATAGAGCATTTAAATCTAGTGTTAAGGGTAGGGATCAAGATAAGCAAGAGAGTAAGGGTAAGGGAAAGAGGCTATGGACTGAGTTTTGGCTTCAGTGCACACTTAGATGTCAGGCATAGGAGTAGTTGATTCCTGTTTGGGTGTGGAGTAACATTTAAATGTAGGAATTAAGTTTGCTCTTTGAAGCTGGGGAATAGCCTCATATAAGTGTTTTAAGTCGCAGTTACAGCAGCTTCCGCATAGCCTGAACCAACTTACCTTTTACAAAATCTTTAGTTTCTGCTGGATAGTCCTATGCCCTCCTCCAAATCTCACATTTCTCCTGACCAGGGCTTCTCCTGACCACACTATATCAGTCATATTCTTAGGGACAACTTTCTGGTGGCTTTCATGATCTCAGAGTATCTGTCACAGCTCTGTTGGGTACTCTATTCCTGAGAAAAGTGGCACTTAATACATGATGGAAAAGGACATAAAAGTCCATCAGAGCACCCTGAACATGTGCCCAGCAGCTCGGCACCATCACAAAAGTGCGCTTCCTGCCTACAAGTTTTCTTTCCAGAATGGCTCCTATGGCTCCAGGGTAACTTTTCCCAGACACTACGTTCCACAGTCATGCATGCAGGTCCCACGTGTCTCTCCAACCCTCCCCTCTGCCCCTGCAGTAGTGGCACCTCAGCACAGCAGGTTGGTGCATCTTCAGGCTCAGGGGTGTTTCCTGAGGGCCTGCCCCGTGTGGGGAGTCGTGGGGAGGAAGAGAGCAAGGTCATCTCCTGGGGCATGGCTGAGCACAGCCCAGCCATCCTCCACCACGGGCAGGTCCCTGCCCCCAGGCTGAGGCACACATGCAAGGTACACATTTCTCCATCATCCCAGCTTCACGCAGGGACCTTCAGCCCTGTCCCAGTCCCAAGATTTGGCTACTTCTCCACCCACAGACATACCCTGCTTTCCATCTGGGGACTCAGGCAGGACTTTAAGGATCTGCTAAAGCCATGGATTTCCTTGTTTCTCACAGCCTTCTCACAAGTCTTTCTCCTGGCCCTCCCCACTGCCCAGCACTGCCTCTCAGGTGGCACTCAGTGACCCTTCAGAAGGGCCTTTGGGCTTCCTCAATTGTCCTGGTGCTTATTAGCACCTTCCTGGCTCCTTCCCGAGCTTAGAGGGAGTCTTCTTGTCCATCAGGGGCCCTGTACTGGGTGTTGGTGGGACGGAGTTACTCTCTGCAAAGCAGCCCCTTGTGGTACTGTGTTTTGGTTGTGTGACCAGTGATGGTCACCCACAGTTGTGGTTGCTGTTTTTGAGCATTTCTTGCACAGCATCAGGGCCTTCTGTGGCTCACAATTTGTGAGTTTTACTTGGTTTTGCTATTCTGTCCCCAGTTCCTCTAGAAGAAGAGAAAGCAGGTGGCCAATAGGTGTTTATCTGCTGGATGCATGAAGCAAGAAGGTGCCCATGGTGCCAGGAGATGGAGGTCCATGAAGCTGCAGGAGCCCTGCTCTCTTGCCTGGCAGATCCCCAGCACACAGTGTCTGTGCCCCGCAGGGCCAGCCCCGCTCCTCAGGCCAGCACAAGAGGCCTGGCCCAGCCACAGAGCAGCCTGCCCCAAGCAGGGGCCTGCACAAAGAGCTTTCCCTTTGCCCTTTCCTCATCAGTGCAGGCCCAGCAATGCTGCCCTGCTCTTCCCCAGGGCCATCCCTGCTCCCAGAGAGCCTTGCCCAGGGCAGTGTGTCTGTGCTGGCCTGGTCAGCCATTGCTGCTTCCTTCTCTGTGATCCCTGCAGGGCCCCAAGCTGGCGGTGGTGCTGTGAGAGCCAGGGGCTGTGGTGCCCTGGGACCCCCGCGGGTCTCCTCTTTTCCTGTGCTGCTCAGGCTGGGCAGGAGACCTATGTCCATGGGGATCTCTGCTGCTGAGCCCCTTTCCATCTGCCCTGATGGCTCAGCAGCACAGGGCAGTGCTGGGCAGGGCCATGGGGTGTCTCTAAGGGCACAAAGGACAGGTGAGTGCTGCACCAGACCTCACCCATAGCACTTCAAAATGCATATCCTCAATTACTCTGCAGTCTTATGGGCCTTTGCCTGCTGGCTCTTCACCACCTCTGCTGGCATTGCACAGCCCTCCTTTAGCCCATCGAATCCTCAGATTCCCCTTTTCCTTTACCAGACCCTTCTTTGCATGGTCACATTTTATGAGGTTCTAATCATTACCCACTGAGCACCCTGTCCCTGCAGATATCCTGACATCTCCTGGAAGCTCCAGATTCCTCTACAGGCTGCAATCTGCATCTGCCCCACTGCAGAGGGTGCAGTCCCATGCAGATAAATTTAATATCATTTGTCATCTCCTTAGGCAAGTTCTGTCATAATGGAAGCTCTTAGTGCTGCCCTTGGTTGCTCAGGAACCACCCTGGGACTTTCAGCCTGTGTCTTTCACTCCATGACAAACCCCCAGAAAACAGAAGAGCAGGGAGCAACCCCTTGGCTCCATTCCTGATAGCACATTTGGAAGAGGTGTCCAGGCTTCTGGGTTTGCCGTGAGCAGCCCCATTTGTTACTGTGGTGCTAGTAGGGAGGCCAGCTGTGACCCAGGCCTGCACAGTGCCTGCTGCTGCTTGCTACCACAGGGATGCCACTGCACAGACAACAGGACTGTCACCATGGTGCATGAGATCTAAGGGCTTATCCAAAAATAAGAGCACAAGAGAACAATGAGGAAGCCAAAAGAGAGCAGCAGTGACAAGGCCACGTCCTGCTGCTGGCCATGGTCGTGGCTCCAGGAAAGCAGCAGCCCCGAACCAAAGGCAGCAGAGAGGCAGAGCCCAGCGGGCAGTGAGGGGCAGCCCCAGTGGCCCTCGGGGCTGCTCCTGCATGTGGCAGCTGGGCTCTTGGTCCTGAGCCCCTCCTGCGTTCTGGGGCTGCTCCCCCAGCTCCAGAGGAGATGGGAAGAGATGGCAGCTCAGACCAATGAATTTCTGATGGCTTTCTGATTAGGTTTATCTACACAGGAAGCCATCTTCTACAGGAAAACAATTGACTTGTAGGGGGCTAGGAATAATATTTAATCAAAAGTGCAATAATGAGAGAAAATAATAATACACACATTTAATAATAGAAGACATCATATTATTTTCTTTCTGAGAACAGTTGGAATTTCTAATACTAGGCATAGTATTACAGGTGAATTTGCTGAGTCCTGATGGAATCCCTTAGTTCCCGATTCCTCAAGCTGTAGATGAGGGGGTTCGCTACTAGAGGAAACACTGAGTACAGAACTGTGACTACCAGGTCCAGGGATGGGGAGGAGATGGAGGGGGGCTTCAGGTAGGCAAATATGGCAGTGCTGATCATCAGGGAGGTGACAGCCAGGTGAGGGAGGCACGTGGAAAAGGCTTTGTGCTGGCCCTGCTCATAGGGCATCCTCAGCACCACCCTGAAGATCTGAATTTAGGACACCACAATGAAAACAAAACAACCAAATGCTAACAAAATGCTAAACAGAATTGCCCAGACTTCTCTGAGATAGGAATCTGAGCAGGAGAGCTTGAGGATGTGGGGGATTTCACAGAAGAACTGGTCCACAGCATTGCCTTGGGAAGGGGGCAGCGAAAATGTAGTGGCCATGTGCAGGACAGCATTGAGAAAGCCACTGCCCCAGGCAGCTGCTGCCATCTTGGCACAAGCACTGCTGCCCAGGATGCTCCCGTAGTGCAGGGGCTTGCAGATGGCAAAGTAGCGGTCGTAAGCCATGACAGTGAGAAGGGAAAGCTCTACATCAAAAAAGAAGACTAAAAAAAGTACTTGTGCAGCACATCCTTGATAGGAGATGGCCCTGGTGTCCCAGAGGGCATTGGCCATGGCTTTGGGCAGAGTGGTGGAGATGCAGCCCACGTCGAGGAGGGCGAGGTTGAGGAGGAAGAAGTACATGGGGGTGTGGAGGCGGTAGTTGCAGGCTACGGCACTGAGGATGAGGCCGTTGCCCAGGAGGGCAGCCAGGTAGATGCCCAGGAAGAACGCAAAGTGCAGGAGCTGCAGCTCGTGCGTGTCTGCGAATGCCAGCAGGAGGAACTCGCTCACAGAGATGCTGTCGGGCATTCTCTGACTTTGTACTTGCTTGTCTGTTGAAGAGAAGGCAGAGCAATGTTAGAACATTCTTCTATGAGGAAAATAGGAAATAAAACAGAAGGGTGGATAACTCAAAGTCAGACAAATGTCAGATCAGTGAGCTTTGCAGTATCGTTGCAAATAACTGAGCTGATTGGAAGGCAGACCTGCAAGTATTTCCCTCACTCTATTTTATCCCAGTTGCCCTATCCTAGTTGAGGTATTGGAGTTTTGAACTCCCTGACATTACTTGCACAGTCCTGGTTAAATCCAGTGGGTGCCAGGAGGCAAAGGGTCTGTCCCTAGATGAAGACAGAGCAGAGCAGCTCTGCCCATCAGTCCTGCTCTCAGCTGCCCCGTGTCACCCCTCTGTGAGCTGCAGGATGATCCCACTCAGGTGTTTCCCTGAGAAGAAACTGCGGAGCAGAGAAGCTCCAGTCCCAGTGCAGATGGACACGGTCCTCACCTTGTCTGCAGGGGACTGATCAGGATTTCAGCTCTTACCTCCCAGACAGGGCTGCAAAGGTCTCACTCCAGCTGCCCACAAGCAGTCATCCAACAGCATGGACATGGTCTTAGCATGGAGGTTTCTTCTTCTTGGGGCACCTGGATAACACAAGGATGCCACAAGAGAACTGCATCCTGCTGGAGAGCAGCCTGCAGCCCAGGAAGATGCCTCACAGACAGAGCTGGATAGCTGAAAGCTGGAGTGTCCCATATCACAGCTGCACCCCCTAAAGAGTCTGGAGGAGGGTTGGCCACTCCTCTTTTATCTGACCAGGGGTAGCTAGGTTATGACACTCCAAGGAGCTTCTGCCAGACTTCCTCACCTCGCAGTGCAACCCAGCAGGACTCTCAATGCCTACTGCATTGCCCACTGCCCTCCCAGAAACAAGACCCAGCACAAGACACTTCCAGGACCTGCAGCTGCATGGCCCTGCAGCCAGACCCTTACCTTGTCAAGGGCTGTGCAGGTTTCTCCTGCAGGCAGCTCTCAGCATCCTCCCACTCCCAACTGCCTCCAAGCCCTCTCTCCTTTTGTTCTCTCTGTGTCTGCCTCTGTGTCTCTTTCCTGCTGCGCTGTGCAGAGGAGCTGCTCCTGGGCACAGCTGTCTCTCTGCACCACGGCCCTCTTGCCACGAGCTCTCTCTGTCCCATGAGCCTGGCCCAGCTCTGCAGCACAACACCAGCCCAAGGCACTGCAATCACCCCTCTGGGGGCTTTGCTGATGAGCCCACGAACCTCAGGCACTCAGAGACAATTGAAGACATCTCTCCAGAAGTGCAAGTTAGAGGCAAGTTTCCTGCAGTGTCCCCCTGAGGGCCAGCACTGACACAGCCTCCCTTGGAGCTCGTTAGAGCAGGAAACTGGAGGCAGTGAGGACAAGGAGACAAAGGTGGTGTGAAGGTGACACTGATGTGTAGGAAAACTGGATGTGTGTCACCACGCATAAGGGCCAGGCCTTGACTCCCTACTCAAGGAAGGAATCTTTCCCTTGACAGGTTGCTCAGGGCTCTTTGTGGGGCATTAGGAGATGGGGATGTGCATGGCCAAGTGCAGGAGAATGGTACGACCCCTGCCTGCTTCATGGGTGGTGGCAAGGAGGCAATGAGGCCCTGGTGCTTTAACGATCAGCTGTCTCCTCATGGGCGTCAGTGGCAGAGACAACAGCCATAGATATGAACACAAAGACCTGGTCCTGTTGGGACTTTCAGCCTTGTCACAGTCCTCTACCCTATCTATACATGGCTTTCCTAGGGACTCCGAGACCTCCACATCTTTCCTTTTTGGCTGCAGACCCTTATCTCTGTGGTGTCACAGCAGATCTGAGCTGAGTCTGATAACTCAGATCTTCTTGGTGGCCATGCTCCTCGTAAGACAGCTCTGTAGGAAGCTGACCTGGTTCCTGGTGAGGAGGCACCACTGCTTGTATGGCATCCCTCATTGTACCCAGGGCCTCCTCCTCTTGGGCACTACTCACTCAGCAATGTCCCAGGCTGCCCTGGGTTTCTCTTCCTCTGGTACAGGACTGGGCTCTTCTCCATGTGAAAGTCAAGAGTTTTCTGAAGTCAAAATCCTACAGATTCTCAAGGTTCACCCACAGTGATGTTCGATTCTATCAGCTGTTAATGTCAGCAGGCAGACAGTTCAACCTTAGTGTAATTGTGCTATCTCTGACTAGACAGCAGCAGCAGCAAGAGTTGCAGGGAAATTTGGATAATTCAGGAGTAACCGGCTAAATGGAATTGCAGCACAGTCACTCAAGGGCAGGGGATGGAAGGCTGTCAGGTTCCACATTTGCTGCGCTTTCTTCTCATGCATGCTGTCAGTTTCTCTGGAATCGTGTCCTGAATGTTATGGGGCTGTGCAGGTGAAAATTAGAAGGGCCAAAGCCCAGCTGGAGCTCAATCCATCTATTACTGTCAAAGACTAAAAATAATAATAAAAAAATAATAATAATAATTAAAAAAAAAAAAAAACTATTTTAAACTAAGGAGGATTGGGGAGAATCATAATCCTTTATTGGATTTTTGGGGGAAAACCCAGTGACAAGGGATGAGGTAAAGGCTGAGACACTTAATGCCTTCTTTGCCTCTGTTACTAGCAACAAGACCAGTTGTTCCCCTAGACATATCTTCCTCCTCATGGCCAGTGCCATCCTTCCAATGCACAATTTGCGGAAGTTTTTTTCTGCTGCTCTTTCTGATTACCAAAGAAAGCTCCATCATGTTGGAAACATGAGATGGAGTGATCACCTCAGAAACAAAAAACGATTGACCTATGTCATCTACTTGGACTTCTGTAAGACCATTGCCATGGTCCCACATGACATCCTTGTCTCCAAATTGGAGAGATACACATTTGATGGGTGAACCATTCAGTGGGTAAGGAGTTGGCTTGAAGGTCACACCCAGAGAGTGGAGGTCAATGGCTCTATGGCCTAGTGGAGGTTGGTGACAAGTGTACCTCAGGGGTCTGTCCTGGGACTGGTGCTGTTTAATATCTTTATCTATGACATAGACAGTGAGATCGACAATGAGACAGTACATTCTGTGCTTGTAGCCCAGAAGGCCAACTGCATCCTGGGCTCCATAAGCAGAGGAGTGGCCAGCAGGTGGAGGGAGGTCACTTCTACTTCTACTCCTTGTACTCTGCCCTTGTGAGGCCCCACTTGGAGTCCTGCATCCAGGACTGGGGCCCACAGCACTAGAAAGGTGTGCATCTGTTAGAGCAAGTCCAGAGGAGGCCCACAAAGATGAGCAAAGGGCTGGAGCACGTCTCCTATGAAGAAAGGCTGAGAGAGCTGGGGTTGCTCAGCCTGGAAAAAAGAAGGCTCTGGGGTGACCTCTTTGTGACTTTCAGTACTTAAAGGGGTCTTATAAAAAGATGTAGAGTGACTCTTTGCTCAATTAGATAATGATAGGACAAGGGGGAATGGTTTTAAGCTAAAAGAGGGAAGATTTAGATTAGAGGTTAGGAGGAAACTCTTCACTTAGACGGAGCTGAGGCACTGGAACAGGTTGCTGAGAGACCTTAGGGATGCCCCATCCCTGGAGCTGTTCAAGAGCAGTGTAGATGAGTCCCTGGGAAACCTAATCTCATAGGAGGCATCCCTGCTTATGGCCAGGGGTTTGGAACTAGGTGACCTTTAAGGTCCCTTCCAACAGGAGACATCCTCTGATTCTATGGTCTCACTAGCTATACCTCAAGCATGACTCCCATCCCATCAGCCTTCCTGTGGTCTATCACCTGACCAGAACAGAAGGTGCCTCACCATCATCTTCAGTGCCTTGAGCATGCTTCTGGCCTTTACGGTCCCTATCAGTGCCACATTTCTGCTGCTGGTCCGTCAGCTGCACAGACAGAAGTGGCCTCCCAGCCTCCCTCACAGCCATATGCTTCCTGCAGGTCCAGCAGATCCTGAGGCACACCTGACCTCATCCCAGCATTCCCAGCCAGCTCCTCCTTGTGGCCTGTGATCTGACCACATACCTGTCACCTCACATGCCTCTTCCAATGCCATGGGACTGCTGCAGGACCTCACAGTCCCTGCCCTGCCCCGAGGGGACAAGCAGCTGAAGATAGGGGTGGACTGGGGTTAAATTCACAGAGAGCATGGCTTCACATTCACAGAGTCTATGAGCTATATTCAACAGGTACATCCATATCAGTTTAATGGGTGCTCATTAGCTGAATTAATGTAATAAGAAACAGCACAAACACAACCACAAACAAAACAAAACGAAACAGGTATACTGGCTATTCCGTCAATTATTTGCATTACAATATATGTACAGAAGCAGATCAAAAATTTCTTGCATCCAAGACACATCTTGCAATCAATTTCCACAAGGAATGCTTGAGCTCCTGGCTCCTCATGCTACAGATGAGGACGTGCTCTGCTGGAGGCACCACTGAGTACAGAACTGCCACCACCAGGTCCAGGGATGGTGAGGAAATGGAGGGGGGCTTCAGGTAGGCAACCATGACAGGCCTGAGAAAGATGGACACCACGGCCAGATGAGGGAGGCACGTGGAAAAGGCTTTGTGCTGGCCCTGCTATAGAGACGACAGGACTGTCACCTAGATCCACAAAGTCTAATCGAAATAGAATAAGTGGCAGCTGGGCTCTTGGCCCGAGACCCTCTTGGTTGCTGAGGCTGCTCCCACAGCACCAGAGGAGATGGGAAGAGAGGAATACTGAGACCAATGAATTTCTGATGACATCTTTATTGTCTTTCTCTACCAAGGAAGCCTGGTTCTCTGTGTATGTTAGATGATATGGTCAAAGCAAACACAAAATATAACATTTAGAATGCTAAGAATAATATTATTAAAAACAAAATAAAATATTTTAAAAATACTAACAGAGGAAAATAATTTTAAAAATATTGTATCATTTTCCCAAATAACATTTTATTTCTTTTATGATTATTATTAATGATAATGTATGATTATTATTAATGATAATGTATTGATAGCACTAGTAATTATAAGAATGATATTTTATAATATGAATCAAAATTGCATATTATCAGAAATACATCTTCTGAACACATTACTAATGCTTAAGAAGCATGTATTGAAACAGTTTCCTCACTGCATCCTTCACCTCTTGGTTCCTCATGCTGTAGATGAGGGGGTTCACTGCTGGAGGCACCACTGAGTACAGAAGTGCGACCACTAGGTCCAAGGATGGAGAGGAAATGAAGGGGGGCTTCAGGTAGGCAAACATGCCAGTGCTGAGAAACACAGAGACCACGGCCAGGTGAGGGAGGCAAGTGGAAAAGGCTTTGTGCCTGCCCTGCTCAGAGGGCATCCTCAGCACTGCCCTGAAGATCTGCACATAGGAAAGCACAATGAAAACAAAACAACCAAATGTTAAAGAAACACTAAACACAAGTGCCCCAACTTCCCTGAGGTAGGCATCTGAGCAGGAGAGCTTGAGAATCTGTGGAATTTGACAAAAGAACTGGTCCACAGCATTGCCATGGCAAAGGGGAAGGGAAAATGTAGTGGCCGTGTGCAGGACAGCATTGAGAAAGCCACTGCCCCAGGCAGCTGCTGCCATCTGGGCACAAGCTCTGCTGCCCAGGAGGCTCCCATAGTGCAGGGGCTTGCAGATGGCAATGTAGCGGTCGTAGGCCATGACGGTGAGAAGGAAATATTCTGCTGATATAAAGAACAGAAAGAAAAATACCTGTGCAGCACATGCTTCACAGGAGATGGCCCTGGTGTCCCAGAGGACATTGGCCATGGCTTTGGGCAGAGTAGTGGAGATGCAGCCCAGGTCAAGGAGGGCGAGGTTGAGGAGGAAGAAGTACATGGGGGTGTGGAGGCGGTGGTGGCAGGCTACGGCACTGAGGATGAGGCCGTTGCCCAGGAGGGCAGCCAGGTAGATGCCCAGGAAGAGCGCGAAGTGCAGGAGCTGCAGCTCGTGCGTGTCTGCGAATGCCAGCAGGAGGAACTCGCTCACAGAGCTGATGTTGGGCATTCTCTGACATTGAACACAGTTTTCTGTTAAAGAGGAAAATGCAGAAAAATGTTAAAACAGAGTTCTCTGAGGAAAACCTATTGTGTGTCGTAGAGCACCCCCAAACAGAGCCTCTCTCTTTGCAGAAGAACCTTTCTGCATCTTTCTTGTTTGAGCTGTGGCTGGTGCTGGCTGAGAGGAA
This sequence comes from Aythya baeri, assembly GCA_026413565.1. Taxonomy (NCBI): domain Eukaryota; kingdom Metazoa; phylum Chordata; class Aves; order Anseriformes; family Anatidae; genus Aythya; species Aythya baeri. The sequence continues at coordinate 88,038 of JAKRSJ010000126.1, read as the reverse complement.
CACTGGGAGCGGGGGCTGCTGTGGCTCCATAGAAGTCCTTCCTGCTGTGCAGCTGGAGAGAGGCAGAAACATGGGGGAAAATTACATTCCGTCCACTGGTCTGATCCATGAGCTCTGCAGTGTTGTTGCAAAAAAAATTATCTGAATACAGAGGCAGAGCTGCAGGGATTTTGTTTCCTTTGTTTTGTTCCTATTATCCCAATAACACTTAGGAGAGGTATTGGATGGTTGAGCTCCCTGACATTTCCTGTGCACTCCCAGAGAAACCCTGTGGGTGCCAGGAGGAAAACAGACTGTCCCTTGGTGAAGACTGAGCAGAGCAGCTCTGTCGATCAGACCAGTTCTCAGCAGGCAATTGTCACCCCTCTGAGCTGCAGGACAATTGCTATCAGATGTTTCCCTGAGAAAAAATGTAAATGACTGCTAATCGAGGAGGGCCAAATCATGCCAGAGTTTGAGAGCATCTCTTCGTATGGGCTCTGCCTGTACTGCTGGCCATGCCTACCCCACATCCCATGGGCTGCAGGGGGAGAGGAGGCTAGGGAGGGGCTCCTCCAGGGGAAGGTGTCTGCACTGCAGGGCATGGCCATGAGGTGCCCGAATCCCCCCTGCCACGGCGTTTCTGGCAACAGCTCCTTCTGGCCGCCTGCCCCTCTCTCTGCTGCCTGCAGCTGTCCCTGCCGGGAGCTGCTGCTCTGTGCCCACCTCTTCTTTCCCCCTGCCCGTGCTCACAGACCCCAACCCACGCGGCTGTGCTCAGCATTGCCCTGCAGCACCCTGCCACCAACAGGGCCCTGCCAAGGGGCACCTCCATGGCTGCAGGAGCTATGGGGCAGCTGACAGAGAGCCCGGCATGGCCAGCCAGGGCAGGGTGTTCTGGGCTGACTGGGAGCACCTGCCTTAGGGCACTCCAAGGGGCTTCTGCCAGACTTCCTCACCTCACACTGCAACCCAGCAGGACTCTCAAAGCCTACTGCATTGCCCACTGCCCTCCCAGAAACAAGACCTAGCAGGAGGAGACCCTTCCAGGACCTGCAGCAGCATGGCCCTGCAGCCAGGCACTTACCTTGTCAAAGGCTGTGCAGGTTTCTCCTGCAGGCAGCTCTCAGCATCCTCTCACTCACAACTGCCTTCAGCCCCTGGCCCCTTCTCTCTGTGTGTCTGCCTCTGTGTCTCTTTCCTGCTGCTCTGTGCAGAGGAGCTGCTCCTAGGCACAGCTGTCTCTCTGCTTCATGGGACTTTTTAAAAAGTGTTTTCTCTGTCCCATGAGCCCGGCCCAGCTCAACAGCACAGCACCAGCCCAAGGCTCCTCTGGAGGCTTTCCTGATGAGCCCACGAACCTCAGGCACTCAGAGACAATTGAAGACATCTCTCCAGAAGTCCAAGTCAAAGGCAAGTTTCCTGCAGTGTCCCCCTGAGGGCCAGCACTGACACAGCCTCCCTTGGAGCTCGTTAGAGCAGAACCCTGGAGGCAGTGAGGACAAGGAGACAAAGGCAATGTGAGGGTAACACTGAGGTGTAGGAAAACTGGATGTGTGTCATCAAGCACAAGGGCCAGGCCTTCACCTCAAGTGCTTGGGAAGGGAGATCCTTTCTTTTCATGCAGTACTCGGGGCTCTTTGTGGGGCAGTAGGAGATGGGGATGTGCATGGCCAAGTGCAGGAGAATGGTACGACTCCTGCCTGCTTCATGGTTGGGGGTGAGGAGGCAATGAGGCCCTGGTGTTTTAACGATCAGCTCTCTCCTCTTTGGCCTCAGTGACAGACACAAGAACCATAGCCATGGACACAAAGACATTGGACCTTTTCAGACTTTGAGTCTTGCCATAGCCCTTGCTCCTCTCCAAACCAGGATACCCTAGAGACTCCCAGATCTGTACCTCTTTACTGGCTATTTGTAGACACACGTCTGTGTGGTGTTACACCAGATCTGAGCTGAGTTTGATAACTCGGATCATCTTGGTGACTATGCTCCTCGTAAGGCAGCTCTGTAGGAAGCTGGCCTGGTTCCTGCTGAGCAGGCACCACTGCTCATATGGCATCCCTCGTGGTGCCCAGGCCCTCCTCCTCCTGGGCACTGCTCACTCAGCAGTGTCCCAGTCTGCTCTGATGTGTGGGGTTCCTCTTCCTTTGCTGCACGACTAGGCTCTTCTCCCTGTAAGTGTCAGGAGGGTTCTGAAGGTAAATCCTGGAATTTCTCGTGGTTCCCCCAACCAATGCTGCATTCTGTCAGCAGTTAATGTCTTCAGGAAGATGGCTCACCCTGATTGTGCTGTCTCTCACAAGATAACAACATCAGCAGTTGCAGGACAGTTTGTATAATACAGGAGTAACTAGTTGAATGGATTTCCAGCACAAACTTAGAGAAGGTTAGAGGATGGAAGGTTGCCAGGTTCCACCTTTTCTTTGCTTCTTTCCATCCATGCAGTCATTTTGTGTAGAATTGAATCCTGAATGTCATGAAGTTTTGCAGAGACAAATTCAGAATGGCCAAATCCCAACTGAAGCTCAATCTGACTATTACCTTCAAAGACATACGCTGCATATTTTTATGTGTAAATACATTAAAAGAAAAAAAAAAAAAAAAAAAAAAAAAAAAAATAGCACTTAGGTGAATCTTCATCCTGTATGGGATGTAGGGGGAAGCATATTCACAAGAGTTGAGGAAAAGGCTGAGGTACTTAATGTTCTCTTAATGTTCTATTTGCCTCAGTTTTCAGCAACATGACCTGTTGTTCTGATACTCAGCCTCCTGAGCTGGTAGATAGGTACAGGGAGCAGAATGAAGCCTTCATAATGAATGAGGAAATAGTTAGAGCCCTGCTACTGCACAAAGATTTACACACATCTATGGGACCACATGGGATCCACCTGTCACTACCAAGGGAGCTGGCAGGATCACTTCCCAAGTTGCTTTCCATCATTGATCAGCAGTCCTGGCTATCGGAAGAGGGACCAGTAGACTGGTGACTGACAAATATAATGTGCGTCTACAAGGGCTGGAAGGAGGTGTTGGGGAACTACTGGCCTGTCAGTCTGACCAGTGATGAGGAAGTTCATGAAGCAGATTATCTTGAGTACCATCAGGCAACACTTACAAGACTTACACTTACAAGGTGATCAGGCCCAGTCAGTAGGGCTTTATCAAAGTCAGGATCTACTTGACAAATCTGAACTCCTTCTATGACAAGGTGATGCACTCAGCGGATGATGTAACGGCTGTGGCTGTGGTTTATCTGGACCTCAATAAGGATTATGGCACTGTTTCCTACAGCATTCTCCCAGAGAAACTGGCTGCTTGAGGCTTGGACGGGTATATGTTTCCTTGGATTAAAAACACTCTGGATGGCTGGGCCCAAAGAACTGTGGTACATGGAGCTAAATGCAGATGGAGGCCTTTCTCTAGTGGTGACCTCCAGGGCTCAGTTCTGGGGCCAGTTGCCTTTAATATTTTCATCAATGATCTGGACAAGGGGATCGAGTGCGCCCTCAGTAAGTTTGCAGACAACACCAAGTTGAGTGGGTGTTGGTCTGCTCAACGGTAGGAGGGCTCTGCAGAGGGTCCTAGATAGGCTGCACCCATGGGCCAAGGCCAAATCTATGAAGATCAACAAGGCTAAGTTCTGGGTCCTGCACTTGGGGCATGACAACCTGATGCAATGCTGGGGAATGGCAGGTGGAATGCTGCCCGTTGGAAAGGGTCTTGGGAGTAATGGTTGATAGTCAGATGAATATGAGCCAGCAGTGTGCTCAGGTGGCCAAGAGAGACAACAGCATGCGGGCTTGTACCAGGAATAGTGTGGTCGGCAGGAGTAGGGAAGTGATTGTGCCTCTGTACTCAGCCCTGGTGAGGCCACACGTCAGGTATTGTGTTTAGCTCTGGGGCCCCAAGAACAAGAAGGACACAGGTCTATTAGAACGAATCCAGAGGAGGGCCACGAGGATGATCAAGGGGCTGGAGCACCTCTCCTCTGAAGACAGGCTGTGGGATTTGGTGTTGTTCAGCCTGGAGAAAAGAAGGCTCTGGTGAGATGTTATAGTGGTCTTCTAATACTTAACGGGGGTTGTAAGAAAGCTGGGGAGGGACTCTTCATCAAATAGTGTAGTGATAGGACTAGGGGAAATGGTTTTAAACCGAAAGAGGGTAGATTTAGATTAGGTATTAGAAAGAAGTTCTTTACTCAGAGGGTGGTGAGGCACTGCAACAGGCTGCCCAGAGATGTTGTGGATCCCCCCTCACTGGAAGTTTTGAAGGCCAGGTTGGATGGGGCTTTCAGCAACCTGGTCTAGTGGAAGGTGTGTCTGCCCATGGCAGAGGGGTTGGAATGTTATTATCTTTAAGGTCCTTTCATACCGAAACTACTCTCTGATTCGCTGATTCTGTAGAGCACCATACCAGCTACTAGGAAGAAAAATTAAGTCTATCCCATCTAAATCTCAGACTGTATCCAGCCCTTATTCCGTACCATTGTTCCTATGTCATATTCAGGTCTGACACTTACTTAATAACTATCACCACTTTTCCTGTCTTTTGATATACACACAGAGATATCTTGCCCTTAGCCTATTTGTGTCCTGGTTTTGGTTTGGATTTAATTAATTTTCATCCTAGTATCATAGAATCATAGTATGGCTTGGGTTGGAAGGGACCTTAAAAATCATCTAACTGAAGTCCCCCCAGATTCCACCCACTAGATCAGGTTGGCCAAGGCCCCATCCAGCCTGGCCTTGAACACCTCCAGGGATGGAGCATCCACAACTTCTCTGGGCAACCTGTTCCACTACCTTACTACCCTTACAGTGAAGATTTTCCTCCTAATGTCTAATGTCTAATGTCTAATGTCTAGTCTAAATCTCCCCTTTTTAGTTTAAGACCATACCCACATCCTCCTGTCATTATCTACCTGAGTAGAGAGTCCTCCATTTTTTTAAAAAAGACCCCTTTAAGTATTGACAAGATGCAAGGAGGTCTCCCTGGAGCCTTCTCTTCTCCAGGCTGAACAAACCTAATTCCTTCAGCCTGTCTTCATGGGAGAGGTGCTCCAGTCCTCTGATCATCTTTGTAGCTCTCCTCTAGATTCTCTGTAAGAGGTCCACGTCTTTCTTGTGCTGGTGGCCCCAAATCTAGACACAGTACTCCAGGTGAGGCCTCACAAGGGTAGAGCAGAGGGGGGCAGTCACCTGCCTCCACCTGCTGGCCACTCCTCTGTTGATGCAGCCCACGATGCAGTTGGCCTTCTGTGTTGCAAGCGCTCACTGCTGGCTCACATCAAACCTTTTGTCCAACAGTACCCCAAGTCCTTCCCCACAAGGCTTCTCTCAATGTGTTCTCTCTCAGTCTGTACTCATGTCCAGGATCGCCCCCACCCCAACCCGGGTGCCACAACTTGCACTTGGTCTTGTTCAACCTCATTAAGTTCACGTGGGCCCAATTCTCAAGCTTGTCCAGGTCCCTCTGGATGGCATCCCTTCCTTCTATTGTATCAACTGCATCACACCGTTTAGGGTCATTTGCAACCTTGCTGAGGGTGCACTCAATCCTACTAAGTCATTGTTGAAGATATTAAACGTTTCTGGTCCCAGGACAGACCCCTGAACAACACCGCCCATCACCAGCCTCCACCTAGACATAGAACCATTACCCCTACTCTCTGGTTGTGGCCATCAAGTCAGTTTCTTTTCCACCAGGTAGTCCACCCTTCAAATCCGATATCTTTCCCATTCAGAGAGTAGTATATCATATGGCACCGTGTCCAAGGCCTTACAGAAATCCAAGTAGATGACATCAGTCAGTAGATCGTCCTTTTCTAATTGCACCATGGCTTCCTGGTCCTCCTGCTTGTTTCCCATTCTGCATGCATTGGTGCAGAGGCCCATCAGCTGGGCTATGGGCCACATCACCTTTTTAGAGGAGCCCTTCCTAATTCCTATGGGATGATTCACAGGTGTTTCCCTGATATTTGTTAAGGTTATTGGCACTCAGGGGTTCTTCCGAGTCACTTACAAGTACATCCCCTTCCCCTACCAAATCTAGTTTAAAGCCCTGCTAATGAGTCTGGCCAGCTTGCTGCCCAAAACACTATTGTCCCACTTGGTCAGGTGCATCCATACACCGCCTCCTCCTCAGTTCCCAGTCTCTGACTGGGAGGATCGAGGAGAACACTACTTGTGATCCAGATCCCTTCAGCATCTTTCCAAGGGGCATAAAGTCCCTTTGGATACTTCTGAGCCTCCTTGTCATGGCCTCAGTTGTCCCTACGTGCAAGAGCAGGAATGGGTGATAGTCCGCCAGCTTGAACAAGCTCGGTAGCTTCTTTGTGATGTCACAAATACCGGCCCCAGGCAGGTAGCAAACCTCTCAAGAGAGATTGGGCAGGAAATGAGTGCATCACTGTGTGGTGTAATTGCCTGAAGTAACTAGGAAAATAAAACTAACATTCGCATTTTTAAGGAAAAGGTATAGCATTGAAGAGGTTTTCAGGGTAGGGCATAACTGCATTACCTGAGCATTCCCTAGGCTTCCAACCTTAGATGCTATCGCACTGGGGAAACTTGGTGTGCTAGCCCTAAGGAACAGCATGGAGCGTAGAGTGGAGTGGAGACACCACGGCTAGGCTCTGTAATCAGGTGGGGTCTCGATTGTTCTTGTGCACAAAGCTGCACTTTTTGCCACCCTGAGCCAAAGACCTGTCATGTTTTGACAAATGCTGTACCCTAGTGTACTTTTTGCTTGTTATAATACCATTATAATACCAAAACACACCTCCATCCCAAAAGCTACCCGCCTCCAAGGTGCGACCACCCCTCACTGAGCATGCGCTCTGAATTTCTCGGAGCCTATTACTTTAAACGGAGACGGGAAAACTTTACACCAATCATAACTAAGATATGCTTGACTAGAGCCACTCAAACTCCACCTAAAAGATAGAAAATAATATAAATTGGCCCAAGAGAAAGGGATGTTAGGGAAGATACCACTGTCAGGGGAGATACCATCCCGAGGAAATACAACATCCTTAGGACCTCCTGACTCCTGGGATCAGTCGACGGGCTGAGCCTCTCTTCCCCCCCCATTGGGACGCCTTTGGGTGAGATCTGAATACTTGCTTATAAATCTCTATAGAGTCTTTGATCCTTTTAACGCGTTTATTTCTAGGCTGCGCACCTGTGACACCTGTGACACCTGTAAACACCTGTAACATCTGTAACATCTATAACACCTGTAACATCTGTAACACCTATAACACCTGTGTATTTCATGCATACTAGCTTGCTTTTGCAGACAGTCACTATCGCCGGCAATCCAAAAGAACCTGATTATCTGTTGCTGTAATAAACCATACTTGATTGCATTATGATAGCTCTCTTTAAGTGCAACGAGGGTGAGGGTGGTTATCCTTGATAGTTCAATGTTCTGAATCTAACCAGACCCCCAGACGGTTAATGCATTTTTGGTGAATGTCTGAACAGACCCCCAGACCGTTAAAGTGTTGATGGTGAATGTCTGATGGGACCCCCATCAGACACGGTTAACGTGTTTTTGGTGAATGTCCGACTGGTTCAGTACTCTGAATCCGACCGGGCCCGTAACGGTTAATCAGCTACACCCCTTAACGTGACACCCTCCTGTGCTGCAGCTCTGCCTGCAGAGGAGTCAGTTCATGTTCATTGCAGGCAATCTGTAGTCATCTCAAACTGTCTGAGACCTCCCAAAGACAGGGCACTGGGCACTGGAGGATTTGCAGCTCTGAAAGATCAGCTAGGATAAAACCTGAGAGGACCACAAGAATGATGTTGATGGAGTTTCTGGGCTGAAGTGTGGGAAGGGACTTTATGAAGTTCATTGATGAAATATTGATCCCTCACTGCAATGCTCTAGCAGTCTGAATCTGTAGTACAAACTGACCACCTATTTTCATGATTCTGGCCTCCACTCTACTGCAGGTATCTGCAAGCACAGGCTACAGAACAAGTCTTGCCTTTCAGGTAGTTCCTGTCTTGGCCTTCCTCTTGGAAAATCCAATCATAAATGCCATTCTCTAAAGCATTTTCTACTCGTTTCTGGAGAAACAGAGAGACCCACCCTGACAGATGCTATCAGCCATCGGATGTGCCAGCTGTAGAAGACCCCTCTGGCAACCCCACCTGCAGTGCCCTGCTGCCAGAGCCTCACGGTGTCAGGAGCCTGCAGATGTGTCCTGCTACATGCTGCCCTCTGTTGTTGCACTCCTCAGTGCCTCCAAGCCCTCTCTCCTTCTCTCCTCTCTGCGTGCCAGCTGCGGTCAGAGCCCCCAGCCCTGCTGCACTGTGCAGAGGAGCTGCTCCTGGCCACAGCTGTCTCTCTGCACCAGGGCCCTGTTGCCACGAGCTCTCTCTGTCCCACGAGCCCGGCCCAGCTCAGCAGCACAGCACCCGACCATGGCATCGTTTGCTCTGTGCCCTTGGGTTCCCTCAAGGTGTCCCCAAGGCCTCAGGGCTGACAGCTCCCCAAGGCAGCAGGGTCTCTGCTGGGGTGTGCTGACTGAAGCACACTGAACGCATCACCAACTACTCCTTGCTGAATTTGGGAGAGACTGATTTTAGAAGCGTAATTTATTCTATTAAAGTTTGATTGTCAAACATGAGTAAAACGATACCCTTCCTTAACCCGTATTCCCCCCACACTGCATGGCAGGATACCTCAGCCATGACTACTAGGGATCATTTCACTCCTCTGAACGTGTTCTAACAAAAGAGGGGGGACCAGAATGCTCTAAAAGGGTTTCCATGAAGGGAATGGGACTCTAAGACACCATTTGTTGAGTTTTCCCAGTAATCCACATTGAAGATCCTCTACCCATAGACAACTCTCGTCTTCCTCTTTCTCATGACCAGCACGGTGACTGGGATGTGGAACACCCTCATCACTGTGCTGGTGCCTGCATCCAAGCACCTACTGATGCTTGTGGCCTTCTTCCTGAGGGAGAGTTGTCCTCCTTGCACAGCTCCAGCAGCCTGCCCCAGATGCAGGCCAGCTTCCTGGCTGGGGACAGCACCCTCTTTGCTCAGAGGTGGCAGCACTCTCAGCTGCACCTTCTGCATGACTGCAGTGCTTCCTGCTGGGGACCATGCCCTACGGTCAGCCCTGGGCTGTATGCCATCCCTCTCCTCTGCAAGGCTCGAGAAGTGGAAGGTCTGACTCCAGAAGGCAGCTGTACCTGAACCAGGGGAATTTCTCTCATGTACAGGAATTATTTCTCCTCCTCCCAGCTCCAGCTCTGTGGCCCCAGTGTCGTAGACACCTCTTGCGTGGTTTTGCCCCATTGCTGGAGCTGTCCTGCAGTGCCAAGGTGATATTCATGGTCTTTGATTTCATAATCTACATTTTGGATCCAATCTACCTCTTCCCTCGCATACAGTTTTTATGTGCGTGCATCCTGTGTTGGTAGACTCAAGCCCTTATCCACTTGCTCTTCTGTCCTCATGGGTGTCACTGTTTCCTATGACACCATGATATCTCCATGTGAAGTGCAGAACAGTGCATAACATAAGCTACTAATACAATCAGCAAGTCAAAAATAAATAAATAAATAATAAATCAGTATCTTATTTCCTTCAAGCATTTGTTACGGCATCTTATTTATTTATTTATTTATTTATTTATTTATTTATTTATTTATTTATTTATTTATTTATTTATTTATTTATTGTGACTGTACAGCAATCATAACATTAGTCCACACAGGAACAGGACATACTCTTAGGCATGAACAAAATTTCTCTTTTATTGAGAAGAACTTTTGGTCTTCCTCCTCAGAGATTTTAACCAAGCCCTTTCCCAAATCATCATCATCCTCCCTGTCCGTCCTCAGGTTGCTTAGAGGTGGTGTGGGAAGGGCGAGAGAGGTACTGGTGGAGATGCAGATGTCATCATAAGACCTCTCTCAAAGACCTTGGAAAAGCCAGATATAGGAGAGACGTTGCTCAGGATTTGGAAAAGGCAGAGGTAAAAGGCATCTTCTACAAGAAGGGTAAACAGAAAGCTGATTAAGCGTAACTAAGGATTAAAATGCCATCCTTAAATCTAGCCTTCAAATCAAATCTAAGTTAAAAGCCTCAAAACTTGTCATTATCCTAAACCTTGAGCAGGCACCTTCAGCAGAACACCAATCCAACCCTCAATGTCCTTGCCATTCCCTTAACCCTGGAGGGTGACCTCTAATTCCTAAACATTAACCTGATCATCTAACCCTCAAAGCCCTCCACCATGCACACAGCACATCTCAGCTTCAACCCCACTCCTATCCCTATCTTCAGCTTCTTGTCCCCTTGGGGCAGGGCAGGGACTGTGAGGTCCTGCAGCAGTCCCATGGCATTGGAAGAGGCATGTGAGGTGACAGGTATGTGATCAGATCCGAGGCCACAAGGAGGAGCTGGCTGGGAAGGCTGGAATGGGATCAGGTGTGCCACAGGATCTCCTGGGCCTGCAGGAGGCAATGGCTGTGAAGGAGTTCTTATTTCTACCCTTTTTAAAAATGGGAGTGATGTTTTCTTTTTTCCAGTCAGCAGGGAGTTCACCTGACTGCCAGAACTCTTCAAATATGATGGAGAGAGGCTTGACAACTACATCAGGCAGTTCCCTCAGGACCCTGGGTTGCATGACATCAGGCCCCATAGACTTGCAAGTCTTTAGTCCTTCAGGTGGACTCAAACCTGCTCTTCACTTGCAGCAGGTGGGACTTGGCCCCTCAGCCTCCATCTCTGGGTTCAGAGAAATGAAAAACTTGGGAAGCCTGACTGGCAGGGAAGACTGAGGCAAAGACACTGTTGAGTACCTCAGCCTTTTCCATGTCTGTCATTACCAGTTCACCCTTCTCATCCGTCAGAGGGGGTACACTCTCCTTGGCCTTTCATATCTGAGCAATGTAAGTATAGAATCTCTTCCTGTTATTCTTTGCATCCCTTGCCAAGCTGAGTTCCATTCATGCATTGTTCTCCTTTTCCCATCCCTCCACATCAGAAACTGAAACATGCTTGAGGGCTTGGGAAAAGTAACCCTGAATCGACAGAAGCCATTTGGGAAAAAAAAACATGTAGGTCGGAAGCATGACTTTGTGTAGGTGCAGAGCTGATGGGCACATTGTGCAGGATGCTCCTAAAGATCTTTGTGTCCTTTTCCCTCCTGACTACAATGCCACTTCCTTCTCAGGAATGAAGGAGCCAACAGAGGTGAGACAGATACACTGAGATGGTAAATGTCATCAGAAAGCTGATCCCAACAAGATATGGGGAGGTCAGAAGCAGCCTGGACAAGAGGCATATGAGATTATGGGGTGGTAAGAGGAGCATGGCCAGCAGAAATTAATGATTTCATAGAGGTAAAAACATTCCTGCAATGCCAATACTGCAGTAACAATGAATTAAAAAAGCCACATATGGCCCTTAATTATTTGAACCAGTAATTTTAATCCCTAAACCTAAATGCTACTACAACACTCTAAAAGGAATCAATTTTCTCTCCTGATAACCGTAATCCCTTCCCTTAAAACTAACATTAAAATGCTCTATTCAACCCTAGACTCCCTGGCAGATGTAAAACACCCGTAAACCACAGAGCTTGTCCATACCTCAACCACAGACCTGACAGCACAAGCAGAACAACAAACACTCCTACTAAAACTTTGCTTAATCTCTAACATAGTAAGTGAAAAATAGGTACCGAGGGGGTTAGAGAAAACTTAGCTTTACCTCAGGATCTCATGGCCCAGCAGGAGCAATGTGACTGTGGCAGTGACTGTGAGGTCACTTCTGTCTCTGCACTTGATAGGGCAGCAGCAGGAACGTGTCACGCAAAGGGACTGTGAGGTCACTTGTGTCTGGAGGTGGCAGGTCAGCCTTGACTTCTCCCTGGGACTTGCACTTTTGGGCTGAAATCTGGCAATATCCCTGCTAGGCCAGCAGAAGGCAGCTGCTTGGCATGCTGACTGGGGGATCCCCTCTGCCTCCAGACCCAGAAGGACCCAGGCAGAAAGAAGGCCCCAACATGGGTTGTCCTGTCCCTCCTGCTTGAGTCCATGACTACACAGCAGCAGGCACAAAGCTTGGCTGTGTGTAGCCAAGAAGCTGCAAGGCCAGCAGCAGGCCCCTGGCTTGGAAGCTGCTGCTGAGGTGACTTGTGTCTGCTTGGCTGAGAGGCCGCAAGGAGCCTGCTGGGTTAGGATGCCTACTTCAGGAGTGGTTTCCACCCTGATGGAGCTTTCTGTGGTAATAGGAAAGAGCAGGAGAGAAAAACTTGCCACAATGTGTGCCCAGGAATGTTGGCAATGGCCATGAGAACGAAGAAATATCCCTCAAAGGGTCATGCTGTAGTGCCACAGGTCACCCTCTGATCAGACCATGGCTTTGTGTTTCAAGGAACAGCTGGTGAGGGTTGACAAGACATGGGAGAAAGCAAGGGATGAGAGCAAATTGGTGAACAGAGATGTTTGTCTGCAGACTTCAAGGAAATAGGACAAATTGTGGGACAACGTAGGAAAAGCTACAGAGGAGAAGGCAGAGGGTGCTGGCAAGAATGGAAGGTCCCAACAGCCCTGAAGGTTTTGTCACCTTGGCTAGAGCTTATGAGGACAGATGTTATACTCGTTGCAGTGGGGCCTCATTGATTCCTTGCAACCCTGTGCAGCACCTCAGAGGTGTCATACCACTGTTCTCATGGCATCACACTGCCCACCACATCCCACAGACCCCAGCAAGACCCTTAAGCCAGATGTGGCAGTGCAGAATCTCCCCTTCCAGAGGCTGGGGTCAGACCTTGGCTCTTCTGCATCACCAAAACCAGCCAAGACATTTCTCAGCACAGTGCTTTGCCTGTCTGCAATCATGGCCTCCAATTATCTGCCCTAACAAGGCCCTGGGGAGGCTTTGTTAGTAACAGCCCTCAGTGGGGCCCATTAATACTCCAAGTCACTTCAGCTTTTCCTTCTGACTTTACTTTCTCTAGCAGTTGCATCATTGTCCTCTCAGTACCTGAACTTCAGAGACTCAGCACCAAAATGCACCATGGAACTCATTAAAATGCAGAAATACCTAACATCTCTTCCATAGTTTTCTTCAAGCCTTCATTCCTTTTGCAGCTAATTGCAGAGCTGCAAGAGGTAATTAAGGAAGATTTCAAAGAGCAACCAATAAAAAAATTTTCTTGTTTCAAAGGCTGAATTTTGCTGCATTTCAGTTTTGAACATCATTCTCCTATTGCTATTCATCCAGGGTGACTTCTTTGGAGACCTTCATCGGGACGAAGAGCAGAGTGTGCTGGTCTGACAGCTCCACTGCCAGCAGTGGTCTTTGTCCCTGTCAGTGCAGCCCAGCCCAGCACATGAAACCCTTTCTAAGAGAAGTCAGGGGTATGTTCAGAAAATAATAAAAGAAAATAAAAATATAAAATAAAATAAAATAAAATAAAATAAAATAAAATAAAATAAAATAAAATAAAATAAAATAAAATAAAATAAAATAAAATAAAATAAAATAAAATAAAATAAAATAAAATAAAATAAAATAAGATTCAAATGACCATTGGATCCTGAGAAATTCAGCCTGAATCTCAGTAGACACCTAGACATCCATGGACTATATTGGGTCATCTGTGGAAAACTCAGGGTGAAAAATAAAGAAAATACATCTTTATTGGCTGTAGCTGTACCCATGAGCCTGGCCTCATTGCGGAAATTGTTCCCTTCCAGACACAGAATCCTAAATAGAGTAAAGTGAAAAGAGCTGCCCAGTCAATAGAGTAGGGCAAAGTCCTACTTCCTGTGCTATAGATGCAGAAGGCAAAAAGAATTGCATTGTGCCTGACACTACTCTGGGACGTGTCACCCAGGTCAGGCAACTTTACCTTAGTGCTGACAAGTCCATCACTAAAGCACACTCCCAAGCTCTACATCTACACCTTGGCTCTCCAGTCGATGACCCAGCTCATGGATGGCAATCAGGGAGTCTTGGTTAGCCATTGGCACCTGCTGTTTTTCAACCCTCAGCAAACCCACAACAGAAGGGTTCTGTGGGAGGCCAAGCAAGGTAGACAACAGTTTCATGTCCTTTATCTCCAAGGCAGCTCTGCCAAAGCCCCACTGGTGGTGCCCTCTTGGAATTCTGAATTCCCTCTCCTGAAGCAGTCTATGCCGAGGATGCACATAGCATCTGGGCCAGTCTCAATGGGGTGCTTTTGCCATTCCTTCCCAGTTAGACTCACTTCAGCCTCCAGTACAGTTAACTGTTGGGCTGCCCCTGTCACTCCAGAAATACAGGTGGGTTCTACCTCTTTCTAGCTTGATGACATTAGGGTACACTGTGCACCGGTCTCCAGTAGAGCCTGATACATTTGTGGGTCTGATGTGCCAAACCATCAAATATACCGAGTCCAGTAAACCCGATTGTCCCTTTCTTCCCTGCCTCCCCCTGGCTGGAAGCAGGACACCACATGTCCTGCTCATAGTGTACATTTATGTTGCCGGTAGAGAGACCAAAGGAAACACGTCCCACCGTGGCACTGTCATCTAACAGGGCAGGGGATAGGGTGCTGACAGTCAAGGAAGGCATTTGGGTGTGGAAGGTGGGTCCCAGCAGAGAAAAGGAGTCAAGGCAGTGGGCTGGGGGAGGCCAGCAGAAGCAGCCCAAGGGGTGGTGCTGCTGGTGAGGACACGTTTGTGGCAGCAGCTGGAGTGGGCAGCTGTGCGCAGGCGAGGGGAGGCCAGGAAGTGCATGCCAAGAGCGCTCCTGGCAGCAGAGCCAAGGCCGGGGCCGAGCCCAAGGGCAGAGGCAGGCCCAGGGCAGGGGGCTGCAAGGGCCATGCTGAGCTCCCTGCCCCTGCAGCAGCTGCCCTGGCCCTCGGCCTCCTCTCCCCTTCCCCTGCAGCTCTGGGCTCCCTTGGTGCAGCCCTGGCTCTGCAGCACCAAGCCCTGCTGGAAGCCCTCCCCTGCATGCTGCCACCGCTCCCTGACGCTGCTGTTGCCCTCTGCCGGGCACTGCCCAGCCCAGCCCAGCCCCTGCCCACCTCTCCCCAGCTCCCTACCCTTACCTGCTCATCCTTTTGGCCCTTTCAACTGAAGGCCTCTGAGACCTTCGCACTGTGACCCAGCTGTGTGCCCTGACATTGCAGAGCTCCCATCAGTAAATCCATCCTTTGACTTAGCTTTACTGTGAAGATCCACTCACTGCCCACCCAACACAAGGCACACAGTGTCCCAGGATAACCCTTAGGATATTCTGGTGGCTCCCAATACATCCTTGATGCCACCAGTCCTGTCAAGTTTCAAACCCAGGAAGCTGCTTCTTGACTGGTCATGTTCTCCAGGGGCACTGGGCATCCACCAGTGATGACTCAGTCCAGCCCTGACTCCCTCACCCAAAACCTGGTTCCCCCATGCCCCTGTGTCCAGGTGGAACCCCAGTACAAGACCACGACCTTCAGTCTGGTACTCCCTGATTATCTTCTGCAATCCAGTTTGGGAGCCCTGAGCACTGGGCAACTTCCTTTTACTATCAAGATACTACAACAAAGGCCAGGTGTCATTTAGGGATAAACACATTCAGAGATAGCCTCTGGCTCATGCAGAGAACTGGTTATCTGGAAAAGAGGAATGAAAGCACACATTTAACAGCAAGCAGAATTTTAAAGAATGCTCTACCCAAAGGTCAGAAATTGTCTGAGATTAACTTGAATAAAACTAGAAAAGTGAGATACCAATTTATTGCTAAATAAATATAATCAGTTTCTTCAGTGTGGCTTTCAGCTCCTGGTTCCTCATGCTGTAGATGAGGGGGTTCAGTGCTGGAGGCAGCACCGAGTACAAAAATGACACCACCAGGTCCAGGGATGGAGAGGAAATGGAGGGCGGCTTTAGGTAGGCAAACATGACAGTGCTGATAAACAGGGAGATCACAGCCAGGTGAGGGAGGCACGTGGAAAAGGCTTTGTGTCAGCCCTGCTCAGAGGGCATCCTCAGCACTGCACTGAAGATCTGCACATAGGACACCACAATGAAAACAAAACAACCAAATGCTAAAGAAACACTAAACACAACTGCCCCGACTTCCCTGAGGTAGGCATCTGAGCAGGAGAGCTTGAGGATGTGGGGGATTTCACAGAAGAACTGGTTCATAGCATTGCCTTGGCAGAGGGGAAGGGAAAATGTGTTGGCTGTGTGCAGGACAGCAATGAGAAAGCCACTGCCCCAGGCAGCTGCTGCCATCTGGGCACAAGCTCTGCTGCCCAGGAGACTCCTGTAGTGCAGGGGCTTGCAGATGGCAATGTAGCGGTCGTAGGCCATGACGGTGAGAAGGGAATACTCTGATGACATCAAAAATACAAAGAGAAAGACCTGTGCAGCACATCCTTGATAGGAGATGGCCCTTGTGTCCCAGAGGGCATTGGCCATGGCTTTGGGCAGAGTGGTGGAGATGCAGCCCACGTCGAGGAGGGCGAGGTTGAGGAGGAAGAAGTACATGGGGGTGTGGAGGCGGTGGTGGCAGGCTACGGCACTGAGGATGAGGCCGTTGCCCAGGAGGGCAGCCAGGTAGATGCCCAGGAAGAGCGCGAAGTGCAGGAGCTGCAGCTTGTGCGTGTCTGCGAATGGCAGCAGGAGGAACTCGCTCACTGAGCTGATGTTGGGCATTTGCTTTGGACATGGAGACTGCAAAATGAGAAACAAATATACATATATAGAGTCTTATGATTAAAGTCTTTGACTAAAATTCAGTAAATTCCCATTGAAAGCCTTACATTCCCTGTTTCCAAGAGCACCTTTGTCTATCTCCCTGTCTGGAGCCCTGCTTTGTATTTGCTGAGTGTCCTGTACACAGCAGCCACTTCTGCCCATCAGCCCCCAGTGGGACACATGCTCCACTGCACTGACAAATGTCATTGCTGTGGGGGCAAAGCTCAGCCAGAGGGCACATCCAGGAGGGCTGCTCTGTCCATTCCCTGGTGCCCAGCTGCTGGCTGCTTGCAGCACTCAGCTGGGGGATGGATGCACACAGAGGTTGTGTTGAAAAACCACATCCCCTTGTTTGCAGGTCCTAAAGAAGAGCTCAGAAAAACCCTGGTGCAGTGTGTAAGCAGAGTGAAAAGAAGGGATATTCTCACGTTCATCACTAACCTGTTTGTGTCTCAGTTCAATGCAATAGGAAGCTCAGTCACCAGTGCAAATCCAACTACCACATTAACATAGAGCCTGCCTCACAATCAGAGCAGGAAGAGGCAGGTAGAGAGTGCAGAAAGTGCCTTCTCTTTGAAGGCAGCCCCTGCACTGCCCTTCCCTTGCCCAAGCCCCTGGGCTCCCCGAGCAGGCTGAGTGCAGGGACCCTGCTCTGCACCACAGCGCTGGGCAGCCCTGCCTGAACACCCAGCTTCTCCTTCCTCCAGGACCAAAAGCTGCATTGCCCTCCAGCCAGAGACTTACCGGGTTCAGGGCTGGGAAGTGTTCTCCCCCAGTGAGCTCTGTGCATCCTGCCACTTCTGCCTGCCTTTAAGCACTCTGTCTCTGCAGGCAGTGCCCCCAGCCCTGCTGCGCTGTGCAGAGGAGCTGCTCCTAGGCACAGCTGTCTCTCTGCACCACGGCCCTCTTGCCACGAGCTCTCTCTATCCCACGAGCCTGGCCCAGCTCAGCAGCACAGCACCAGCCCAAGGCACTGCAATCATCCCTCTGGGGGCTTTGCTGATGAGCCCACGAACCTCAGGCACTCAGAGACAATTGAAGACAGCTCTCCAGAAGTCCAAGTCAGAGGCAAGTTTCCTGCAGCGTCCCCCTGAGGGCCAGCACTGACACAGCCTCCCTTGGAGCTCGTTAGAGCAGAACCCTGGAGGCAGTGAGGACATGGAGACAATGGCAATGTGAAGGTGACACCGATGTGTGGACAAGTTGGATGTGTGTCACCAAGCACAAGGGTCAGGCCTTGACCTCCAGCCCCTTGGAAGAGAGATCCTTAGCAGTCACACCTTGCTCAGGGTTCTTTGTGGGGCAGTAGGAGATGGGGATGTGCGTTGCCAAGTGCAGGAGAATGGTATGACCCCTGCCTGGTCCATGGGTGCATGCACAGAGACAATGAGGACCTTGTGCTCATTATCAAGATGTCTCCTCACAGGCCTCAGTGGCAGTGAGTTTCAGTCAGGCCTCAGTTTTGGGACTTTCAGCCTTGGTAGAACCCTTGCTCTTCTCTACACCAGGCTGTCCTAGGGACTCCCAGACCTTCACCTCTTTACCAGCTAGTTGTAGGCACTTGTCCGTGCGGTGTCACACCGGGGCTGAGCTGAGTATGATAACTCAGATCTTCTTGGTGGCCATGCTCCTCAGAAGGCAGCTCTGTAGGAAGCTGGGCTGGTTCCTGGTGAGCAGGTACCACTGCTTGTATGCACCGCACTGATGTTTCATTCTGTCAGGTGTTAATGTCTTTACACAGATGGTTCAACCTTTGTATGATTGTGCTGTCTCTGACAAGACAACAGCAGCAGGAGTTGCAGGAAAGTTTGGATAACACAGGAGTAACCAGTTGAATGGAACTGCAGCACAGTGTCACAGAAGCACAGGATGTGGAAGGTTGCCAGGTTCTACCTCTTCTGTGCTTCCTTATCATGCAAGCTGTCAGTTTGTCTGGATCTGTGTCCTGAATGTTATGGGGCTGTGCAGGTGAAAATTAGAAGGGACAAAGCCCAGCTGGAGCTCCATCTGTATATTTATGTCAAAGAAACAAAAACTATTTATATATAAACTCCAAATAAAGGAGGATTAAGGAGAATCATCATCCTTTATTGGATGTGGGGGGAAAGCTGGTGACAAGAAAGGAGGTAAAGGCTGAGGTACTTATATCCTTCTTTGCCTCAGTCTCCAGTAGCAAGACCAGCTTTTTCCCCGAGATATTTCTTCCTCCTCATGGCCAGTGCCAACATTTCAGGGCACGCTTCATGGCAATTTTTTTTCTGCTGCTCTTTCCTACTTCCAAAGAAAGCTCCATCAGGCTGGAAACCACTCCTGAAGTAGGCATCCCAACCCAGCAGGCTTCTTGCGGCCTCTCAGCCAACCAGACACAACTCACCTCAGCAGCAGCTTCCAAGCCAGGGGCCTGCTGCTGGCCTTGCAGCTTCTTGGCTACACACAGCCAAGCCTTGTGCCTGCTGCTGCCCACTCATGGACTCAAGCAGAAGGGACAGGACAACCCATGTTGGGGCCTTCTTTCTGCCCGGGTCCTCCTGGCTCTGGAGGCAGAGGGGATCCCCCAGTCAGCATGCCAAGCAGGTGCCTTGTGCTGGCCTAGCAGGGCCACTGGCACATGTCAACCCAAAAGTGCAGCTCCCAGGGAGAAGTCAAGGCTGACCTGCCACCTCCAGGCACAAGTGACCTCACAGTGCCGTTGCGTGACACGTTCCTGCTGCTGCCCTATCAAGTGCAGAGACAGAAGTGACCTCACATTCACATTCCTGCTGCTGGGTCAGGACATCCTGAGGTAGGGTTGACCTCTCTCTAGTCCTTTAGGGACTAGGGCTCACCATTCTAGGTTAGAGGATAAACACAGGTTTAATGGGAATCTTTGTTGTTCTTCTGTAGCTATCAGGTCTGTCATAAGGGTATGGGCAAGCCCTGTGGTTTAGGGGTTTTTTTAGGCCTGCCAACAACTTCTCTAGGGCTAAATAGTGCATTTTAATGCTAGTGTTAAGGGCAGGGAATAGGGTAAGCAGGAGAGTAAAGGTAAGGGAAACAGGCTGAGTTTTAATTCAATGGATACTTTGATACTTTGCTTCAATGGATACTTTGAGTTCAGGCATTAGAGTAGTGCATTCCTCTCAGAGTGGTGGAGTAACATTTAGATTTAAAGATTGAAATTACCGGTTCAAATAAGGAAAGGGCAATACATGACTGTTTTAAATCAGTGTTACTGTAGCATCTACTTTAAATGACCCCTCTTACCTCTACAGAATCATTAATTTCTGCTGGCCATGCTCCTCTTGCCACCCCAAAATCTCACATCTCTCTTGTTCAGGCTGCTCCTGACCTCCCCATATCTTGTTGGGATCAGCTTTCTGATGACATTTACCATCTCAGTGTATCTGTCTCACCTCTGTTGGCTCCTCCATTCCTGAGAAGGTAGTGGCATTGTAGTCAGGAGGGAAAAGGGTACAAAGGTCTTTAGGCGCATCCTGCACGATGTGCCCATCAGCTCTGCACCTCCACAAAACTGTGCTTCCTACCTACAAGCTTTGTTTCCCAAGTGGCTTCTATGCATCCAGCGTTACTTTTCCCAAGCCCTCAAGCATGTTTCAGTTTTGGATGTGGAGGGATGGGAAAAGGAAAGCAATGCATGGATGGAACTGATCTTGGCAAGGGATGAAAAGAATAACAGGAAGAGATTCTGTAGGTACCTTGCTCAGAAAAGGAAGGCCAAGGACATTGTACCCCCTGTGAAGATAGAAGGGTGAACTGGTAATGACAGACATGGAAAAGGCTGAGGGACTCAACAACTTCTTTTCTTCAGTCTTCTCTGCCAGTCAGGCTTCCCAAGTCTTTTGTTTCCCTGAACCCATAGTTGGTGGCTGGGGTTGCAAATTCCCACCTGCTGTAAGTGAAGAGCAGGTTTGAGACCACCTGCAGAAACCCAACAAGTACAAGTCTATGGGGCTTGATGACATGCAACCCAGAGTCCTGAGGGAGCTGGCTGATGTAGTTGTCAAGCCTCTCTCCATCATATTTGAAGAGTCCTGGCAGTCGGGTGAAGTCCCTGGTGACTTGAAAAAGGGAAATATCACTCCCATTTTTAAAAAGGGTAGAAATGAGAACCCATGGGACTACTGAATGCTCAGCCTCACCCCTGTGCCTCAAAAGATCATGGAAAAGATCCTCCTGGAATCGATGTCAAGGCACATGCAAGACAAAGAGGTGATCTCAGACAGCCAGCATGGCTTCACGAAAGAGGAAATCATGCCTGAACAGTGTGCTGGCTTTCTACATTGGAGTGATCACATCAGACAACAACAGAAGACCGACCTCTGTCATCTACTTGGACTTCTGTAAGACCGTTGACACTGTCCCACATGACATCCTTGTCTCTAAATTGGAGAGATACGCATTTGATGGGTGCACCATTCAGTGGATAAGGAGTTAGCTTGACTGTCACACCCTGAGCATGGTGCTCAATGGCTCTACGTCCAAGTGGAGGCTGGTGACAAGTGTTGTACCTCAGGGGTCTGTCCTGGGACTGGTGCTGTTTAATATCTTTATTTATGACAGACTGTGAGATCGACAGTGAGACAGTACATTCTGCGCTTGTATAACAGAAGGCCAACTGCATGCTTCTGGCCTTTACGGTCCCTATCTGTGCCACATTACTCCTGCAGGTCTGTCACCTCCAGAGACAGAAGTCACCTCACAGCCTCCTTCACATCTACATGCCTACTGCATGCCCAACAGATCCTGAGGCACACCTGATCCCATCACATCATTCCTGTCTAGCTCCTCCTTGTGTCC
This sequence comes from Aythya baeri, assembly GCA_026413565.1. Classification (NCBI taxonomy): domain Eukaryota; kingdom Metazoa; phylum Chordata; class Aves; order Anseriformes; family Anatidae; genus Aythya; species Aythya baeri. Next base: position 66,545 of record JAKRSJ010000126.1, on the reverse strand, counting down.
TGTGATCTGGTTACATACCTGTCACCTCACATGCCTCTTCCACTGCTGTGGGACTGCTGCAGGACCTCACAGTCCCTGCCCTACCCCAAGCATATAAACCATACAAGGTAGGGGTAGGAGTGGGGTTGAGGCTGAGATGTGCTGTGTGCATGGTGGAGGGCTTTGGGAGTTAGGCGCTCAGGTTACTGTTTAGGAATTAGAGGTCACATGCCAGGGTTAAAGGAATGGCAAGGGCTTCAAGGAACTGTTTGGTGTTGTGCCTAAGGATCCTGCTCAGGGTTTAGAATAAGGGCAAGCTTTGAGGACATCAGTTTAGGTCTGGTTTGGGGCCTAAGGCTTTTGATTTTTTTTTTTTTCTTCATTTTGGTCTCTTATTATATTCAGAAGATATTGTTTCTGATATAAATAATATATTTCTTATCCTCCTACTTGTTAATCATTTTGTTGTTACTCATTTACAGGAAACATGGCAGTTTCCTGTATAAATACACCCAATAAGGAAGTCATAAGAAGTTCATTGCGCTCAGGTCCTCTCTCTTCCCATCTCCTCTGCAGCTGGTCTCAGCACCGCACAATTCAGGAGGGGCTCAGGGCCAAGAGCCCAGCTGACACATGCAGGAGCAGCCCTGGTGGCCCTCGGGGCTGCCCCTCACTGCCCGCTGGGCTCTGCCTCTGTGCTGCCTTCGGGTCGGGGCTGCTGCTTCCCTGGAGCCATGACCATGGCCAGCAGCAGGATGTGGCTGCTCTCTTTTGGCTTCCACATTGTGCTTCCTTTTTTCTGGGTAAGCCCTGATATCTCATGTACCTTGGTGACAGTCCTGTTGTCTCTACAGTGGCATCCCTGTGGCTGCAGGCAGCAGCAGGCACTGTGCAGCCCTGGGTCACAGCTGCCTCCCTGCTATCACCACAGTAACAAAAGCGGCTGCTGAAGGCAAACCCAGGAGCCTAGACACCAAGGGGCTGTTCCCTGCTCTGGGGGTTCTTCATGGAGTGAAGGACAGAGGCTGAAAGTTCCAGGGTGGTCCCTGAGGAACCAAGGGCAGGACCAAGAGCTTCCATTATGGCAGAACTTGCCTAAGGAGATGACAACTGATCTTAAACTTATCTGCATGGGACTGCACCCCCTGCAGTGGGGCAGATGGCAGATTGCAGCCTGGAGAGGAATCTGGAGCTTCCAGGAGATGGCAGGGGATCTGCAGGGACAATGTGCTCAGTGGGTAGTGATTAGAACCTCATAAAATGTGTGATCACCCAAAGAAGGGTCTGGTAAAGGAAAAGGGGAATCTGAGGAGTCCATGGGCTAAAGGAGGGCTCTGCAATGCCAGCAGAGGTGTTGAAGAGCCAGCAGGCAAAGGCCCATAAGACTGCAGAGTAACTGAGGATATGCATTTTGAAGTGCCGTGGGCAAGATCTGGTGCAGCACTCGCCTGTCATTTGTGCCCTTAGAGACACCCCATGGTCGTGCCCAGCACTGCCCTGTGCTGCTGAGCCATCAGGGCAGATGGAAAAGGCTCAGCAGCAGAGATCCCCATGGATGTAGGTCTGCTGCCCACCCTGAGCAGCACGGGCAGGGGGGAGACCCGCGGGGGTCCCAGGGCACCAGAGCCCCTGGCTCTCACAGCAGCACCACCAGCTTGGGGCCCTGCAGGGAGCACGGAGAAGGAAGCAGCAATGGCCAGCCAGGCTAGCACAGACACACTGCCCTGGGAAAGGCTCTCTGGGAGCAGGGATAGCCCTGGGGAAGAACAGGGCAGCATTGTTGGGCCTACACTGATGGGGAAAGGGGAAAGGGAAAGCTCTTTGTGCAGGCCCCTGCTCGGGGCAGGCTGCTCTGTGGCTGGGCCAGGCCTCTTGTGCTGGCCTGGGGAGCGGGGCTGGCCCTGCGGGGCACAGGCACCCTGTGCTGGGGATCTGCCAGGCAAGAGAGCAGGGCTCCTGCAGCTTCACGGACCTCCATCTCCTGGCACCATGGGCACCTTCTTGCTTCATGCATCCAGCAGATAAACACCTATCAGCCACCTGCTTTCTCTTCTTCTAGAGGAACTGGGGACAGAATAGCAAAACCAAGTAAAACTCACAAATTGTGAGCCACAGAAGGCCCTGATGCTGTGCAAGAACTGCTCAAAAACAGCAACCACAACTGTGGGTGACCATCACTGGTCACACAACCAAAACACAGTACCACAAGGGGCTGCTTTGCAGAGAGTAACTGCCCCAGCCAGAGCAAGTACAGGGCCCCTGATGGAAAAAGAAGACTCCCTCTGAGCTCTGCAAGGAGCCAGGAAAGTGGTAATAAGCAGTAGGACAATTGAGGAAGCCCAAAGGCCCTTCTGAAGTGTCACTGAGTGCCACCTGAGAAGCAGTGCTGGGCAGTGGGGAGGGCCAGGAGAAAGACTTGTGAGAAGGCTGTGAGAAACAAGGACACTCAGGGCTTTTGCAGATCCTTAAAGTCCTGCCTGAGTCCTCAGATGGAAAGCAATCTATGTCTGTGGGTTGACGAGAAGGAAGTGGTGAGTCCTTGATGGGGGGCAGGGCTGAAGGGCCCTGAGTGAAGCTGGAATGATGGAGAAGTGTCCACCTTGCATGTGTTCCTCAGCCTGGGAGCAGGGGCATGCCTGTGGTGCGGGATGTCTGGGCTGTGCTCAGCCATGCCCCAGGAGATGACCTTGCTCTATTCCTCCCCATCACTCCCCACACGGGGCAGGCCCTCAGGAAACACCCCTGAGCCTGGAGATGCACCAACCTGCTGCGCTGAGGTGCCACTACTGCAGGGGCAGAGGGGAGGCTTGGAGAGACACGTGGGGCCTGCGGGCAAGAGTGGTGTGACCAGGAGAAGTGAGTGCCTGGGAAAAGTTACCCTGGAGCCATAGGAGCCATTCTGGAAAGAAAACTTGTAGGCCGGATCTGCACTTTTGTGATGGTGCAGAGCTGCTGGGCACATGTTCAGGGTGCTCTGATGGACTTTTATGTCCTTTTCCATCGTGTCTTAAGTGCCACTTTTTTCAGGAATAGAGTAGCCAACAGAGGTGTGATGGATACTCTGAGATCATGAAAGCCACTAGAAAGATGCCCCTAAGAATATGACTCATATAGTGGTCAGGAGAAGCCCTGGTCAGGAGAAATGTGAGAATTGGAAGAGGGAATAGGGATTATCTAGCAGAAACTAAAGATTTTGTAAAAGGTAAGTTGGTTCAGGCTATGCGGAAGCTGCTGTAACTGTGACTTAAAACGCTTATATGAGGCTATTCCCCAGCTTCAAAGAGCAAACATAATTCCTACATTTAAATGTTACTCCACACCCAAACAGGAATCAACTACTCCTATGCCTGACCTCTAAGTATGCACTGAAGCCAAAACTCAGCCCACAGCCTCTTTCCCTTACCCTTACTCTCTTGCTTACATTGATCCCTGTCCTTAACACTAGGTTTAAATGCTCAATTTAAGCCTACAATTATTGGAAAAACTAAACAAACCCAAAATCATGAAGCTTTTCCATACTTTAAGCACATACCTGATACCAACGCAGAACACCAATCCCTCCCAAAAAATCTTTCTTTAAACTCAAACTCAGAAAGTTGAGCCCTAGTGCCTGATCCCATGCATGAACACCTAACAGCTGATTCCCTTGTTCGTGTGCATTGATTTCCTCACCTTCAGCCCCTCTCCTAACCCTTACCTTTAGGTACCATGCTGGGTCTGGCCCTTAGTGCAGGCCAAGAACTGTGAGGTTACTCTGCAGTCACATGGCATGCAAAGATGGATGTGAGGGGTCATGGGTCTGATCAGCTTGTGGGCCTCAAGGAGATGGGTGGGAATGCTCTGAGGAGCTCAGCTCTGCCTCAGGGTCTCCTGCCCCAGCAGGAGGAATGTGACTGTGACAGGGAATGTGAGGTCACTTCTGTCTCTGCACTTGATAGGGCAGCAGCAGGAACATGTCACAGAAAGGGACTGGGAGGTCACTTGTGTCTGGAGGTGGCAGGTCAGCCTTGACTTCTCCCTGGGATCTGCACTTTTGGGCTGACATCTGGCAGTGGCCCTGCTAGGCCAGCACAAGGCACCTGCTTGGCATGCTGACTGGGGGATCCCCTCTGCCTCCAGACCCAGGAGGACCCAGGCAGAAAGAAGGCCCCCATATGGGTTGTCCTGTCCCTTCTGCTTGAGTCCATGAGTGGGCAGCAGGAGGCACAAGGCTTGGCTGTGTCTAGCCAAGAAGCTGCAAGGCCAGCAGCAGGCCCCTGGCTTGGAAGCTGCTGCTGAGGTGACTTGAGTCTGGTTGGCTGAGAAGCCTCAAGGAGCCTGCTGGGTTGGGATGCCTACTTCAGGAGTGCTTTCCACCCTGATGGAGCCTGCTTTGGTAATAGGAAAGAGCAGGAGAGAAAAATGACCATGGAGTATACATTGGAAGTTACACATTGGCCACGAGGAGGAAGAAATGTCCCTCAAAGGGTCATGCTGTGGTGCCAGAGGTCACCCTCTGATCAGACCCTGGCTTTGTGTTTCAAGGAACAGCTGGTGAGGGATGAGGAGACATGGGTGAAAGCAAGGGATGAGAGCAAGATGGTGAACAGAGATGGGTGTCTGCAGACGTCAAGGAAATAGGGGGAAGTGTGGGACAAAATAGGAAAGCCTTCAGAGGAGACGGCAGAGTGCTGGTAAAAGTGGAAGGCCCCAACAGCCCTAAGGTTTTTGTCACCTTGGCTAGAGCTTATGAGGAGATATGCTATATTGATTGTGATGGGGCCTCATTGATTTCTTTCAACCCTGTGCATCAGCTCGGAATTGTCATACCGCTGTTCTTCTCATGGCATCACACTGCCCACCACATCCCACAGATCCCTAGGAAAAGCCCCGAGCCAGACGTGGGGGAGCTGGATTTTCTCTCCCAGTAGCTGGTGGCAGGCTTCGGCCCTTCTGCTTTATCAAAGCAAACAAAGACCTTTCTCTGCACAGTGCCTTTGCCTGTCTGTAATCATGGCCTCCAATTATCTGCCCTAACAAGTCTCTGGGGAGGTTGTCTTAGTAATAACCCTCAGTGGTGCCAATTAATACTCCAAGTCACTTCAACTTTTCCTTCTGACTTTACTTGCTCAAGCGGTTACATCATTGTCCTCTCAGTACCTGAGCGTCACAGGCTCAGCACCAAAATACAGCATGGACCTCATTAGAAGGAAGAAACTCCTAGCATCTCCTCTGTATTTTTGTCCAGGACTTCAAGACTTGTACAACTATTTGGAGAGTTTTCATGGTATATTTAAGGAGGAAGATTGCATAAAGCACCTAATAAAAATCTCTTCTCATCTTAAAGGATGCATTTAGTTGAATTTCAGTTTGAGGTACTACTCTCTAATTGGTATTGATCCAGGGTGTCTCCTTCGGAGATATGCTTGGGGAGGAAAAGCAGACTCTGGAGGTCTGACACTGCATGGACAACCTTGCTCCTCACCACCCCAGCCCTGCCATTTCTCTCAATGGCCACCTGGTGCTTGCTTCTCATTTCCTTACACCAGACTTCACTCAAGGCTGCAGCTGGATGCTACGGCCCCTTTGCAGCAGCTTCTACCTGCTTTCCTAAGAGATGTGGCTGTACACAGGTGCAGAAGGGTTTTTCCTATTTCCAACCAAATAAACTGAAAACAGGCAACAATTTAAAATAAATAAAATAAAGTAAAATAAAGTAAAATAAAGTAAAATAAAATAAAATAAAATAAAATAAAATAAAATAAAATAAAATAAAATAAAATAAAATAAAATAAAATAAAATAAAATAAAATAAAATAATAAAAAACCTCCTCATCTTCTATTCCTCCTCTGAGGTTTACCTTCCCAAAACATTGAATGTACAAGAAATATTTTATAGTGATAGATATGAAATTATGAACAATAGCGTTAGCATTGATCCATACCGTATTATTTCAATGATAAAGGTTGAGGTTCTTGCTAAAAGAAAAAAAAATACAGATTGCTGATAGATGGGCAAGCTGGGCTGCTTCTACCTCATGCTCAAAGCAGCAACTGTAGTGTGAATGATCAAAGAGTAAGAGGAGGGAAAATCGGAACCATGGGAAGTGCATAGGTGCACATAGGCAGCTGGAAAAGCTACATTGAGCATTGTCTGTTTAATCAAAACTTGTGGATGTGCCTGGAAGATGAGGGAGCACATCATGACAGACTATGAGAGGACAATGCAACTACAGATGAACACCAGTATTTCTTCTCCTGCGATGAAAATACATCCTGAAAATTCACATTTCTTCATGGTAGAAACTACACTGTGTGACATTCCATGGAAGGGATTAAATCATTTGAAGTGACGAGTAGTTGCTCTATTAGTTAAGTACTAATGACATTACTGGGTATTGACACAGAACTTTGCTGTCTGACCATAAGCAATCAGGGAAAACCACCAGAGACCCGGTTGTATTTGAAGTACTTCCCTGGATTTGCAGCTATCAGAAAGGGTTTTCAGGAGACCGGAGCCTTTTGAGGGATTCAGGTGCAGCCAGGTGGAGTTCAAGGGTACCTCTACTGCTGGCAGTGGTCTTTACCCCTGCAACTACAGCCCAGTCCAGCACATAAAACCTCTTCAAAGACAACACCCCTTCTTCAGTGAATTTCAGAAATTGACCTAAAGCTGAAATGGCCATTGGGAACCCAAGATACTCTCCTTTCTTCCTAGTAGACAGCTGAGCATCCATTTACCATCCTGGGACATCTGTGGAAAATTCAGGTTGCAAGACTCAAGAACAGAAAACTTCAAATAACTAGGATACAACCCATCAGCTTGCCGCACTTTGGGAATCCATCCCCTTCCAACTATGGGAATGAAAATGCAGAATGCACTGAATCATGTTTCCCCAAAAGTACGGGAGTTTCCATCACTGGAGATAAAAAAGCCCATCTGGAAATGGGCCTGGGCTGCCTTGTTTAGGTGTCCATGCTTGGCTAGTGTGGATGGCTACATGGGCTTTGGAGGTCCCCTCCACTCTCAGTGAACCTATCACTCTGCAGTGCCTGGCAGTGTTTCTGAGAACTTCTCTGCAGTATCTTCAAACCCGGTGGACACTGGGTGCTCATGGGGCATAGGATCTTTTGGGGATGAATGTCCCACATGGCTGCTTCCCAAGCTGGGCCTTGCCCAGGGTCAGTCCCCTGCAGGGGAGAAAATGGCCCTTCTCCTGTTGGCTTTTCATGGCCTTCCTCTCAATACATGCTCTTCTCATCCTTGAACTCTTTTACTAAATACAGATGTCTAGGAGTGCTAGAGTACAGAATAGAAAACAGAGTACTAGGAGTGCTGAGAAGTCAAAGGTGACCTGCCACCTCCAGACACAAGTGACCTCAAAGTCCCTTTGCGTGACACGTTCCTGCTGCTGCCCTATCAAGTGCAGAGACAGAAGTGACCTCACAGTCACTGCCACAGTCACATTCCTCCTGCAGAGGCAGGAGATCCTGAGGCAGAGCTGAACTTTCTCTAGCCCCCTAGGTACCTCTTTTTCTCTTTCTTGGTTAGAGACTAAGCAAAGTTTTAGTGGGAGTGTGTGTTGTTCTGCTTGTGGTGTCGTGTCTGTGGTTAAGGTATGGACAAGCTCTACGGTTTAGGGTATTTTTAAGTCTGCCAAGGAGTCTAGGGTTAAACAGAGAGTTTTCATGTTACTGTTAAGGGAAGGCATTAGGTTTAGCAAGAGAAAAAAAAAAAGAAAAAAAAAAAAGATTCCTTTCTGAGTATTGTAGTAACATTTAGGTTTAGGCATTAAAATTACTGGCTCATGTAAGGTAAGGGCTATATGTGACTAGTTTAAGTCAGTGCTACCACAGCATCCACATTACATAAACCCTCTTACTTCTATGAAATCATAAGTTTCTGGTGGCCAAGCTCTTCTTCCCACCCCAACATATCACATCTCTCTTGTCCAGGCTGCTCTTGACCTCCCCGTATCTTATTGGGATCAGCCTTCTGATGACATTCATGATCGCAGAGTATCTGTCTCACCTCTGTTGGCTCCTCCATTCCTGAGACACTATTGGCATGGTAGTTAGAAGAGAAAAGGACACAAAGATCCTTAGAAGCATCCTGCACAATGTGCCCATCAGTTCTGCACTGCCACAAAACTGCGCTTCCTACCTACAAATTTTGTTTCCAGAATGGCTTCTATGGAATCAGTGTTATTTTTTTCTCTCATGCACGTTTCTGTTTTGGATATGCAGAGATGGAATAAGGAAAGTTAAGGAACAGATGGAACTGATCTTCTCAAGGGATGCAAGGAATAATAGGAAGGGATTCTACAGATACACTGCTCAGAAAAGAATGGCCAAGGAGAGTGTACCCCCTCTGATGGATGAGAGGGGTGCACTGGTAATGACAGACATGGAGAAGGCTGAGGGACTCGACAACGTCTTTTCTTCAATCTTCCCTGCCAGTCAGGTTTCCCAAGTCTTTCATTTCCCTGAACCTGTAGATGGAGGCTGGGGGTGCAAAGTCCAACCTGGTGGGAGTTAAGAGCAGGTCCAAGACCACCTCATGACACTAAACAGGTACATGTCTATGGGGCCTGATAGCATGCATCCCAGGGTCCTGAGGGAACTGGCTGATGTAGTTGCCAAGCCTCTCTCCATCATACTTGGTGGCTGATCATTCTGCAGAAGAGAAGGCTCCAGGGTGACCTCTTTGTGGCCTTTCAGCACTCAAAGGAGACTTCTAGAAAAGATGGAGAGTGACTCTTTGCTCAGTCGTATGACAGGACAAGAGGGAAATGTTTTTAAAGTAAAAGACTAGAGATTTAGACTAGAGATTGGGAGGAAACTCTTCACCCAGAGGCTTTTGAAGCACTGGAACAGGTTGCTGAGAGACCTTAGGGATGCCCCATCCTTGGAACTGATCATGAGCATGTTAGATGAGGCCCTGGGCTACCTGATCTCAAGGGGGGCATCCCTGCTAATGGCGTCTATGGACCGGGGCTTGGAACTAGATGCCTCTAAGGTCCCTTCCAATAGGAGCCATTCTCTGATTCTATGGTCTCACTAGCTCTACCTCAAGCATGACTCCCATGCCGTCAGCCTTCCTGTGGTCTCTCACCTGACCAGAACAGAAGGTGCCTCACCATCTTCTTCAATGCCTTGTGCATGCTTCTGCCATTTACGGTCCCTATCTGTACCCCATTCCTCCTGCAGGTCCGTCAGCTCCACGGACAGAAGTGACCTCCCAGCCTCCTTCACAGCCATGGGCCTCCTGCAGGCCCAGCACATCCTGAGGCACACCTGACCTCATCCCAGCATTCCCAGCCAGCTCCTCCTTGTGACCTCTGATCTGATCACATACCTGTCACCTCACATGCCTCTTCCAATGCCATGGGACTGCTGCAGAAACTCACAGTCCCTACCCTACCCCAAGGGGATAAGCAGCTGAAGTTAGGGATAGGAGTGGGGTTGAAGCTGAGATGTGCTGTGTGCATGGTGGAGGGCTTTGAGGGTTAGATGATCAGGTTAATGTTTAGGAAGTAGAGGTCACCCTCCAGGGTTAAGGGAATGGCAAAGGCTTCAAGTGAGGGACTAAGGTTCTGTTCAAGGTGCCTTCTCAAGGTCTGGGATAAGGACAAGTTTTGAGGTTTTTAATTTAGGTTTGGTTAGAGAGCTAGGTTTAAGGCTGGCATTTTCATCAATCCTTACTGCCTTAATCATCTTTCTCTTTACCCTTCTTGTAGAAGATGCCTTTTACCTCTGCCTTTTCCAAATCCTGAGCAACGTCTCTCCTATATCTGGCTTTTACATGGTCTTTGAGAGAGGTCTTATAACTACATCTGCGGCTCCACCAGCACCTCTCTCATCCTTACCACACCACCTCTAAGGCAACCTGAGGAGTGACCAGGACGATGATGTTTGCTTGGCAAAGGGTTTCATTAAAATCTCTGATGAGGGCTGTCATGGGCTTCACACAGACTGTGATGGCAGTATCATAGAAAACAGTGACACTTGTGTGGACAGAAGAGCAGGTGGATAAGGCTTTGGGCCTGCCAACACAGGACACACACACACCTGAAAACTGCATGAGAGGGAAGAGGAAGACTGGATCCAAAATGTAGATTATGAAATCAAAGACCATGAGTATCACTGTGGCACTGCAGGACAGCTCCAGCAATGGGGCAAAACTGTACAAGAGGTTTCTATGACACTGGGGCCACAGAACAGTAGCTGGGAGGAGGAGAAGGAATTAGTGTACATGAGAGAAATTCCCCTGGTTCAGGTACAGCTGCCTTCTGGAGCCAGACCTTCCACTTCTCGAGCCTTGCAGAGAAGAGGGATGGCATACAGCCCAGGGCTGACTGTAGGGCATGGTCCCCAGAAGGAAGCACGGCATCTGCAGGTGTTTGGTGGCAGGCACCAGCACAGTGTTGAGGCTGTTCCACGTCCCAGTCTCCATGCTGGTCATGTGAGAGAGGAAGAAGAGATTTGTGTATGGGTAGAGGATCTTCCATGTGGATTACTGGGAAAAATCAACAAATGGTGTCTTAGTGTCCAATTCCCTTCATGGAAAACCTTTTAGAGCATTCAGTTCCCCCCTCTCTTGTTAGGACACATTCAGAGGGGTGAAATGATCCCTGGCAGTCGTGGCTGAGGTGTTCTGCCATGAAGTGGGAACAGAATAGGGGTTAAGGGAGGGAAACATTTGTACTCATATTTGACAACCACAGTCCAACAGCACAAATCACACTTTAAAAAATCACTCTGACATCTACAGAGAGAAGCAGTCAGTGATGCCTTCAGTCTGCTTCAACCACCACACCCCAGCAGAGACCCTGCTGCCTTGGGGAGCTGTCAGCCCTGAGGCCTTGGGGACACCTTGAGGGAGCCCATGGGCACAGAGCAAGCGATGCCATGGTTGGGTGCTGTGCTGCTGAGCTGGGCCGGGCTCCTGGGCCCAAGGGCAGCTCCTGACAAGCGCTGCAGAGAGACAGCTGTGGCCAGGAGCAGCTCCTCTGCACAGCGCAGCAGGGCTGGGGGCTCTGACCGCAGCTGGCACACAGAGAGGAGAGAAGGAGAGAGGGCTTGGAGGCACTGAGGAGCGCAACAACAGAGGGCAGCGTGTGGCAGGACACATCTGCAGGCTCTTGACACCGTGAGGCTCTGGCAGGAAGGCCATGCAGGTGGGGTTGCGAGAGGGGTCTTCTACAGCTGGCACATCCAATGGCTGATAGCATCTGGCAGGGTGGGTCTCTCTGTTTCTCCAGTGAGGAGTAGAAAATGCATTAGAGAATGGCATTTAAAATTGTTTTTTTCAAGAGGAAGACCTGGGCAGGGACTACCTGAAAAGCAAGACGTTTTTTTCAGTCAGTGTATTCATATTTCTGCAGTGGAGTGGACGAAGGTTTCATGGTAATGAATTTTCAGGGTTGTACAGGAGACTGAGACTCCTGGAGCATTGCACTGAGAAATTGATATGTCAGTGATGAAATTTGTAAAGTACCTTCCCAAACCTCATCTCACGGACTGCACCAACATCATATTGTGGTACTCCCAGGTTTTATCCTCGCTGATGTTTTGGAGCTAGAACCCCCCTGATATCCTCTGTCTTTGAGAGGTGTTTGCAGGCCAAAGCAGAGCAAACAGCATTTGCAATGAGCAGGAGCTGCCTCTTCTGCAGGCAGAGCTGCAGCACAGGAGGGTCTGCTGAGTGTCCGTCTGTCCCTCCCTGGCCTTGCCTCCCCTGGCAGCAGCACGCTGGCATTCCTCCTGGCTTCTCCAGCTGGCCGTGCTGCTGCTGGTCTTGTTCCCAGGCTGGCTGGGGATGGGGGTTTCACATGCCCATGGCGTGAGCCCTCGGTGTGCTTGGGGGAAGGGGAGTACAGGGACAGGGTGAGGGGTCTGGAGATGGGCACTTTAAGCCTGGATGTCTCTGCTCTCAGCAGTGTCCTGGTTTGTTTCAGGCAAACACAGGAGTGCAATTGTCCAGTAGGTCAAAGAGACACCAGCACAGGGCAGTTGACACTAGGACTAACACACAGACTTGATGTGCTCTCCAAGGACACTGCACTGAAGCCATCACCACGTTGATGACACAAAAGGTATTACTTTGAGTACAGTGGGGCTGCTAGAACAAAAGAGACAAAATAAAAATCACTATATGATCTTTACCACTAACTTAGGGCAGAACTGACTTCCACATTGCCCACAGCAAGTCCTGTGCTCTCAGTGACACCCTCTAGCAGCACCAGCCAGAACTCATGAAAAGGACGTGTCAAAAGTCTGAATGGAAGTGGAGAATCATATGGGAGGGATTAAATGAAAAATGGAATGAGTTTTCCTCTGAAATGAGAAATGATGTCATAAAAGATTTTTTTTTTAATTTTTTTGTAAGACAACTCTGTTAAGATAACTCTGATAAACTCTCAGTGTTTTTCTGTTCCTTGTGCAGGACCTCATGACCAGAAGCAGGAAATGCCCAACATCAGCTCTGTGAGCGAGTTCCTCCTGCTGGCATTCACAGACACACGCGAGCTGCAGCTCCTGCACTTCGCGCTCTTCCTGGGCATCTACCTGGCTGCCCTCTTGGGCAACGGCCTCATCCTCAGCGCCATAGCCTGCCACCACCGCCTCCACACCCCCATGTACTTCTTCCTCCTCAACCTCGTCCTCCTCGATGTGGGATCCATCTCCACCACTCTGCCCAAAGCCATGGCCAATACCCTCTGGGACAACAGGGCCATCTCCTATCAAGGATGTGCTGCACAGGTCTTCTTTTTATTCTTCTTGTTTAGCTCAGAGTATTATCTCCTCAGCATCATGGCCTATGACCGCTACATTGCCATCTGCAAGCCCCTGCACTACGGGAACCTCCTGGGCAGCAGAGCTTGTGCCCAGATGGCAGCAGCTGCCTGGGGCAGTGGCTTTCTCAATGCTGTCCTGCACACAGCCACTACATTTTCCCTGCCCCTCTGCCAAGGCAATGTTGTGGACCAGTTCTTCTGTGAAATCCCCCACATCCTCAAGCTCTCCTGCTCAGATGCCTACCTCAAGGAAGTTGGGGCACTTGTGTTTAGTCTTTCTTTATCATTTGGTTGTTTTGTTTTCATTGTGCTGTCCTATGTGCAGATCTTCAGGGCAGTGCTGAGGATGCCCTCTTCTCAGGGCCGGCACAAAGCCTTTTCCACGTGCCTCCCTCACCTGGCCGTGGTCTCTCTGTTTGTCAGCGCTGCCATATTTGCCTACCTGAAGCCACCCTTCATTTCCTCTCCATCCTTGGACCTGGTCGTTGCACTTCTGTACTCAGTGGTGCCTCCAGCACTGAACCCCCTCATCTACAGCATGAGGAATCAAGAGGTGAAGGATGCAATGAGGAAACTTCTTCAATACATGCTTCTTAAGCATCAGTGATGTGTTCAGAAGATGTATTTCTGATAATATGCAATTTTGATTCATATTAGATCATATCATTTTTATCATTACTAGTGCTATCAAAACATTATCAGTAGTAATCATCATAAAAGAAATAAAATGTTATTTGGAAAATGATACGATATTTTAAAAATTATTTTTTTCTGTTAGTATTTTAAAAATATTTTATTTTGTTTTTAATAATGTAATTCTTACCATTCTGAATGTTACATTTTGTGTTTGCTTTGACCGTATCGTCTAACATACATAGAGAACCAGGCTTCCTTGGTAGAGAAAGACAACAAAGATATCATCAGAAATTCATTGCTCTCAGTATCCCTCTCTTTCCATCTCCTCTGGAGTTGGGGCAGCAGCCTCAGCAACCAGGAGGGGCTCGGGGCCAAGAGCCCAGCTGCCACTTATTGTATTTGGATTAGACCTTGTGGATCTAGGTGATAGTCCTGTCATCTCTATAGCAGGGCCGGCACAAAGCCTTTTCCACGTGCCTCCCTCACCTGGCCGTGGTGTCCGTCTTTCTCAGGCCTATCATGGTTGCCTGCCTGAAGCCCTCCTCCATCTCCTCCCCATCCCTGGATGTGGTGGTGGCAGTTCTGTATTCAGTGGTGCCTCCAGCAGACCAGGTCCTCATCTGTAGCATGAGTCAGGAGCTCAAACATGCCTTGTGGATATAGATCACTAGATGTGTCTTGGATCCAAGAAATTTCTGATCTGCTTCTGCACATGACTTGCAATGTCAATAATTGGAGGAAGAGCCAGTATACCTGTTTTTTTTTTTTTTTTTTTTTTTTTTGTGGTCGTGATTGTGCATATTCTTATTACATTAATTCAGCTAATGAGCACCCATTAAAATGATATGGATGTACCTGTTGAATATAGGTCATAGACTCTGTGCATGTGAAGCCATGCTCTCTGTGAATTTAACCTTAATGGAGTTAAAATTCAACTGCTATTTTGTCTGACATCTGTCCTCTGAGACCAGACCTGGCTCTGCAGGGGCAGTGCCTGTGCTCAGGGGTGCAGAGGAAAAGAGTCCCATCCCAGCAGCACGGCCAGGGAGCACCAGCGCTTGGGGCATGCAGAGCTGCTCTCTTGCCACTGTCGCCCTCTCCTGCTGAGCCCTGCTGGTGGGGTCAGGCCCGGCTGCTCCTCTCACTTGGTGCCAGTGGTGCTGTGGGGCTGTGCTGGGACTGCAGGCAGGGACAGGCAGTGGGCACGGCAGTGGCACAGCTGGCCTCCACTGCAGCACTTCCCTCCTAAGGGGGGATCTCCTCCAAGGTGGACTGAGCAGAGCTCAAGTGCTCAATCTGGTGTGAGCAGGCAGAGGAGAGCTCTGCAGCCCCAGAACACACAAAAACCTCAGTAAAGGAACTTGGCGAGTGATTCCTTGCAGCCTTGGGGCAATGGCAGTGACCTCATGAGCTGGGTCTGCCTCCCAGCCTGCCCAGCACGGCCCTGCAGAGTGCCCCCGAGCCCCAGACACCACAGCCCCGTCACTCTGCAGAGCAGCACTGCCAGCTGGGGTTCGGGCTGGGGCGGGGGCTGAGGAGGGCGAGTATCTTCTAGGCTGGCTTCAGGCTTCTGGACTTGAGTGTGATCTCCACTGTGCACAAGGAGCTGAGAGACTGCCAACAGGCATGGGGCTGGAACATTGCCTGCAAGGTCCCTCCTGCCCTAGCACCTCCCAGGACTGGCACGGAACTGGCTCCTGTGCATCAGAGAGTCTGGGAGCCCAGCAGGTGTGCCATGAGCTTGGAGGATCACCAACAGATCATTTCCACCTGGGCAGGTCCTGGCCCAAAAAGGGGGTGTTTTGTAGGTGTGGCATTATAAGCTCAGTGGTGCCTCAGAAACACTAAGTTCAGCAGGAAGCAAATGGCTGTTAAATGGCATGTGAGGTGAGCTCTTTCTGAAGTAGCTGACAGGTCACCCTTGACTCCTGGCTGGGATCTGTGCCTTTAGGCTCACATCTGCCAGTGTCCATGGTAGGGCAGCAGAAGGCACTTGCTGTGCATGTAGTTTCTGACATCGGCTCTTTCTAAGTACCTGGTAGGCCCCATAGAGGAAGAGGTCTTGGGTAGGGGTTGTCATATCAGAGGTGTCAGCTTTTGCCTGAAGTCATCCTTTAGGACTGCTTTCAGTTTTCTACACAGAGGGGGCCACTGCCTCCAAGATGCCTGGGGCAAACTGAACCATGCATGAGAGTTTGGAAAAAGGTACCCTGGGTGCAAAGAATTTCCCAGTTTATTAAAGAATTTATTAGGAATTTTTTTTGTTAATTTGTTTTTACAATTAAATTTCTTGGGTTTGATTTAAATAAATGTATTTTTAACATCTTGTAATATTTTTTTTAATTTCTTTTATCCAGTCATCTAATTTAGCTAAAGAAGCAAGCTTAATGAATATGTAAAAACAATAACAAGTCCCTCAGAATATCATTCATCTCAGTTTCTCTGTCTTCCCATCTCCTCTGGAGCTGGGAGAGAAGCCCCAGCACACAGGAGGGGCTCAGGGCCAAGAGCCCAGCTACCACATGCAGGAGACGCTCCGGTGGCCCTCGGGGCTGCCCCTCACTGCCTGCTGGGCTCTGCTTCTCTGCTGCCTTCGGGTTGGGGCTGCTGCTTCCCTGGAGCCATGGCCATGGCCTGCAGCATGACGTGGCCTTTTCACTGCTGCTGTCTTTTGGCTTCCACATTGACCACTGCTGGCAGTGGAGGTGCCCTGAGAACTCCACCTGGCCCCACCTGATTTTCCCAAAGGGCTCCGGCCTTCTGCAGGTCTTTTCTGACATCTGCTGGTCCGGGGAAGTGCCTCAAATGCAACGGGGCCACTGGAGGTTTTCCCTGGTTGCTTATGGTCAGACAGCAAAGCTCTGCCAGAATACCCAGTATTTTTTTCAGTACTTGAATGATAAAGCAACAACTCATCAACTCAAAAGATTCAATCCCTTCCGTAAAATGTCTCATGTGAAGTGTAATTTCTATCATGAAGAAATGTGATTTTTCAGGATGCATATTCATCCCAGGAGAAGAAATACTGGTGTTCACCTGTAGTTGCATTGTCCTCGCTTTTCTATCATGGTGTGCTCCCTCCCTCATCTTCCAGGCACAAAACTCATCTTGATTACATAGACCCTGCTGAATTTCCCCTTTCCAGCTGCCTTTCTGGACCTATACACTTCCCATCATTCTCCTGGTTTGCCCTCCTCTTACCGTTTAATCATTCAGACCACTCTCAGTGACCCAGTTGCTGCTGTGAGATTCAGTGAGTTCGAGCTCGCCTATCTCTCAGCAGTCTGTCTAATGGTTTCCTGAGCAAGAACCTCATAATTTATCATTGAATATGTATGATATGGATTAATATTAACACAATTATTTGAAATTTCCTATTAATCAGTGGAAAATACATCATGTACAGTCATCCTTTTGGGAAGGTAAACATCACTGGAGGAAACAAAATAAGGAACTTGACGAACTTGACCTTTTTTTTTTTTTTTTTTTGAAAATTGCAGCATGATTTCCTGTTGTTTGTTTTGAAATAGGAAAAACCCTGCTCTTCCCACCTAAACAGGGCTTCAAAGGAGAAACCCTAGACCAATATAACCAGGAGAATGATGCTCTAAACTGAAACACAACAAAATTCAGCCTTTAAAATGAAGAAAGATTTTTATTAGATGCTCCTTGAAATCTTCCCCCTTAACTACAACATGAAAGCTCTCCAATTAGCTGATCAAGTCTTGAAGACTTGAAGAAAATGGTGGGAGAGACATGGCTCCTTAGGAGTTTCTGTGTTTTAATGAGTTCCATGGTGTATTTTGGTGCTGAGTCAGTGAAACTTGGGTACTGAGAGGAGAATGATGCAACAGAGCGAAAAAGCAAACTCAAAAGGAAAAGCTGAAGTGACTTGGAGTATTAATGGTCCCACTGAGGGCTGTTACTAATAAAGCCTCCCCAGGGACTGCTTAGGGCAGATAATTGGAGGCCATGATTACAGACAGGCAAAGCACTGTGCTGAGAAAAGTCTTGGTTGACTTTGGTGAAGACAAGGCCCAAGGCCTGACCCCAGCCACTGCGAGGAGAGATCCTGCACCCCCCTGTCTGGCTCAGGACTTTTCCTGGGGGTCTGAGGAATGTGGTGGGCAGTGTGATGCCACGAGAGGAAAACTGGTATGACACCACCCTGTCTCTGCACAGGGTTGCAAGGAAGCAAAGAGGCTGCACTGCAATGACTATATCTCATTTTCTCAAAAGCTGTAGGCAAAGCGTCAGGACTGTTGGGGCCTTCCCTTTTTACCAGCAACCTCTGTCTTTTCCTCTGCACGCTTTCCTATGCTATCCCACACTTTGTCCTGTTTCCTGGAAGTCTGCAGACACCCACCTCTGTTCACCACCTTGCTCTCATCCCAGCATTTCCATCATATCACCAACGTCTCATCAACCCTCACCAGCTGTTCCTTGAAAAATGAAGCTAAAGTCACATCATAGATACTCACCAGCACCTTCCAAGCCATGGGTCTGGTGCTGGCCTTGCAGCTTCTTGGCTACACACAGCCAAGCCTTGTGCCTGCTGCTGTCCACTCATGGACTCAAGCAGAAGGGACGGGACAACCCATCTGGGGGCCTTCTTTCTGCCTGGGTCCTCCTGGCTCTGGAGGCAGAGGGGATCCCCCAGTCAGCATGCCAACCAGTGGCCTTCTGCTGGCCTAGCAGGGCCACTGCCAGCTGTCAGCCCAAAAGTGCAGCTCCCAGGGAGAAGTCAAGGCTGACCTGCCACCTCCAGACATAAGTGACCTCACAGTCCTTTTCTGTGACACGTTCCTGCTGCTGCCCTATCAAGTGCAGAGACAGAAGTGCCCTTTTGTCGGGGCTGCTGCGTGCCCTGGGGCTGTAGAGCTCTCCTCTGTGTACTCACACCAGACTGAGCACTTGAGCTCTGGTCAGACCACATGGGACATAACATGGTGCTCAGCAGTATATATTGGTGTCATCTTTCCAAGACAAGGTATCAGTTTCTCAGAGACTGGCAGCACAGTGGTCTGCTTATGGGAATAGAGGAGTTACTACATATTCCTCATGTTTGGGGTAGGAATTTCTTTTTCTTTTATTTTCCATTTCCTTTCCCTTCCTCAAGTGTCTATCTCTCTGTGAGTTTATATGTTCGTTCCCCTCTCTCTCTAGATGCGTTTCCTCCTCTCCCTTCAGAGGAGGAAGAAGCAGACAGCTCATGCATGTGTAGTTTCTGGTTGAGGTGAGCAAGGAGGAGGCTGGGTATGCTGCAAGGTGATGGAGGTCCGTGAAGCTGCAGGAGCCCTGCTCTCTTGCCTGGCAGATCCCCAGCACACAGTGCCTGTGCCCCGCAGGGCCAGCCCCGCTCCCCAGGCCAGCACAAGAGGCCTGGCCCAGCCACAGAGCAGCCTGCCCCGAGCAGGGGCCTGCACAAAGAGCTTTCCCTTTTCCTTTTCCCCATCAGTGCAGGCCCAGCAATGCTGCCCTGCTCTTCCCCAGGGCCATCCCTGCTCCCAGAGAGCCTTGCCCAGGGCAGTGTGTCTGTGCTAGCCTGGCTGGCCATTGCTGCTTCCCTCCCTGTGCTCCCTCAGGGCCCCAAGCTGGTGGTGCTGCTGTGAGAACCAGGGGCTGTGGTGCCCTGGGACCCCCGGGGGTCTCCCCCCCTGCCCATGCTGCTCAGGGTGGGCACCAGACCTACGTCCATGGGGATCTCTGCTGCTGAGCCCCTTTCCACCTGCCCTGATGGCTCAGCAGCACAGGGCAGTGCTGGGCAGGACCATGGGGTGTTTCTGAGGGCACAAAGGGCAGGCAAGTGCTGCACCAGACCTGGCCCAGGAGCCTATAAGGAAGGTCTCTACTGTTGCTTTGCAGTCTTACGGGCCTTCACCTGCTGGCTCTCCACCACGTCTTCTGGCATTGCAGAGCCCTCCTTTAGCTCGTCGAATCCTCAGATTCCCCTTTTCCTTTACCAGACCCGTCTTTGGATACTCATACATTTTATGAGGTTCTAAGCACTACCCAGTGAGCACCATGTCCCTGCAGATCTCCTGACATCTCCAGGCTGGCATTGGCCATCTCACTGACTGCAGTGGGCAGTGTTGTCTATTTGGACATGTGCTGCCACAAAAGGAGTTCTTGGCCCAGCCCTTGGTTCCTCAGGGACCACCCTGGGACTTTCAGCCTCTGTCCCTCACTCCATGACAAACCCCAGGAAACAGAAGAGCAGGGAGCAACCTCTTGGCTCCATTCCTGATAGCACATTTGGAAGAGGTGTCCAGGGTCCTGGGTTTGCCCTGAGAAAGACCCTCTTGTTACTGTGGTGCTAGCAGGTAGGCCAGTTGTTACCCAGGGCTGCACAGTGCCTGCTGCTGCCTGCAGACACAGACACTGCAAAGACAACAAGACTGTCATCAATGCATATGAGACCCTGAGACTAAGACAGATACAAGAGCACAAGAAAGCAATGAGGAACCAAAAGAAAGAAGCAGTGAAAAGGCCATGTCCTGCCGCTGGCCATGGCCATGGCTCCAGGGAAGCAGCAGCTCTGGCCCAAAGGCAGCAGAGAGGCAGAGCCCAGCGGGCAGTGAGGGGCAGCCCCGAGGGCCACTGGGGCTGCTCCTGCATGTGGCAGCTGGGCTCTTGGTCCTGAGCCCCTCCTGCATGCTGGGGCTGCTCCCCCAGCACCAGAGGAGATGGGAAGAGATGGCAGCCAAGACCAATGAATTTCTGATGGCTTTCTTATTAGGTTTATCTACACAGGAAGCCATCTTCTACAGAAAAATAATTGACTTGTAGGAGGCTAGGAATAATATTTAATCAAAAGTGAAATAATGAGAGAAAATAATAATACACACATTTATTAATAGAAGACATCATATTATTTTCTTTCTCAGAATAGCTGGGATTTCTAATATTAGGCATAGTATTATAGGTGAATTTGATGACGATGTGTGTATTCAAGTAGAGTCCTGATGGAATCCCTTAGTTCCCGGTTCCTCAAGCTGTAGATGAGGGGGTTAAATACTGGAGGAACCACAGTGTACAGAAGTGTGACCACCAGGTCCAGGGATGGGGAGGAAATGGAGGGGGGCTTCAGGTAGGCAAAGATGGAAGTGCTGATCATCAGGGAGGTGACAATCAGGTGAGGGAGGCACGTGGAAAAGGCTTTGTGCCGGCCCTGCTCAGAGGGCATCCTCAGTACTGCCCTGAAGATCTGCACATAGGACGCCACAATGAAAATAAAACAAACAAATGCTAACGAAATGCTAAATAGAATTGCCCAAACTTCTCTGAGATAGGAATCTGAGCAGGAGAGCTTGAGGATGTGGGGGATTTCACAGAAGAACTGGTCCACAGCATTGCCTTGGCAGAGGGGCAGGGAAAATGTAGTGGCCGTGTGCAGGACAGCATTGAGAAAGCCACTGCCCCAGGCAGCTGCTGCCATCTGGGCACAGGCTCTGCTGCCCAGGAGACTCCCGTAGTGCAGAGGCTTACAGATGGCAACGTAGCGGTCATAGGCCATGACAGTGAGAAGGGAAAACTCTGCATCAAAAAAAAAGACTAAAAAAAGTACTTGGGCAGCACACCCTTGATAGGAAATGGCCCTGGTGTCCCAGAGAGAATTGGCCATGGCTTTGGGCAGAGTGGTGGAGATGGATCCCAGGTCGAGGAGGGCGAGGTTGAGGAGGAAGAAGTACATGGGGGTGTGCATGCGGTGGTGGCAGGCTATGGCACTGAGGATGAGGCCGTTGCCCAGGAGGGCAGCCAGGTAGATGCCCAGGAAGAGCGCGAAGTGCAGGAGCTGCAGCTGGCGCGTGTCTGCGAATGCCAGCAGGAGGAACTCGCTCACTGAGCTGATGTTGGGCATTCTCTGACTTTGCACTTGCTTCTCTGTTGAAGAGGAGAAGGCAGAGCAATGTTAGAACAGAGCTGATTGAGGAGCAAAACTGCAACTATTTTCCTCACTTTATTTTATCCTAGTTGCCTGTATAACACATAGGAGAGGTATTGAATGGTGGAACTCCCTGATATTACTTCCACACTCCCGGTGATATCCTGTGGGTGCCAAGAGTCAAAGGACTTGTCCTCTGGGGAAGATTGAGCAGAGCAGCTCTTCCCAACAGTCCTGCTCTCTGCTGCCCTGGGCTACCCCTCTATAAGCTACAGGACCATCCCTCTCAGGTGCTGCCCTGAGAAGAAACAGGAGACAGCTGAGAGCAGAGAAGCCCCACTCCAAGTGCAGCTGAACAGCATCTTGACTTTTCTCCAGGGGACTGATCAGGATCTCAGCTCTTCCCTCCTAGACAGGGCTGCAGAGGCCTCATTTCTGCTGCCCACAGACAGCCATCTAGTAGCATGGACATGATGTTAGTATGGAGGTGTCTTTTCCTTGTGGCACCTCGATAACACAAGGATGCCACGAGAGAGCTGCATCCTGCGAAAGAGCAGCCTGCAGCCCAGGAGGTTACCCCACAGACAGAGCTGGATATCTGAAAGCTGGAGTGTCCCATATCCCAGCTGCACCCCCTGCAGGGTCTGGAGGAGACTTGGCCACTCCTCTCTTATCTGACTAGGTGTAGCTAGGTTATGACACTCCAAGGGTCTTCTGCCAGACTTCCTCACCTCACAGGGCAACCCAGCAGGACTCTCAAAGCCTACTGCATTGCCCACTGCCCTCCCAGAAACAAGACCCAGCACGAGACCCTTCCAGGACCTGCAGCTGCATGGCCCTGCAGCCAGACACTCACCTTGTCAAGGGCTGTGCAGGTTTCTCCTGCAGGCAGCTCTCAGCATCCTCCCACTGCCAACTGCCTCCAAGCCCTCTCTCCTTCTCTGCTCTCCCCATGCCAGCTGCAGTCAGAGCCCCCAGCCCTGCTGCGCTGTGCAGAGGAGCTGCTCCTGGGCACAGCTGTCTCTGTGCTTTGTGTGACTATCTCAAATGTGTTTTCTCTGTCCCACGAGCCCGGCCCAGCTCAGCAACACAGCACCAGCCCAAGGCACTGCAATCACCCCTCTGGGGCTCTTCTGATGAGCCCACGAACCTCAGGCACTCACAGACAATTGAAGACATCTATCCAGAAGTCCAAGTCAGAGGCAAGTTTCCTGCAGTGTTCCCCTGAGAACCAGTACTGACACAGCCTCCCTTGGAGCTCGTTAGAGCAGAACCCTGGAGGCAGTGAGGACAAGGAGACAAAGGCAATGTGAAGGTGACACTGAGGTGTAGGAAAATTGGATGTGTGTCACCAAGCACAAGGGCCAGGTCTTGTCGCATGGCACACAGGAAGGGAGATTCTTTCCCTTGACAGGTTGCTCAGGGCTCTTTGTTGGGCAGTAGGAGATGGGGATGTGCATTGCCAAGTGCAGGAGAATGGTACAACCCCTGCTTGCTTCATGGGTGGGGGCGAGGAGGCAATGAGGCCCTGGTGCTTTAACTATTAGCTGTCTCCTCATGGGCCTCAGTGGCAGAGACAACAGCCATAGCCATGGACACAAAGACCTGGGTTGTGACTTTGAGCCCTCGTAGAGCCCTTGATCCTTTCCACACCAGGCTGTCCTAGGGACTCCCAGACCTGTACCTCCTGAGGGCTGCAGACCCTCTTCTGTGTGGTGCCACACTGGATCTGAGCTTGAGTATGATAACTCAGATTTTCTTGGAGGTCCTGCTCCTCGTAAGGCAGCTCTGTAGGAAGCTGGCTTGGTTCCTGGTGAGCAGGCACCACAGCTCATAAGGCATCCCTCGTGGTGCCCAGGCCCTCCTCCTCCTGGTCACTGCTCCCTCAGTAGAGTCTGCCCTGATGTGTAGTTCCTATTCCTCTGGCACAGGACTAGGCATTTATTGTTCAAGTTGTTCCTTTAGGCAAACTATTGCAGTTTCTCAAGATTCCACTGGACAGATGCTCCATTCTGTCAGGTGTTCATGTCTGCAGGCAGATAGTTCAACCTTCCCGTGTCTATGCTGTCTCTGACAAGATAGTAGCATCAGGAGCTGCATGGAACGTTTGGATAATACAGGAGTAAGAAGCTGAATAAAAGTGCAGCATAGAATCACAGGAGAGTAGGGGATGGAAGGCTGCCAGGTTCCACCTCTTCTGTGCTTCCTTCTCATGCATGCTGACAGTTTGTCTGGAGCTGTGCCCTGAATGTTATGGGGCTGTGCAGGTGAAACTCAGAAGGTCCAAAGCCCAGCTGGAGCTCAATCCATCTACTACCGTCAAAGACAAAAAAAAAAAAAAAAAACAACAACAAAAAAAAAAAAACAAATAAACAAACAAAAAAGTGTATATAAATACTTTTATAAAAGAGGATTTAGAAGAATGATCATCTTTAATAGGTGTATGGAAAAACCTGATGACAAAACCTGAGGAACATAATGCCTTCTTTTCCTGTCTCTACCAGCAAGAACAGTTGTTCCCCTGGATATTTCTTCCAGCTCATAGTCAGAGCTACACTTCAAGTTTCACTTTGTGGCTGTTTTTTCTCTCCTGCTCTTTCCTACTACTAAAGAAAGCTCCATCAGGGTGGAAACCTCTCCTGAAGTAGGCAGCCCAACCCAGCAGGCTCCTTGCGGCCTCTCAGCCAACCAGACACAAGTCACCTCAGCAGCAGCTTCCAAGCCAGGGGCCTGCTGCTGGCCTTGCAGCTTCTTGGCTAGACACAGCCAAGCCTTGTGCCTGCTGCTGTGCAGTCATGGACTCAAGCAGAAGGGACAGGACAACCCATGTTGGGGCCTTCTTTCTGTCTGGGTCCTCCTGGGTCTGGAGGCAGAGGGGATCCCCCAGTCAGCATGCCAAGCAAGTGCCTTGACTTCTCAAAAGTAAAGGGTGACCTGCCACCCCCAGACACAAGTGATGTCACAGTCCCTTTCCATGACACATTCCTGCTGCTGCCCTATCAAGTGTAGAGATAGCAGTGACCTCACAGTCCCTGCCACAGTCACATTCCTCCTGCTGGGCTATCAGATCCTGAGGCAGACCTGACCTCTCTCTTGCCCCCTAGGTACCTGTTTTTCTCTTTCTGGTTTGGAGAATAAGCAAAGTTTTAGTGGGAGTGTGTGTTGTCCTGCTAGTGGTGTCAGGTCTCTGGTTAAGGCATAGACAAGACCTATGGTTTAGGATTTTTTAGGTCTGCCAAGGAGTCTAGGGTTAAATAGAGCATTTTCATGTTAGTGTTAAGGGAAGACATTAGGGTTAGCAAGAGGAAAAAAAAATGATTCCTTTCAGAGTACTGTAGTAGCATTTATGTTTAGTGATTAAAATGACTGTTTCAAGTAAGGAAAGGGCCATATGTGACTGTTTTAAGTCAGTTGTACCGCAGCATCTACATTACATAAACCGTCTTACTTCTATGAAATCATAAGTTTCTGCTGGCCAAGCTCTTCTTCCCTCAGAATCACAGAATCACAGAATTGTCTAGGTTGGAAGAGACCTCAAGATCATTGAGTCCAACCTGTGACCTAACACTAACCAGTCCTCCACTAAACCATATCACTAAGTTCAACATCTAAACATATTTAAAGACCTCCAGGGATGGTGACTCCACCACTTCCCTGGGCAGCCCATTCCAATTCCTAACAACCCTTTTGGTAAAGAAGTTCTTCCTAACATCCAACTTAAAACACCCCTCGTGCAACTTTAGCCCATTCCCCCTCATCCTGTCACTGGGCATGTGAGAGAACAGGCCAACTCCCACCTCGCTACATCCTCCTTAGAGGAAGCTGTAGAGAGCTAAAAGGTCACCCCTGAGCCTCCTCTTCTCCAGGCTGAACAATCCCAGCTCCCTCAGCCGCTCCTTGTGGGACTCCAGACCCCTCACCAGCTTCGTGTTTTCTCTGGACTTGCTGGAACACCTTGATGTCCTTCTTGTGGCGAGGGGCCCAAAACTGAACTACTAGGACACAGTACTAGAGGTGTGGCTTCACCAGAGCTGAGTACAGGGGGACAGTCCTTTCCCTAGCCCTGCTGGCCACACTGCTTCTTATACAAGCCAGGATGCCGTTGGCCTTCTTGGCCACCTGAGCACACTGCTGGCTCATATTCAGCCGACTATAAACCATCACTCCCAGGTCCTTCTCTGCCTGGCAGCTTTCCAACCACTCATCTCCCAGCCTGTAGCCCTGCTTGGGGTTATTGTGCCCCAGGTGCAGGACCCGGCACTTGGCCTTGTTGAACTTCATAGTTGGCCTCAGCCCATTGGTCCAGCCTATCCAGATCCTACTGCAGAGATTTCCTATCCTCAAGCAGATCGACACATGCACCTAACTTGGTGTCATCTGCAAATTTAGTGAGGGTGCACTCGATCCCCTCATCCAGATCATTGATAAAAATATTAAAGAGGACTGGCCCTAGTACTATGGGCCTCATGCTAAATCCAAAACACAGCTTCATACAAGCTACTAGGAGGAAAATTATCTTGATCCTAGCCAACTCCTGTACACCCACAGACTAAGGGCATGATATATCTGTGTGATATATCATAAGGGCATGATATACCTGTGATATATTTTCTCAGATACATCTGAGAAAAGGTGGTGGTGATTAACTGAAAAGTACTGGAGCTGAGCACGGTGCATATGGTATGGAATATGGAGTGGATATTGTCCATGTGTTGTCTGGGATAGACTTAATTTCCTTCTTATTGGATGATAGAGTACTGTGTTTTGTATATAGGATGCAGTTCCAGACAAAGTAACAGCATGCATGAGAAGGAAGAACAGAAAAAGTGGAATCTGGGAGCCTTCTATCCCCCACCCTTCACTGATTCTCTGCTGTAATTCCATTCAATTAGTTCCTGCTGTATAATCCAAACTGTCCTGCAAACTCCTGTTACTGTTATCTTGTGAGAAACAGCACAATCACGGTGAGCCGTCTGCCTGCAGACATTAACAGCTGACAGAATGGAGCATCAGTGTGGGGCAACCTTGAGAAACTGCGGGATTTTGCCTACACAAACCTGCTGACATTTACAAGGAGGAGAACCCAGTTCTGCACCAGAGGAAGAGGAACCCCATACATGGAGGCAGACTGGGACTCTGCTGAGTGACCAGGGCCCAGGAGGAGGAGGGCCTGGGCACCACAAGGGATGCCATACGAGAAGTGGTGCCTGCTCACCAGGAACCAGGCCAGCTTCCTACAGAGCTCCTTATGAGCAGCATGGCCACCAAGAAGATCTGAGTTATCAGACTCAGCTCAGATCGAATGTGACACTACCCACAGAAGGGTCTGCATCCAGCACTGGTAGATTTAGAAGTCCAGGAGTCCCTCAGACAGCCTGGTGTGGAGAAGAGTAATGGCTGTGGCAAGGCTCAAAGTCCCAACAGGACCCAGGTCTTTGTGTTCATGGCTATGGCTGTTGTCTCTGCCACTGAGGCCCATGAGGAGACAGCTTATTGCTAAAGCACCAGGGCCTCATTGCCTCCTCGCCCACAACCATGAACCAGGCAGGGGTCGTACAATTCTCCTGCACTTGACAATGCACATCCCCATCTCCTATTGCCCCACAAAGAGTCCTGAGCAAGGTGTGACTGCTAAGGATCTCCTTTCCCAGGGGACATGGGTCAAGGCCAGGCCCTTGTGCTTGGTGACACACATCCAGTTTTCCTACACATCAGTGTCACCTTCACATTGCCTTTGTCTCCTTGTCCTCACTGCCTCCAGGGTTCTGCTCTAACGAGCTCCAAGGGAGGCTGTGTGAGTGCTGGCCCTCAGGGGGACACTGCAGGAAACTTGCCTCTGACTTGGACTTCTGGAGAGATGTCTTCAATTGTCTGTGAGTGCCTGAGGTTCGTGGGCTCATCAGCAAAGCCCCCAGAGGGGTGATTGCAGTGCCTTGGGCTGGTGCTGTGCTGCTGAGCTGGGCCGGGCTCGTGGGACAGAGAGAGCTCGTGGCAAGAGGGCCGTGGTGCAGAGGACAGCTGTGGCCAGGAGCAGCTCCTCTGCACAGTGCAGCAGGGCTGGGGGCTCTGACTGCAGCTGGCACACAGACAAGAGAGAAGGAGAGAGGGCTTGGAGGCAGTTGGCAGTGGGAGGATGCTGAGAGCTGCCTGCAGGAGAAACCTGCACAGCCCTTGACAAGGTAAGTGTCTGGCTGCAGGGCCATGCAGCTGCAGGTCCTGGAAGGGTCTCGTGCTGGGTCTTGTTTCTGGGAGGGCAGTGGGCAATGCAGTAGGCTTTGAGAGTCCTGCTGGGTTGCAGTGTGAGGTGAGAAAGTCTGGCAGAAGCCCCTTGGAGTGCCCTAAGGCAGGTGACCCCGGTCAGCCCAGAACACCCTGCCCTGGCTGGCCACGCCGGGCTCTCTGTCAGCTGCCCTGTAACTCCTGCAGCCATGAAGGTGCCCCTTGGCAGGGCCCTGTTGGTGGCAGGGTGCTGCAGGGCAGCGCTGTGCACAGCCGCGTGGGATGGGGTCTGTGAGCACGGGCAGGGGGAAAGAAGAGGTGGGCACAGAGCAGCAGCTCCCGACAGGGACAGCTGCAGGCAGCACAGAGGGGCAGGTGGCCAGAAGGAGCTGTTGCCAGAAACACCGTGGCAGGGGGGATTCGGGCACCTTGCGGCCATGCCCTGCAGTGCAGACGCCTTCCCCTGGAGCAGCCCCTCCCTGGCCTCCTCTCCCCCTGCAGCCCATGGGCTGTGGGGCAGGCAGGGGTAGAAGAGAAGGTAGAGCTCAAAGAGATGCTCCCAAGCTCTGTCTGTGCGAGAACTTCACCTCAGGTGAGGTTTCTGTCCAGCTGCACTTGGACTGGGGATTCTCTGCTCTCAGTTGTCTCCAGTTGCTTCTCAAGGAAACTCCATTGCTCGATGGTCCTGCGGCTCAAAGACAGGAAACAGAGGGCAGATTAGAACACGACTTGTTGGCAGTGGCCTGTGTAACTCTGCATTCAGAGGAGTTGTTTGAAATAACACTGAAAAGCTCATTGATCTGACCAGTGATCTGAACATAAGCTTCCCCCATGTTCCTGATTCCTTCCTGCTGTATAGCAGAGAGGACTCCTCTGCAGCCTACAGCAGCCCCTGCTCCCAGTGCCACTCTCAGCCAGCACCAGCCACAGCTCAAGCAGGAGAGATGCCAAAAGATTTTCGTGCAAAGAGAGAGGCTCAGGTTACGGGGTGCTTTAAGAGACACAATAGGTTTTCCTCAGAGAACTCTGTTTTAACATTCTTCTGCATTTTGCTCTTTACCAGGAAAGCATGTGTATGGACAGCAAATGCCCAACATCAGCTCCGTGAGTGAGTTCCTGCTGCTGGCATTCGCAGACACGCGCGAGCTGCAGCTCCTGCACTTCGCGCTCTTCCTGGGCATCTACCTGGCTGCCCTCCTGGGTAACGGCCTCATCCTCAGCGCCGTAGCCTGTGACCACCGCCTCCACACCCCCATGTACTTCTTCCTCCTCAACCTCGCCCTCCTCGATGTGGGATCCATCTCCACCACTCTGCCCAAAGCCATGGCCAGTGCCCTCTGGGACACCAGGGCCATCTCCTATCAAGGCTGTGCTGCTCAGGTCTTTATGTTTGTCTTCTTGATGTCAGCAGAGTATTCCCTTCTCACCATCATGGCCTACGACCGCTACATTGCCATCTGCAAGCCCCTGCACTACGGGAGCCTCCTGGGCAGCAGAGCTTGTGCCCAGATGGCAGCAGCTGCCTGGGGCAGTGGCTTTCTCAATGCTGTCCTGCACACGGCCACTACATTTTCAGTGCCCCTCTGCCACGGCAATGCTGTGGACCAGTTCTTCTGTGAAATCTCAGAGATGCTCAAGCTCTCCTGCTCAGATGCCTACCTCAGGGAATTTGGCATCCTTGTGTTTAGTGTTTTTTTAGTCCTTGGTTGTTTTGTCTTCATTGTCGTGTCCTATGTGCAGATCTTCAGTGCAGTGCTGAGGATATCCTCCTCTCATGGACGACACAAAGCCTTTTCCACGTGCCTCCCTCACATGGCCGTGATCTCCCTGTTTGTCAGCACAGCCACAGTTGCCTACCTGAAGCCCCCTTCTATCTCCTCCCCATCCCTGGACCTGGTGATGGCAGTTCTGTACTCGGTGGTGCCACCAGCAATGAACCCTCTCATCTATAGCGTTAGAAACCAGGAGCTCAGGAATGCTTTGATTAAAACTGTTTCTATACATGCATTTTAAGCATCAGAGATGTGCTGTGCTCATTATTATTATTGTCATAATCAATAATGTAAAATAAAAATATTAATTGGAATGAGAAGTTATTTGGGAAACTGAGGGAACAATTTTTATTGTTTAATTTTTTTTTATTTATCATCTTTAATTTTTTTAAATATTATTTTTATTTGAATAATGGATTTTTTAACCATCATCATGCTAATTTATTTACCTTATCCCAGTCATCTCATGTACCTGTAGACCTAGGTTTCCTCCGTGAATAAAGACAATAAGGAAGGCATCCGAAATACATTCAGAATGTCACTGGTCAGAGGTCCCGTGTCCTCATGGGAGCAGCCCCAGCACGCAGGAGGGGCTCAGGACCAAGAGCCCAGTTGCGACATACAGGAGCAGCCCCAGTGTCCCTTGGGGCTGCCCCTCACTGCCCGTTGGGCTCTGCCTCTCTGCTGCCTTTGGGTTGGGGCTGCTGCTTCCCTGGAGCCATGGCCATGGCCAGCAGCAGGACGTGGCCTTTTCCCTGCTGCTCTCTTGGCTTCCAGTTTGTTCTCTTGTGCTCTTATGTTTGGGTTAGCCCTGAGATCTTGTCTACCTTAGTGACAGTCCTGTTATCTCTGCAGTGGCATCCCTGTCCCTGCAGGCAGCAGCAGGCACTGTGCAGCCCTGGGTCACAGCTGGCCCCCCTGCTAGCACCACAATAATACAAGGGGCTGCTCACGGCAAACCCTGAAAACTGGAAGCCTCTTCCATATCTGCTGCCAATGGGTCTCGCAGGAAAAGCTTAATGGACCCATAGCATAATGCACCAGCATCACCATAGTTGGCCCCAGCCCAGGAGACACTAGAGTGGCCCAGAGCCACCTTTGTGCCAGCAGCTGCAGTGCCTTGCGAGGGGCTGGGGCTGTGGTGGCCGTGCCCAGAGCCCTGCAGCAGCCTGCCCTGGGTCCAGACCAGTCTGGGCTGCTGGGCTGGGGAGAGGGCAGGGAGGAGGGGAGAGGTGGGCAGGGGCTGGGCTGGGCTGGGCTGGGCAGTGCCCGGCAGAGGGCAACCGCAGCGTAGGGGAGCAGTGGCAGCATGCAGGGGAGGGCTCCCAGCAGGGCATGGTGCTGCAGAGCCAGGGCTGCGCGAAGGGAGCCCAGAGCTGCAGGGGCAGGGGAGAGGAGGCCGAGAACCAGGGCGGCTGCTGCAGGGGCAGGGAGCTCAGCATGGCCCTTGCAGCCCCCTGCCCTGGGCCTGCCTCTGCCCTTGGGCTCGGCCCCGGCCTTGGCTCTGCTGGCAGGAGCGCTCTTGCCATGCGCTTCCTGGCCTCCCCTCACCTGCGCACAGCTGCTGCCCACTCCGGCTGCTGCCTCAAACATGTCCTCACAAGCAACACCACCCCTTGGGCTGCTTCTGCTGGCCTCCCCCACCCACTGCCTTGACTCCTTTTCTCTGCTGGGCCCCAATTCCTTCCCCGAAATTCCTTCACTCACTGTCAGCACCCTCTCCCCTGCCATGGTGGGATGTGTTTCCAGTGGGCTGTTTACCAGACACAGTTATAAATACGACAAGCAGGTGTAGAGGAGTCCTACTTCCAGACAGGGGCAGGCAGGAAGAAAAGCGACAATCAGGTTTACTGGACTGGGTATATTTAATGGCCTGGCACATCACACCCACAAATGTATCAGGCTCTAATGGACACGGGTGCACAGTGTACCCTAATGCCATCAAGCTAGAAAGAGGTAGAACACACCTGTATTTATGGAGTGACAGGGGCAGCCCAAGAGAAAACTGTACTGGAGGTTGAAGTGAGTCTAACTGGGAAGAAATGGCAAAAGCACCCCATTGGGACTGGCCTATGTGCATCCTCGGCTTAGACTGCATCAGGAGAGGGAACTTCAAAATTTCAAGAGGGCACCACGGGTGGGGCTTTGGCAGAGCTGCCTTGGAGACAAAGGACATGAACCAGTTGTCTACCTTGCTTGGCCTTCCACAGAATCCTTCTGTTGGGGGTTTGCTGAGGGCTGAAGAACAGCAGGTGCCAATGGCTACCATGGTGGCGCACCTGAGGCAGCGTCGCGCTAACCGAGACTCCCTGATTGCCATCCATGAGCTGGGTCATCGACTGGAGAGCCAAGGTGTAGATGTAGAGCTTGGCAGCGTGCTTTAGTGATGGACTTGTCAGCACTAAGGTAAAGTTGCCTGACCTGGGTGACACATCCCAGAGTAGTGTCAGGCACAATGCAATTCTTTTTACCTTCTGCATCTATAGCACAGGAAGTAGGACTTTGGCCTACTCTATTGACTGGGCAGCTCTTTTCACTTTACTCAATTTAGGTTTCCATGTCTGGAAGGAGCAATTTCCCAAAAGCAGCCAATCTCATGGGTACAGCTACAGCCAATGAACATATATTTCCTTTAATTTTCTTCCTGAGTATTCCATGGAAGACCCAATAGAGACTATGGATGTCCAGTTGTCTACTAAGATTCATTTACAATTTCTCAGATCCCAATGGTCATTTCAAATATTATTTATTTTATTTTATTTTATTTTATTTTATTTTATTTTATTTTATTTTATTTTATTTTATTTTATTTTATTTTATTTTATTTTATTTTATTTTATTTTATTTTATTTTATATTTTATTTTATTTTATTTTATTTTATTTTATTTTATTTTATTTTATTTTATTTTATTTTATTTATTACTTTAATTGTTTCCCAAGGAACCCTAACTTGTCTTAGAAAGGGTTTCATGTGCTGCACTGGGCTGCAGTTACACGGACAAAGACCACTGCTGGCAGTGGAGGTGTCAGACCTCCAGACTCTGCTTTTCCTCCTGATGGCGTTCTCCAAAGAAGTCACCCTGGATGAATAGCAGTAGGAGAATGATGCTCCAAATGGAAATGCAACAACATTCAGCCTTTGAATCAAGAAAATATTTTTATTCTGTGCTTTGTGAAACCTTTTCCCTTAACTACGTCCTGCAGGTCTTTTCTGACATCTGCTGGTCCAGGGAAGTGCCTCAAACACAACGGGGCCACTGGAGGTTTTCCCTGGTTGCTTATGGTCAGACAGCAAAGCTCTGCCAGAATACCCAGTATTTTTTTCAGTACTTGAATGATAAAGCAACAACTCATCAGCTCAAAAGATTCAATCCCTTCCGTAAAATGTCTCATGTGAAGTGTAATTTCTATCATGAAGAAATGTGATTTTTCAGGATGCATATTCATCCCAGGAGAAGAAATACCGGTGTTCAGCTGTAGTTGCATTGTCATCGCTTTTCTATCATGGTGTGCTCCCTCCCTCATCTTCCAGGCACAAAACTCATCTTGATTACATAGACCCTGCTGAATGTCCCCTTTCCAGCTGCCTGTCTGGACCTATGCACTTCCCATCATTCTCCTGGTTTGCCCTCCTCTTACCCTTTAATCATTCAGACCACTCTCAGTGACCCAGTTGCTGCTTGGAGTTTCAGTGAGTTCAAGGTCCCCCATCTCTCAGCAGTCTGTCTAATGGTTTCCTTAGTAAGACCCTCCTCGTTTATCATTGAATTAGTATGATATGGATTAATATTAACACAATTAGTTAAAATTTCCTATTAATCAGTGGAAAATACATCATGTACAGTCATCCTTTTGGGAAGGTAAACATCACTGGAGGCAACAAAATAAGGAACTTGAACTTTTTATTTATTTATTTATTTATTTAAATTGCAGCATGATTTCCTGTTGTTTGTTTTGAAATAGGAAAAACCCTGCTCTTCCCACCTAAGCAGGGCTTCAAAGGTCAAAACCTAGACCAATACCTATAGGAGAATGATGCTCTAAACTGAAACACAACAAAATTCAGCCTTTAAAATGAAGAAAGATTTTTATTAGATGCTCTTTGAAATCTTCCCCCTTAACTACAACATGAAAGCTCTCCAATTAGCTGAACAAGTCTTGAATACTTGAAGAAAATGGTGGGAGAAAAATGGCTCCTTAGGAGTTTCTGTGTTTTAATGAGTTCCATGGTGTATTTTGGTGCTGAGTCAAAGAAACTTGGGTACTGAGAGGAGAATGATGCAACTGTGCGAAAAAGCAAACTCAAAAGGAAAAGCTGAAGTGACTTGGAGTATTAATGGGTCCCACTGAGGGCTGTTACTAACAAACCTTCCCCAGGGACTGCTTAGGGCAGATAATTGGAGGCCATGATTGCAGACAGGCAAAGCACTGTGCTGAGAAAAGTCTTGGTTGGTTTTGGTGAAGCAAAAGGTCCAAAGCCTGACCCCAGCCACTGTGAGGAGGGATCCTGCACCCCCTTGTCTGGCTCAGGACTTTTCTTGGGGGTCTGAGGAATGCGGTGGGCAGTGTGATGCCACGAGAGGAAAACTTGTATGACACCATCCTGTCTCTGCACAGGGTTGCAAGGAAGCAAAGAGGCTGCATTTCAATGACTATATCTCATTTTCTCATAAGCTCTAGGCAAAGTGTCAGGACTGTTGGGGCCTTCCCTTTTTAACAGCAACCTGTGTCTTTTCATTTGCACACTTTCCTATGCTGTCAAACACTTTGTCTTATTTCCTGGAAGTCTGCAGACCCCCTATCTCTGTTCACCACCTTGCTCTCATCCCAGCATTTCCATCATTTCACCAACGTCTCATCAACCCTCACCAGCTGTTCCTTGAAAAACAAAGCTAGGGTCTGATCATAGATACTCACCAGCACCTTCCAAGCCAGGGGCCTGCTGCTGGCCTTGCAGCTTCTTCTGGAGACACAGCCAAGCCTTGTACCTGCTGCTGCCCAGTCATGGACTCAAGCAGAAGGGACAGGACAACCCATCTGGGGGCCTTCTTTCTGTCTGGGTCCTCCTGGCTCTGGAGGCAGAGGGGATCCCCCAGTCAGCATGCCAAGCAGGTGCCTTCTGCTGGCCTAGCAGGGCCACTGCCAGATGTCAGCCCAAAAGTGCAGATCCCAGGTCTATGTCAAGGCTGACCTGCCACCTCCAGACACAAGTGACCTCACAGTCCCTTTCTGTGACACGTTCCTGCTGCTGCCCTATCAAGTGCAGAGACAGAAGTGACCTCACAGTCCCTGCCACAGTCACATTGCTCCTGCTGGGGCAGGAGATCCTGAGGCAGAGCAGAGCTCCTCAGAGCATTCCCACCCATCTCCTCCTTGTGGCCCACAAGCTGATCAGATCCATGGCCCCTCACATTCATTTGGAGTTAGGGTTTTGTTTAGGTCCCTTAAGCAGTTTTCTAGTGTTAAATAGACCATTTTAATGCTACAATTAAGGGCAGAGATCAGAGTGATTAAGAAAGTAAGAGCTAGGATGAATCAGCTATGGGCTGAGTTTTGTCTTCTAGGGATACTTTGGGGTCAGTCATTAGAGTAGTGTATTCCTGTCAGGGTGCTGAGTAGCAGTTAGGTTTAGGAATTAACTTTACAGGTTGAAGCCAGCGAATAGCCTCATATGACTATTTTAAGTCACAGTTACGGCAGCATCAGCAGAACCTGAACCCTCTTACCTCTACAAAATCCTTAATTTTGTCTGGCCAAGCCCCTATTCCCTCCTCTCAGTCTCACATTTCTCCTGGGCTGTCTTCTCCTGATTTCCCAATATAACTTATCTTTTTAGGGGCATGTTTATGATGCCTTGCATGATCTTAGAATATCTGTCACTGCTATTTTGGCTACTCTATTCCCAAGAAAAGTGGCACTTAATACACGATGGAAAAGGACAAAAATGTCCATCAGAACAGCCTGCACAATGTGCCCAGCAGCTCTGCAGTGCCACAAAAGTGCGGTTCCTGCCTACAAGTTTCCTTTCCAGAATGGCTCCTATGGCTCCAGGGTAACTTTACCCAGGCACTCACTTCCGCAGGCCAAACCACCCTTGCTTGCAGGCTCCACGTGTCTCTCCAAGCCTCCCTTCTTCCCCTGCAGTAGTGGCACCTCAGCGCAGCAGGTTGGTGCATCTCCAGGCTCAGGGGTGTTTCCTGAGGGCCTGCCCCATGTGGGGAGTGGTGGGGAGGAAGAGATCAAGGTCATCTCCTGGGACATGGCTGAGCACAGCCCAGACATCCCGCACCACAGGCAGGCCCCTGCTCCCAGGCTGAGGCACACATGCAAGGTGGACACTTCTCCATCAGTCCAGCTTCACGCAGGGACCTTCAGCCCTGTCCCAGTCCCAAGATTTGGCTACTTCTCCACCCACAGACATACCCTGCTTTCCATTTGGGGACTCAGGCAGGACTTTAAGGATCTGCTAAAGCCCTGAGTGTCCTTGTTTCTCACAGCCTTCTCACAAGTCTTTCTCCTGGCCCTCCCCACTGCCCAGCACTGCCTCTCAGGTGGCACTCAGTGACCCTTCAGAAGGGCCTTTGGGCTTCCTCAATTGTCCTGATGCTTATTAGCAAGTTCCTGGGTCCTTCCAGGGCCTTCTTGTCCCTCATGAGGACACTGGCTCTGGCTGGGATGGAGTTGCTCTCTGCAGAACAGTCCTTGCGGTGCTGTGTTTTTAATATGTGACCAGAGCAATGTTGGTCACCCACGGCTGTAGTCGCTGTTCCTGTGCAGTGTTTGCACAGCATAAAGGCTTTCTCTGCGTCTCACTCTGCCCCACCATCGAGTCGGCTTCCACTAGACCAGGTTGCTCAAAGCCCCATCCAACCTAGCCTTGAATACTTCCAGGGACAGGGCATCCACAGCTTCCCTGGGCAGCCTGTTCCGCTGCCTTACCACCCTTAAGTCAAGAACTTCTTTCTAATGGCTAATCTAAATCTACTCTCTTTCAGTTTAAAACCATTACCGCTCGTCCTATCATGACACTGATGAAGAGTCCGTCCCCAGCTGTAGGCCCCCTATTGGTACTGGAAGGGCTCTTTAAGGTCTCCCCAGAGCCTTCTCTTGTCCAGGCTGAACAAACCCATCTTCCTCAGCATGTTCCTAGGAAAAGGGCTGCAGCCCATTGATTGTCCTCATGGCCCTCCTCTGGACTCCTTCTAACAGACACACATCCTTATTGGGGCCCCAGAGCTGAGCACAGTACTCGAGTTGTGGCCTCACAAGCCCTCCTAACAGATCAACATTCACTCCAAACTTGGTGTCATCTGCAAACTTACTGAGGGTGCACTCGATCCCCTCATCCACATCATTGATGGAGATACTGAAGAGACCTGGCCACAGTACTGGGCCCTGCAGGACACTAAGGACAGGCCTCCAACTGCATTTATTTGCATTTACCATGACTTTGGGCCAGTTTTTAACCCCACAAAGCGTACACCTGTCCAAGCCTTGAGCAGCCAGTTTCTCTGGAGAATGTTGTGGGAAAAGATGGAAAATCCTTACTGCGGTCTAGGTAGACCACATCCATAGCCTTTCCCTCACCCACTGTGAGCATCACCTTGTCACACCTTGAGATCTGATTTGCCAAGCGGGACCTGCCTTTGACAAACCTATGCTGACTGGGCCTGATCACCTGGTTGTTCTGGAAGCGTTGTGTGATGGAATTCAAGATAATCTGCTCCAAGAGCTTCCCCAGTACCGAGTTCAGACTGACAGGCTTGTAGTTCCACAATCCTCCTTCCAGCCATTTTGTAGGTGAGCATCACATTTGCTAGTCACCAGCTGTCTGGGAACACCTCTGATAGCCAGGAGTGCTGATAAATGATGGAAGGCAGCTTGGTGAGCACTTCTGCCATCTCCCTCAGTACCCTCGGCTATATCCCATCCAGCTCCATAGACTTGTGAACACCCTCCATGAGGGATGGTGTACGAGTAGTGGTGCTTGCTCAAACTGGTTCAGCGAAGAGCAAGGACACTGGAAATGCTGAAAGTCCCCAACAGGACCAAAGTCTTTGTGTCCATGGTTATGGCTGCTGTCTAAGCCACTGAGGTCTAGGAGGAGACAGCTGATCATTAAAGCACCAGGGCCTCATTGCCTCCTCGCCCCCACCCATGAAGCAGGCAGGGGTCGTACCATTTTCCTGCACTTGGCAATGCACATCCCCATCTCCTACTGCCCCACAAAGAACACTGAGCAACCTGTCAAGGGAAAGGATCTCACTTCCCAAGCGCTTGGGGTCAAGGCCTGGCCCTTGTGCTTGGTGAAACACATTCAGTTTTCCTACATATCAGTGTCACCTTCACATTGCTTTTGTCTCCTTGTCCTCACTGCCTCCAGGGTTCTGCTCTAACGAGCTCCAAGGGAGCCTGTGTCAGTGCTGGCCCTCAGGGGGACACTGCAGGAAACTTGCCTCTGACTTGCACTTCTGGCAAAATGTCTTCAATTGTCTCTAAGTGACTGAGGTTTGTGGGCTCATCAGCCAAGCCCCCAGAGGGGTGATTGCAGTGCCTTGGGCTGGTGCTGTGCTGCTGAGCTGGACCAGACTTGTGGGACAGAGAGAGCTCGTGGCAAGAGGGCCCTGGTGCAGAGAGACAGCTGTGCCCAGGAGCAGCTCCTCTGCACAGCTCAGCAGGGCTGGGGGCTCTGACCGCAGCTGACACACATTGAGGAGAGAAGGAGAGAGGGCTTGGAGGCACTGAGGAGCAAAACAACAGAGGGCAGTGTGTGGCAGGACACATCTGCAGGCTCTTGACACCGTGAGGCTCTAGCAGCAGGGCACTGCAGGTGGGGTTGCCAGAGGGTCTTCTACAGATGGCACATCTGATGGCTGATAGCATCTGTGAGGATGTGTCTTATTCTACCTGTAATGTGACATAGAAGATGCTTTAGAGAATGGTATTTTTGAGGGGGCATTTTAGCAGGAAGACCGAGTCTTGGTTTATCTGAAATGGAAGACTTGCTTGTATTCTGTGCTTTCAGATTCTTGGTGTGGAAGGAAGGCAGGGTTCATGACAATGAATTGTCTGGATTGTACAGGAGACTGAGACTGCAAGAGTATTGCAGGGAGAGATCAATATGGCATCAATTAATGTGATCAAATCCCTTCAGGCATCTCAGCCTGAAGACTGAAACAACAATGTTTGTTGTCTCCTCAGGGCTTGTCAGGTCTTCAGGAGCTGCAACCCCTGTGATGTTCTGTACTTAGGAAGCACACAGCTTGTGGGATGGGGTCTGTGAGCATGGACAGGGAGGGGATGTGGGGACACAGAACCAGCTCCCAGTAGGGACATAGAAACAAGTAGGGACATGGGCAGGCAGTGAGAGGGAGCTGCTGCCAGAAATGCTGTGCGAGGGAGGGCTCAGGCACCTCCCTGCCATCCCCTGCAGGGCAGGCACCTTCCCTGGGACACCACCTGCTCTCCTCTCCCACCAGCACAGCCTCTGCCCTCAAGCCCCCGGTGTCCCCAGAAGGAGCTGCCTTATCTGCAGGCAGAGCTGCAGCACAGGAGGGTCTGCTGAGTGTCCGTCTGTCCCTCCCTGGCCTTGCCTCCCCTGGCAGCAGCACGCTGGCATTCCTCCTGGCTTCTCCAGCTGGCCGTGCTGCTGCTGGTCTTGTTCCCAGGCTGGCTGGGGATGGGGGTTTCGCATGCCCATGGCGTGAGCCCTTGGTGTGCTTGGGTGGAGGGACAGGGTGAGGGGTGTGCAGATGGGCACTGTGAGCCTGGATTCCTCTGCTCTCAGCAGGGTCTTTGTTCTTTTCAGTCAAACATGTGAATAGAACTTTCCTGCAGCTCTCACAGGGCAGCTGAAACCACACTTGGTGGACAGACTGGCCTGAAGGAGAACACCGTGCACTAAAGTGACAGTCCCTTTTTCTCTGATAATGATCTACAAGGATTCCCTTTGAGTTCAGCACAAATAGCCAGGGTTTGTGACTTGGAAACACTCCTCGGGAGTGGTGGGACAGAGGAAACAAAAAAATCAAATAAGTCAATCAATCTATCAATCAATCAATAAATAAGGCTCCACAGCTCTGCTCTGCAGTTTGGTGAACTGGGAGCGATACTGGGGCAAAGCATTTTGTGATCAAGAAGGAAGTGAAACCAACATTTCCCCATGTTCCTCTTCACCTCTTGCTGTAGGACAGGGCTGACTCCTGCAGTGCCCGTAGAAGAGGCCCCTGTTCCAACAGACTCCGTCAGGCAGAATGAATCAGGATGCATGAAAGGGATCTGCCAAATGTCTGCCAGAAAGTGCACAATATAGGTGATGATTTTAAATGAGAAATTGAATTAATTTCCCTCTGATACATTTCTTGTACTTTATTACTCTCATCCTCTTCTTTGTTCAGGACCACAT
Organism: Aythya baeri; assembly: GCA_026413565.1. Classification (NCBI taxonomy): domain Eukaryota; kingdom Metazoa; phylum Chordata; class Aves; order Anseriformes; family Anatidae; genus Aythya; species Aythya baeri. Next base: position 26,869 of record JAKRSJ010000126.1, on the reverse strand, counting down.
CTCAAAAAACGCAGATGTCCAACAGAAGCACCATCACTGAGTTCCTGCTGCTGGCATTTGCAGACACGCACAAGCTGCAGCTCCTGCACTTCACACTCTTCCTGGGCATCTACCTGGCTGCCCTCCTGGGCAACGGCCTCATCCTCAGTGCCATAGCCTGCCACCACCGCCTCCACACCCCCATGTACTTCTTCCTCCTCAACCTTGCCCTCCTCGACGTGGGCTGCATCTCCACCACTCTGCCCAAAGCCATGGCCAATGCCCTCTGGGACAACAGGGCCATCTCCTATCAAGGATGTGCTACACAGGTCTTTTTCTTTCTCTTCTTTATAGCAGCAGAATATTCTATTCTCACTATCATGGCCTATGACCGCTACATTGCCATCTGCAAGCCCCTGCACTACGGGAGCCTCGTGGGCAGCAGAGCTTGTGCCCAGATGGCAGCAGCTGCCTGGGGCAGTGGCTTTCTCAATGCCATCCTGCACACGGCCAACACATTTTCCCTGCCCCTCTGCCAAGGCAATGCTGTGGACCAATTCTTCTGTGAAGTCCCCCACATTATCAAGCTTTCTTGCTCAGATTCCTATCTCAGAGAAGTTGGGGCAGTTCTGTTTAGCATTTTTTTATCATTTGGTTGTTTTGTTTTCATTGTGTTGTCCTATGTTCAGATCCTCAGGGCAGTGCTGAGGATGCCCTCTGAGCAGGGCAAGCACAAGGCCTTTTCCACGTGCCTCCCTCACCTGCCTGTGGTCTGCCTCTTTGTCAGCACTGGCATATTTTCCTACCTGAAGCCCCCCTCCATTTCCTTGCCATCCCTGGACCTGGTAGTGGCATTTCTGTACTCGGTGATGCCTCCAGCCCTAAACCCCCTCATCTACAGCATGAGGAACCAGGATCTCAAGGATGCAGTGAGGAAACTGTTTCCATACATGCTTCTTAAGCATCCATGATGCGTTCAGAAGATGTATTCTTAATACTGTGCAAATATTTTGATTCATACTATATCATATCATTTTTATTGTTACTAGTGTTATCATGACATTATCATTCATAATAATACTGAAATAAATAAAAGGGTATTTGGAAAAATGACACAACATTTTTTAAATTATTTTTCTCTGTAAAAATTTGAACAATATATCATTTTGTTTTTAATAATCTCATTCTTAGCATTCTGAATGTTACTTCTTGTGTTAGGTTTGACCACATGTTCTAATGCATATACAGAAGCAGGCTTCCTTAGTAGTTAAAGACAATAAAGATATCATGAGGAATTCATTGGTCTCAGTATCCTTCTCTTCCCATCTCCTCTGGAGCTGGGGGAGCAGTCCCAGCATCCAGGAGGGGCTCAGGGCCAGGAGCCCAGCTGGCACAGGTAGGAGCAGTGTATTTGGATTAGACCTTGTGGATCTAGGTGACAGTCCTGTTGTCTCTATATCAGAGCTCTGGCACAAAGCCTTTTCCACGTGCCTCCCTCACCTGGCCATGGTGTTCGCCTCCCTCAGGCCTGTCATGGTTTCCTGCCTGAAGCCCCTCTCCAACTCCTCCCCATCGCTGGACCTGGTGCTGGCATTTCTGTACTCAGTGGTACCTCCAGCACTGAACCCTCTCATCTACAGCATGAGAAACAAGAACTTAAATTATGGAGTGAGGAGACTGCTCCTATACATGCTTCTTAAACATCAATAATGAGTTTATAATATATAGTCATAATTATGTGAAATTACTGTGATTCACGTCAGTTCACTTTTATCATTATTTCAGTACTGTTATTCTTAGCATCCTGCCTGTTAATTAATTTATTTACTTTGACCAAATCATCTAATCTACCCATAGGACTAGTTTTCCAGTGTAAATAAAGACAATAAAGAAGCCATCAGAAATTCATTGATCTCAGTATCCGTCTCTTCCCATCTTCTCTGGAGCTGGTGGAGCAGCTCCAGCACGCAGGAGGGGCTCATGGCCAAGAGCCCAGCTGACACATGCAGGAGCAGCCCTGGTGGCCCTTGGGGCTGCCCCTCACTGCCCGCTGGGCTCTGCCTCTCTGCTGCCTTCGGATCGGGGCTGCTGCTTCCCTGGAGCCATGGCCATGGCCAGCAGCAGGATGTGGTCTTCTAAGGAGTGGAACCTGAGCATGAAATAAATGGTATGGAATAAAGGGTGGATAGATATCCTGGTTTCAGTTAGGACAGAGGTAATTTTCTTTCTTGTAGCTGGTAGGGTGCTATGTTTTGGCTTAGGATGAGAAGAGTGCTGGTAAGACGCTGATGTTTAATTGTTGAAGAGCAGTGCTTACACCAAGCCAAGGATGTTTCAGCTTCTCACTCTGTCTTGCCAACGGGCAGGCTGGGGGTGCAGCAGGAGCTGGGAGGGGACAGACCAGGACAGCTGACCCAAACTAGCCAAAGGGGTATTCCATACCTTCTGACGTCATACTAAACAATATATAGGGGTGGGTAGCCATGGGGAGGAGAGCTGGACTGCTCGGGGTTAGGCTGGGCATCGGTCAGTGGGTGGTGAGCAATTGCATTGTGCATCACTTGTTTTAACATATTATTATTAGTAGTACTATTATCACCATTATTGTTATTATTGTTATTGTTATTATTATTTTCCTGTCTTAATAAACTGTCCTTATCTCAATTCACAGGCTTCACTTTCCCGTTTCTCTCCCCCATCCCAGAGAGGGAAGGGGGAGGATGAGTGAATGACTGTGTGGTGTTTAGCTGCAGTTGGATTAAACCACAACACCTGGACATGAGAATTTTGATCTTTGGGGGTGGTAAGAGGAGCATGGGCAGCAGAAAATAATGATTTCGTAGAGGGAAGAGGCATCATGTAATGCAGATCGTGCGGTAACACTGACTTGTACAGTCATATATGGCCCTAACACTATTTTAACCAGTAGTTTTAATCCCTAAATCTAAATGCTCCTCCAACACTCTGACAGGAATCCTCTTCTGTAATGCTTGAACACAAAGTATCCCTTGAAGCAAAGCTCAGCCTATAGCCCCTTTCCTTTACCTTTACTCTCTTGCTCACCCTAATCCCTTCCCTTAACATTAGTTTTAAAATGCTCTATTTAAACCTCAGCTTCTAGGCAGATGTAAAAATGAACTAAACCACAGAGCCTGCTCATACCCTAAACACAGAAGAACACCAAACCTTCCCATTAAACCTTTGTTTACTCTCTAACCCAGAAAGGTGAGCCCCAGTCCAGTGGGAACTAGAAAGTAGTCAGCTCTGCCTCAGGATCTCCTGCCTTAGAAGGAGGAATGTGACTCTGAGGTCACTTCTGTCTCTGCACTTGATAGGGCAGCAGCAGGAAGGTTTCACAGAAAGGGACTGTGAGGTCACTTGTGTCTGGAGGTGGCAGGTCACCCTTGTCTTCTCCCTGGGATCTGCACTTTTGGGCTGACATCTGGCAGTGGCCCTGCTAGGCCAGCAGAAGGCACCTGCTTGGCATGCTGACTGGGGGATCCACTCTGCCTATTGGCTGTATCTCTACCCTCTGCCTATTGGCTGTAGCTCTACCCATGAGCATGGCCTCATTGGGGAGATTGTCCCCTTCCAGACACAGAAACCTACATTGGGTAGAGTGAAAAGACCTGCCCGGTCAATAGAGTAGGGCAAAGTCCTACTTCCTGTGCTATAGATGCAGAAGGCAAAAGAATTGCATTGTGCCTGACACTCCTCTGGGACGTGTCACCCAGGTCAGGCAACTTTACCTTAGTGCTGACAAGTCCATCACTAAAGCACGCTCCCAAGCTCTACATCTACACCTTGGCTCTCCAGTCGATGACCCAGCTCATGGATGGCAATCAGGGAGTCTCGGTTAGTGCGACGCTGCCTCAGGTGCGCCACCATGGTAGCCATTGGCACCTGCTGTTCTTCAACCCTCAGCAAACCCCCAACAGAAGGATTCTGTGGAAGGCCAAGCAAGGTAGACAACTGGTTCATGTCCTTTGTCTCCAAGGCAGCTCTGCCAAAGCCCCACCGGTGGTGCCCTGTTGTACCTCTGAATTCCCTCTCTTGAAGCAGTCTATGCCGAGGATGCACATAGCCTCTGGGCCAGTCCTAATGGGGTGCTTTGGCCATTCCTTCCCAGTTAGACTCACTTCAGCCTCCAGTACAGTTAACTGTTGGGATTCCCCTGTCACTCCAGAAATACAGGTTGGTTCCGCCTCTTTTTAGCTTAATGGCATCAGGGTACTCTGTGCACCGGTGTCTAGTAGAGCCTGATACATTTGTGGGTCTGAAGTGCCAGGCCATTAAATATACAGTCCAGTAAACCCAATTGTTCCTTTCTTCCCACCTCCCCCTGGCGCTGAAGAGGCGTTTGTGGTGGTTTTACCGTGCTGGGCAGCTAAACCCCACAACCGCTCTCTCACTCCTCCTCCTTTAGATGAGGAGGGGGAGAAGTAAAGCAAAGAACAACTCACGGGTTGAGATAAGGATAATTTAATTAAAGGGAAATAATTAGAATAATTAAATAAAGACTACCATGAACTAAGCAATTTAACTAAGGGGAAGTAAAAGGGAAAAGGGAGGAAAACAAAGAAACAAAATATATGAAAGCTATATGGAAGTGCAGAGGAAAGAAATTACTCTCTACTTCCCACAAATGAGCGATGATTGACCATGTCCTTGAAGCAAGGCCTCAACGCACGCAGCCGGTGTTCGAGAGGAGGACCGACGTCTTCTCAACGAGAGCCCACCCCTCCCCTCTTCTTCCTGTTTCCACCTTTTATTGCTGAGTGTGACACCACATGGTATGGAATATCCCTTTGATTGGTTTAGGTCAGCTGCCATAGTGATGTTTCTCTCCTCACTTTTTTGCCCACCCCCTAGGAGGGTTAGAGAAAGGCCCAACGCTGTGCCACTGCTGCTCAGCAGTAGACACAACCCTGGTGTGATAACACTGCTGTTCCAGCTACAAGTGCAGAGTAGGGCACTGTATGGGCTGCAGCCGAGAAAGTTAACATTCCAGCCAGACCCAGTACAACCTCCACCCCTTATTCCATAACATTTGTGTCACACTCAGATCCCCATACTTTAGCATACAAGCATTCTCATCATTATCCCTTGTCCTTTAACAGGACAAGGATTTAACAGGACAGGATTAATAGGCAGATGTATCTTTTCATTCCATAGGTCTTTCTTGGAAAATGTTCATAAGAACTGTTGATGATTAGGTCTTCATCTGCCAAAGTGGCCACTCAAGGCAGGCGGAGTTGGATGTCTGGACACCAGCACCAGCTTAGCTCAAGTCCTTGTTGCACTGCCCGGCTCCTTGCAAAGTTGACCTGTCGTTGATCCTACAGCATCTTCCTACAACATCTAACTTAGATTATAGATTAGTTTTCTCTCAATGTCAAATCTCCTTGAGGCACACACTTGATATCCCCATTCTTTTGCATGACCCACCAGGTATACCTTGGTCCTTGGGCGAAGACAATCCCACGAGTGGGTTTTGCTTTTTCCCGAGGCAGGAGCAACCCACACTGCCTTCCCCATCCACCTTCCTATATGCACTACGGGAACCTTAGCTCCTTTCACAGTGTGTAGGGGTTTTGTTTCGGCAGGACCAGCACGGCTGTCAGACCCCTTATTGTTAACTAGCCAAGTGGCTTCTGGTAGATTTGTGTCCCATTGTTTCCACGTCCCAGCACCTAATGCTCGTAACATAGTCTTTAACAGTCCATTGTACCTCTCAACCTTCCCAGAGGCTTGTGGGTGATAAGGGATGTGGTACACCCACTCAATACCATGCCTCTTTGCCCAGGAGGTAACAAGATTGTTTTGGAAATGACTCCCATTGTCAGACTCAATTCTCTCCGGTGTACCATGTCGCCACAGCACTTGTCTTTCCAGGCCCAAGATAGTGTTTCGGGCCGTGGCATGGTTTACAGGGTATGTTTCCAGCCACCCAGTAGTTGCTTCTACCATGGTGAGTATGTACCGTTTGCCTTGGCGAGTTTTTGGGAGTGGTCCGATATAGTCAAGTTGCCAGGCCTCACCATATTGATACCCTAGCCATCTCCCTGTTCCAGGGAGATTTTACCTTCATGGCTTTCTTGATTGCAGCACAGGTCTCACACTCATGGGTAACCTGCGTGATGGCCTCAATGGTCAAGTCCACCCTCGATCACGAGCCCATCTGTAAGTGGCATCTCTCCCCAGATGTCCTGATGTTTCATGGGCCCATCAAGCTACAAACAGCTCACCCTTACGTTCCCAGTCTAGGTCCACGTGAGCCACTTCAATTTTCGAAGCTCGATCCACGTCTTTGTTGTTCTGATGTTCTTCAGTAGTGCGACTCTTGGGCATGTGGGCATCTACATGACGTACTTTAACATCCAGGTTTTCTACCCGGCAGCAATATCTTGCCACAGGGTAGCAGCCCAGATAGGCTTACCTCTGCGCTGCCAGTTGCTCTCTTTCCATTGCTGCAGCCACCCCCACAGAGCATTTGCCACCATCCATGAGTCAGTATAAAGATACAATACTGGCCAATTTTCTCTTTCGGCGATATCTAGGGCTAGTTGTATGGCTTTTACTTCTGCATACTGACTCGACTCACCTTCCCCTTCCATGGCTTCCGCAACTCGTCGTATGGGATTCCACACAGCAGCTTTCCATTTCCAATGGCTCCCTATCACACGGCAGGATCCGTCAGTAAACAACGCATACTGCTTTCTGTCTTCTGGCAACTCATTGTATGGTGGTGCCTCTTCAGCACAGGTTACCTCTTCTGTTGGCACTCCGAAATCTCTGCCTTCCGGCCAGTCCATAATCTCTTCCAGGATTCCTGGGCGATTGGGTTTTCCCATTCGAGCCCGCTGTGTAATTAACGCTATCCACTTACTCCATGTAGCATCAGTTGCATGGTGTGTAGTGGGAATTTTCTCTTTGAACATCCAATGTAACACAGGTAGCCGCGGTGCCAAGAAGAGCTGTGCCTCTGTACCCACAACTTCTGAAGCAGCTCGAACACCCTCATGCTGTGAGTATTTCTTTTTCAGTTGGGGTGTAATTGGCTTCTGATCCTCGATAGCCCCGACTCCAGAAGCCCAGAGGTCGACCTCGAGTTTCTTCCGGGGTTTTCTGCCAAAGGCTCCAGGTGAGCCCATGCTCCCCAGCTGCAGTGTACAGTATATTTTGCACAGCTGGTCCAGTACGGACAGGCCCAAGGGCTACTGCACGAGCTATTTCTTGTTTGATTTGTTCAAATGCCTGTTGTTGCTCAGGGCCCCACTCAAAATAGTTTCTCTTTCGAGTCACTCGATATAGAGGACTCACAAGCTGACTATAGCCTGGCACATGCATTCTCCAGAATCCCACGAGGCCTAGGAAAGCTTGCGTTTCCTTTTTGCTAGTTGGCGGAGACATTGCTGTTATTTTATTGATCACCTCCATTGGAATATGGCGACGTCCATCCTGCCATTTTACCCCCAAGAACTGGATTTCCTGTGTAGGCCCCTTGACCTTGCTCTTTTTAATGGCAAAACCAGCTTTCAGGAGAATTTGGATTATTTTCTTCCCTTTCTCAAAAACTTCTTCTGCTGTGTTGCCCCACACGAGGATGTCGTCAATGTACTGAAGATGCTCAGGAGCTCCCCCTTGCTCCAGTGCAGACTGGATCAGTCCATGGCAAATGGTAGGGCTGTGTTTCCACCCCTGGGGCAGCCGATTCCAGGTGTATTGGATGCCCCTCCAAGTGAAAGCAAACTGCGGCCTGCACTCTGCTGCTAAAGGGATGGAGAAAAATGCATTAGCAATATCAATTGTGGCATACCACTTGGCTGCCTTTGACTCTAGTTCGTACTGAAGTTCTAGCATGTCTGGCACTGCAGCACTCAGTGGTGGCGTGACTTCATTCAGGCCTCGATAGTCCACTGTTAGCCTCCACTTGCCATTAGACTTTCGTACTGGCCATATAGGACTATTAAAGGGTGAGCGAGTCTTGCTGATTACTCCCTGACTCTCCAGTCGGTGAACCAACTCATGGATGGGAATCAGGGAGTCTCGGTTGGTGCGATATTGCCGTCGGTGCACCGTTGTGGTAGCAATTGGTACCTGTTGTTCTTCAACCTTCAGCAATCCTACAACAGAAGGGTCTTCTGAAAGGCCAGGCAGGGTAGACAGCTGCCTAATCTTCTCTGTGCTCAAAGCAGCTATGCCAAAAGCCCACCGGTATCCTTTTGGATCCTTGAAGTACCCTCTCTTGAGATAGTCTATGCCAAGGATGCACGGAGCCTCTGGGCCAGTCACAATGGGATGCTTTTGCCACTCATTCCCAGTTAGACTCACTTCAGCTTCCAGTACAGATAGTTGTTGGGATCCCCCTGTCACTCCAGAGATACAGGTGAGTTCTGTCCCTTGGTAGCCTGATGGCATTATAGTACATTGTGCGCCAGTGTCCACTAAAGCTTTGTATTCCTGTGGTTCTGATGTTCCAGGCCATCGGATCCACACAGTCCAATAAATCCGGTTATCCCTCTCCTCTACCTGGCCAGAGGCAGGGCCCCTCTAGTCCTGGCTGGAGCGTCTGCCACTTAATTCTTGCAAATGCACAAATTCTGGCAAATGAGAGGTAGAGGTCCCTTCATCGTGGTCAAGAATAACATCAGCTCTTCTACTGCCTCTGGGGTACTGCCCAATAGAAACTGGAGCAGCATTTCTCTTAGGAGCCCCTCTTCTTGCTGCTGTATTTCCTTTCAGTTCACGTACCCGAGCAGCTAGGGTTGAAGTAGGTACACCATCCCATTTCCTCATATCTTCCCCATGATCACGCAGATAAAACCACAAGGTGCCACGTGGTGTACGTCTTGGGTACTCTCTCTCTTGAGCAGGCGAATGCTGATTCTTAGTGGCTGAAGTATCACTCTGTCTAGATGAGGGGGAATATACTTTCTCCACAAGCTTGTCAAGTCCTTTAGACAATTTCTCCACAGCTGAGACACAGGACTGTAGCGGAGCAGAGAGATTGTCTTCATATTTTTGAAGTTGGCAGGAGACATCATACATTGTTGGTCCCATCCCCTCATCCCAGTGAATTGCTGCCAGGGTACTGGCATGTGCTGCTGGTGCACTCCGCACAAATTTACGCCACATGGATGTTGTGCACTGGACTTCATCGGGGTCTTGAGGTGTCTGGGCATTGTCCAAATCACTATAAATCATCTCCCGCACAGCTAATTCCCGCAGATGTTGGAGACCTTTATCCACAGTGGTCCACTTGCCTATGTGATATACAATATCTTCCTTATGGGGATATCTTTCTTTGATAGCTGCCAGGAGTCGTCTCCAGAGGCTGAGGGCCTGTGCTCCTCTCCCGATTACTTTGTCGATTACCCTTTCTCTAGAGAGGGATCCCAGCTGCTTGGCTTCATTGCCTTCTAATTGTAGGCTACTGGCCCCAGCATCCCAGCATCGGAGCAGCCAAGTGAGGATGTGTTCACCTGGGCGTCGACCATAATCCTTTCGTATTTCTCGCATCTCACTCAGGGATAAGGATCGAGTGATTTCTGATTCCTTTATGATTTCCGTCTCGTCTTCCTGCTGTTTTTGTGATGGCTCTGCTTTAGAGGTACCTGCCAATTCCCCTTCTCCCTCCTTCTTAGGAGAGCCTTCTTCCCTTACTAAACGAGCTGACCTCCGTTTCCATTGTTTTGACTTGACTATGGGGGCGACTGATACCATAGTTGGTTGGTCCTCTGGGTCAGCCACAGCATGTGTTACTTGGCCATCAGACTCAGAGACTTCCTCCCTCTCTTCAAGTTGCTGGATGATGTTAAACAGTGTTTGATAGGAATAAACCAGGACCCAGCACAATGCTGCAAGCTGTTGTTCTCCGGCATTATCAGGATCAGGACATACAACTCTCAAACATTCTACCAAGTTTTTAGGATTTAGCACTTGCTCAGGGGTGAAGTTCAAAACTATTGGAGGAGACACTCGTGACAGGTATCTGCTAACATCATCCCACACACCGTGCCACTCACCACGAGACTGTTTCGGGACAGATTCCCAAATAAGTTTTCTAAACAATCGACTAATCTTAGAGAGAAAATGAAACCTGTTATTCAGAATTAGAAATAGCAATACATGGGTTACAGATGGATCTTCAAAATACTCCCAAACTGTTGTAATTAGCCCACTGTGAAAGAAGGGAAAGGTACCATTCCTGATATTATTAATAAACTGGTGTCCAGATGAGAAAAGGAAGGCAGTGTAGTTCTGAATATTCTCTGAAAGATAGTTTCCATGGGACCCAAATGATAACAGCGCAGAGCCTGAATTCCAGATTAAACCCAAGGTCAGTGCTTGGCAGCACAACGAATTAAAAAAAGTGAACACAGATTGTAGCACTTGGTCGGATCGGATATATAGGAGAAAGGAGAATATGACACGAATTGCATGACATATGAACAAAGCCATTATTATTAACAGGGCAAGGAACATGGTTACTAGCAAGCAAGTGTGTTAGTTGTATGCGTTTAATCAATTCTATTGTTATCTCAACCCTTCGAGCCCCACGTTGGGCGCCAAAAAGGACTGTGGTGGTTTTACCGTGCTGGGCAGCTAAACCCCACAACTGCTCTCTCACTCCCCCTCCTTTAGATAAGGAGGGGGAGAAGTAAAGCAAAGAACAACTCACGGGTTGAGATAAGGATAATTTAATTAAAGGGAAATAATTATAATAATTAAATAAAGACTACCATGAACTAAACAATTTAACTAAGGGGAAAATAAAAGGGAAAGGGGAAAAAGGGAGGAAAACAAACAAACAAAATAAATGAAAGCTATATGGAAGTGCAGAGGAAAGAAATTACTCTCTACTTCCCACAAATGAGCAATGATTGACCACGTCCTTGAAGCAAGGCCTCAACGCACGCAGCCGGTGTTCGAGAGGAGGACCGACGTCTTCTCAACGAGAGCCCACCCCTCCCTCTTCTTTCCTGTTTCCACCTTTTATTGCTGAGTGTGACACCACATGGTATGGAATATCCCTTTGATTGGTTTAGGTCAGCTGCCCTAGTGATGTTTCTCTCCTCACTTTTTGCCCACCCCCTAGGAGGGTTAGAGAAAGGCCCAACGCTGTGCCACTGCTGCTCAGCAGTAGACACAACCCTGGTGTGATAACACTGCTGTTCCAGCTACAAGTACAGAGTACGGCACTGTATGGGCTGCTGCCGGGAAAGTTAACATTCCAGCCAGACCCAGTACACAGGGCTGATAGATAGGGCTTTAAACTAGAGTCAAAGGGGGAAAGGGATAAAACCAGGCATGCTGGTGATGAGCTGGTGATGGTGCACTAGAATCAGAGGGACTGTGTGCCAGTGAGGCCTTTCGGTCAGCTCCACAAGGTGCTGCATGCAATGAAGTGCATTTGAAGTGCTTCTACACAGATGCATGCAGTATGAGGAATAAAATGGATGAGTTAGAAGTCTTGGCCCAGTCCCACAGCTACGACATCATTGGCATAAGCAAAACCTGGTGGAATGAGTCCTATGGCTGGTGTGCTGCAATAGATGGTTCCAGGCTCTTCAGGAGGGACAGGCAGGGCAGGTGAGGAGGTGGGGGTGGTGGTGATGTATGTGAAGGAGGGGCTGGACTGTAGGGAGCTTCAAGTTGGGGATGGCAAAGTTGAGAGCCTCTGAGTAAGGATTAAGGGATGAACAAATGAAGGGGATGTCATCGTGGGAGTCTATTACAGACCACCCAAACAGGATGATGACACCAATGAGTTATTCTTTGAGGAACTAAGACATACCTTGAGATCAACTACCCTTGTCCTTATGGGGGAATTCAACTTATCAGAAGTTAATTGGGTATATCACACAGACAACACGAGCAGGTCCAGAAGGTTCTTAAAGCACCTAGATGATAACTTCTTGGTGCAGGTGCTAAGAAAGACAACCAGGAAAGGTGCCTTCCTTGATCTGTTGCTGGAAAACAGAGAGGGTCTTGTGGAAGACGTGGCAATTGGTGGCCGTCTTAGTCATAGAGACCATGAAGCAGTTGAGTTTAAACTTTTTGGTGACAGAAGGAAAATTGCCACCAAAACTTCAGCCCTGGATATGGGGAAAGCAGACTTCAGGCTGCTCAGGGAACTAGTCAGCAAGGCCCCTGGGAAGCTGCTTTTGAAGGTTTTGGCATCCATCAGTGTTGGACAGCCTTTAAGCACTGCCTCCTAAAAGCACATGATCAGGGAATTCCAAAATATTGGAGGTCAAGCAGGCAGTGCAGAAGACCAGCCTGGCTGACCAGGGATCTTCTGGAGCTTAGGCATAACAAGAAATTGTATGGCTGCTGGAAGCGGGGTCAGTCAATGTGGAAGGAATCCAGGGACACTGTTCGCGTTCGTAGGGAAAAAATTTGTGTGGCCAAAGCCCAACTAGAGTTGAAGCTGGCCACATCTGTGGGAGACAATTCAAGATGTTTTTTTAGATATGTGAACAAAAAAAAGGAGAACCAAAGAAAACATAGGTCCTTTACTTGACGGGCAAGGTCTCCTCACAGACGAGGACATAGGCAAAGCAGAGACGTTTAATGCTTTCTTCACCTCTGCCTTCAATGCTGATGATGGGCTTTGGGACCCTGGGTGCCCTGAACTGGAGAACCATGCCAATGTGAATGACAAACTCCCAACAGACCTTGAGCGTGTGCAGAATTTCCTGCTCCACCCGGATCCATACAAGTCCATGGGTCCAGATGGGATCCATCCCAGGGTGCTTAAAGAGCTGGCTGATGTCATCGCATGACCTCTCTCAATTATTTTTCAATGGTCTTGGGAATCTGGAGAGGTCCCAGTAGATTGGAAGCTGGCAAATGTTGTCCCAATTTTCAAGAAGGGCAAGAAAGAAGACCCTGTCAACTACAGGCCTGTCAGTCTCACATCAGTTCCTTGTAAAATTATGGAGATTATCCTAGGAGTTATTGAAGCGCACCTGGGAGACAAAGCAGTCATTGGTCCCAGCCAACATGGGTTCATGAGGGGTAGGTCCTGTTTGACAAATTTGATTTCCTTTTATGAGAAGATCACCCATCTAGTCGATCAAGGGAAACCAGCTGATGTGATCTTTTTGGATTTCAGTAAGGCTTTTGACACAGTTTCTCAAAGGACCCTACTGGACAAAATGTCCAGCATACAACTTAACAAAAACATCATGCAACGGGTGAGCAATTGGCTGAAGGGTAGGGCTCAAAGAGTTGTGGTAAACGGGGCCACATCAGGCTGGTGGATGGTCACCAGTGGGGTCCCCCAAGACTCCATTTTAGTGCTAGTCCTCTTCAATGTCTTTATAAATGATTTGGAGGTAGGACTAGAAGGTGTTCTGAGCAAATTTGCCGACGACACCAGACTTGGAGAAATTGCAGATTCTGCTGATTGTAGAAAGGCCTTGCAGAGAGACCTGGACTGATTGGAGAGCTGGGCAATCACCAACCACATGAAGTTTAACAAAGACAAGTGCTGGGTCCTGCACCTGGGATGGGGCAACCCTGGCTATACATACAGACTGGGCAATGAGATGCTGGAGAACATCCCCACAGAGAGGGATCTACGGGTTGTGGTTGAAAGCAAGTTGAATATGAGCCAGCAGTGTGCCCTGGCAGCCAGGAGGACCAATCATATCCTGGGGTGCATCAAGCACGGCATTGCTAGTTGGTCGAGGGAGGAGATTGTACTGCTCTACTCTGCCCTGGTGTGACCTCACCTTGAGTACTGTGTGTAGTTCTGGGCACCACAGTACAAGAAGGACATTAAACTGTTGGAGAGTGTCCAGGGGAGGGCGATGAAGATGGTGAAGGGCCTAGAGGGAAGACGTATGAGGAGCGGCTGAGGTCACTGGGCCTGTTCAGCCTGGAGAAGAGGAGGCTGAGGGGGGACCTCATTGCAGTCTACAACTTCCTCATGAGGAGGAGCAGAGAGGCAGGAGCTGATCTATTCTCCGTAATCAACAGTGATGGAACCCAAGGGAATGACATCAAGCTGAGGCAGGGGAAATTTAGGGTGGACATCAGGAAGAAGTTCTTCACTTATAGGGTGGTCGCACACTGGAACAGGCTCCCCAGGGATGTAGTCACTACACCAAGCCTGTCAGAGTTTAATAAGCATTTGGACTGTGCCCTTAGTCATATGGTTTGAATTTTTGGGTAGACCTGTGTGGTGCCAGGAGCTGGAATTGAAGATCCTTATGAGTCCCTTCCAACTCAGGATATTCTATGATTCTATGGCATATTTTTTTTTGTGACTTTTTCCCATTGTAACAGAAGAGCTGTAGCTAACTGCTTCTGGAAGACAACTGGAATAGCTTCTTCAGTGCATGCTTGAGTTCCTGGTTCCTCATGCTGTAGATGAGTGGGTTCACTGCTGGAGGTATCACCGAGTAAAGAACTGTCACCACCAAGTCCACGTGTGTGGAGTAGATGGAGGGGGGCTTCAGGTGGGCAAATGTGGCAGTGCTGATAGACAGGGAGACCACGGCCAGGTGAGGGAGGCACGTGGAAAAGGCCTTGTGCTTGCCCTGCTCAGAGGGCATCATCAACACAGTCCTGAAGATCTGAATATAGGACACCACAATGAAAATAAAACAACCAATACCTAAACAGAAGCTAAAGGCAATGAGCCCAACTTCCCTGAAATAGTCTGAGTCTGAGCAAGAGAGCTTGAGGATCTGGGGGATTTCACAGAAGAACTGGTCCACAGCATTGCCTTGGCAGAGGGGCAAGGAAAATGTACTGGCTGTGTGCAGGACAGCATGGAGAAAGCCACTGCCCCAGGCAGCTGCTGCCATCTGGGCACAAGCTCTGCTGCCCACGAGGCTCCCGTAGTGCAAGGGCTTGCAGATGGCAACGTAGCGATCGTAGGCCATGATGGTGAGAATATAAAATTCTGACCCAGTCAAGAAAACAAACAGAAAAACCTGTGCAGCACATCCTTGATAGGAGATGGCCCTGGTGTCCCAGAGGGTATTGGCCATGGCTTTGGGCAGAGTGGTGGAGATGGATCCGAGGTCGAGGAGGGCGAGGTTGAGGAGGAAGAAGTACATGGGGGTGTGGAGGCGATGGTCGCAGGCTACGACGCTGAGGATGAGGCCGTTGCCCAGGAGGGCAGCCAGGTAGATGCCCAGGAAGAGCGCGAAGTGCAGGAGTTGCAGCTCGTGCGTGTCTGCGAATGCCAGCAGGAGGAACTCACTCACAGAGCTGATGTTAGGCATGTGCTGACTTTGGACACAGACCCTACGAACTGAAAACAAATATACATGTATAGACTGTTATGAGTAAAGTTTCTGAACAAAATTCCCAGTAAAAGCCTTACATTACCCGTTTCCAAGAGGACCTTTGTCTATCTCCTTGTCTGGAGCCCTACTTTGTGCTTGCTGAATGTCCTGTACATAGCAGCCACTTCTGTCCATCAGCTCCCAGTGGAACACCTCTAATCCAGTGAAATGGTTAATGTCGTTGCTGTGGAGGCACACCTTAACCAGAGGGCACATCCAGGAGGGCTGCTCTGTCCATCCCCTGGTGCCCAGCTGCTGTCTGCTTGCAGCACTCAGCTGGGGGATGGATGAACACAGAGGCTGTGTTGAAAAACCACATCCCCTTGTCTGCAGGTCCTGAAGAACAGCTCAGAAAAGCCCTGGTGCAGTCTGTAAGCAGAGAGAAGAGAAGGGATATTCTCAGGTTCGTCACTAAACTGTTCATGTCTCAGTTGAAGGCAGTAGAAGCTCAGTCACCTGTGCAAATCCAACCACTCTGTTAACACAGAGCCTGCCCCACAATCAGAGCAGGAAGAGGCAGACAGAGAGTGCCGAAAGTGCCTTCTCTTTGCAGACAGCCCCTGCTCTGACCTTCCTCTGCCCAAGCCCTGGGCTCCCTGGGCAGGCTGAGTGCAGGGGCCCTGCTCTGCACCACAGCCCTGGGTGCCTCTGTCTGCACCCCCGGTTTCTCCTTTCTCCAGGAACTGCAGTTGCATTGCCCTCCAGCCAGAGACTTACCAGGTTCAGGGCTGGGAAGTGTTCTCCCCCAGTGAGCTCTGTGCATCCTGCCACTTCTGCCTGCCTTTAAGCACTCTGTCTCTGCAGACAGTGCCCCCAGCCCTGCTGTGCTGTGCAGAGGAGCTGCTCCTGGCCACAGCTGTCTCTGTGCTTCGTGGGACTATCTCAAATGTGTTTTCTCTGTCCCACGAGCCCCAGCCCCAGCTCAGCAGCACAGCACCAGCCCAAGGCACTGCAATCACCCCTCTGGGGGCTTTGCTGATGAGCCCATGAACATCAGGCACTCAGAGGCAATTGAAGACAGCTCTCCAGAAGTCCAAGTCAGAGGCAAGTTTCCTGCAGTGTCCCCCTGAGGGCCAGCACTGACATAGCCTCCCTTGGAGCTCGTTAGAGCAGAACCCTGGAGGCAGTGAGGACAAGGAGACAAAGGCAATGTGAAGGTGACAGTGATGTGTAGGAAAACCGGATGTGTGTCACCAAGCACAAGGGCCTGGCCTTGACCCATGTCCCCTGGGAAAGGAGATCCTTAGCAGTCACACCTTGCTCAGGACTCTTTGTGGGGCAGTAGGAGTTGGGGATGTGCATGGCCAAGTGCAGGAGAATGGTATGACCCGTGCGTGGTTCATGGGTGGGCAAGGAGTTAATTAGGTTCTGTTGCTTTAGTGATTAGCTTTCTCCTCAAAGGCTTTAGTGGCAGAGACAAGAGCCATAGCCATGGACACAAATATCTCACAAGGCAGCTCTGTAGGATGCTGGCCTGCTTCCTGGTGAAGAAGCACCATTGCTTGTATGGCATCCCTTGTGGTGCCCCTGGCCCTCCTCCTTCTTGAGAACTGCTCACTTAGAAGGGTCCCAGTGTGCCCTCATGTGTGGGGTTCCTCTTCCTCTTTTGCAGGACTGGGCTCTTCTTGTAAATGTCAAGAGGCTTCTGTAGGCAAAATCCTGCAGCTTCTTGAGGTTTGCCCACACTGATGCTCCATTCTGTCAGCTCTTTATGTCTGCAGGCAGACAATTCAAATTTTCTGTGATTGTGCTATCTCTGACAAGACAGCAGCAGCAGCAAGAGTTGCAGGGAAATTTGGATAATTCAGGAGTAACCAGTTGAATGGAACTGCAGCAGAGAGTCAGAGAAGGGTAGGGGATGGAAGGCTGCCAGTTTCCACCTCTTCTGTGCTTTCTTCTCATGCATGCTGTCAGTTTGTCTGGAGCTGTGTCCTGAATGTTATGGGGCTGTGCAGGTCAAAATTAGAAGGGCCAAAGCCCAGCTGGAGCTCAATCCATGTATTTATGTCAAAGACAATATAAAACTGTTTATGGAAATGATAAGGAGGATTACGGAGAATCATCATCCTTTATTAGACGTGGGGGAAGTCTGGTGATTATCTATAGATAAGGTAAAGGCTGAGGTACTTAATTCCTTCTTTGCCTCAGACTCTAGCAGCAAGACCAGTTGTTCCCCTGGACATTTCTTCCTCCTCATGGCCAGTGCCAACATTCCAGGGCACGCTTCATGGTTGTTTCTCCTCTCCTTCTCTTTCCTTCCACCACTGACAGCTCTATCAGGGTGGAAACCCCTCCTGAAGTAGGCAGCCCAACCCAGCAGGCTCCTTGCAGCCTCTCAGTCAACTAGACACAAGTCACCTCACCAGCATTTTCCAAGCCAGGGGCCTGCTGCTGGCCTTGCAGCTTCTTGTGGAGACACAGCCAAGCCTTGTGCCTCCTGCTGTGCAGTCATGGACTCAAGCAGAAGGGACAGGACAACCCATCTGGGAGCCTTTTCTGCCTGGGTCCTCCTGGCTCTGGAGGCAGAGGGGATCCCAGTCAGCATGCCAAGCAGCTGCCTTCTGCTGGCCTAGCAGGGCCACTGGCAGCTGGCAGCCCAAAAGTACAAATCCCAGGTCTATGTCAAGGGTGACCTGCCACCCCCAGACACAAGTTACCTCCCAGTCCCTTTCTGTGACACGTTCCTGCTGCTGCCCTATCAAGTGCAGAGACAGAAGTGACCTCACAGTCCCTGCCACAGTCACATTCCTGCTGCTGGGGCAGGGAGATCCTGTAGGCAGGAAGCTCTGTTCCTCTCTCTTGTCCTCTATGGACTGCGGCTCACCTTTCTGGTTTAGGAGAGTAAACAAAGTTTTAGTTGAAAGGCTGTTTGTTGTTCTGTTTTTGTGTTGTCAGCTCTGTGGTCAAGGTATGGGCAAGCATTATGGCTTAGGGTTTTGTTTAGGTCTGGCAAGGAAGTCTAGAGATAAATAGAGCATTTAATGGTAGTGTTAAGGGCAGGGATCAGGTGGTGAGCAAAGAGAGTAAATGTAAGGTGAAGTAGGGGGCTCTGCACTGAGTTTTTCTTGAGGTGATATTTTGGGAGTTCTGTTTTACAACAGTGGATTCCTTTCACATTCTTGGACTAATGGTTTAGGGTTGAGGGATTTTACTATTGTCATATTGTTTACAGGCCTTACCAAGACTGAAGTCAGTGTTACAGCAGCATCAACATTGCAGGAACCCTTCTTACCTCTACATAAAGGTAAACTTCCGAGCTCCTCTTCCTTTCCTCTTCCCTCCCCCAAATCTCACATTTCTCCTGGCCAGGCTACTCCTGGAGCCTCCCCATAGCAGTCATCTAACTGGGATCAGCTTTCTGATGGCTGTCATTATACTTCAGAGTAGCCTGTAAGTCACCTCTGTTAGCTACATTATTCTGTAGTATTAGAATAAGCTCAATACTCTGTGGGCTATTTTATTCAAGTTACTCACAAAGCCTCCTGTGTGGGAAATTTGTTAGGGCAGATAACTGGAAGCCATGATTATAGAGGGAGGCAAAGGCACTGTGCTGAGAAAAATCACTGTTTATTTTGGTGAATCAGAAGGGCCAAGGCCTGACTCCCAGCCACTGGGATGAGGAAGTCCTGCACGCCCAGCATCCTCCATGTCTCCAGCCTCTTCCTGGGGTCTGTGGGTAGAGGGGTGATGCCCACAATATTCATGTGAAGGAGGTTAGTGATATGACACCTCCCGGTGTTTGCACAGGATTGAAAGCGAGAATTCATGGTCCTAAATGCCATTGAGTACTAACACGTCTTCTCATAAGCCATGGCCAAGGGGACAAAGATGTCAGTGCTGCCAATGCAGCCTTCCATTCTTTGTCAGAGCCCTCTTTCTTCTCCTCTGCACACTTTCTTCTATGCTGTCCCACACTTCCCTGAAGGCTGCAGACAGACACTTCTCTTCCCTCCACCTTGCTCTCACTCTGGTGTTCCCATGACTTTCACTGCTGCCTCTCCACTCTCACCAGTTGTTCCTTCCAAACAGCAAGGGCATGGGCTCATCCGAACTTTGTCCCTCTGGGTGACTCTCTCTGACCCACTGCACAAGTGCCAGTGCCTCACCTTTAAGTCAAGAATTTCTTCTGACTATCGAATCTAAATCTACCCTCTTTAAGATTAAAGCCATCCCCCCTTGTCCTATGATAGAGTCATAGAAATCATAAAAACACAAATTTGGAAAGGACCTACAAGATCATTTGAGTCCAACCTTCCTATCACTAATACTACCCACTAAGCTACTGAGCCATATCTCCTAGCACCTTGTCCTGGTTCTTCTTGAACACTGTGATGGTCAGTGAGTCTACCACCTCCCTGAGCAGACCATTCCAGTTCCCGACTACTCTTTGAGAGAAGAAGTTTTTCGTGATACCTAATCTAAACATCCCCAGGCACAACTTGTGGCCATTTCACTCGAGTCCTATCATTAGTTATCTGAGAGAAGAGGCTGATCCCCGCCTTACATCACAACCTCTCTTCAGGAAGTTGTAGAGTGCAATAAAGTCTCCCCTGAGCCTCCCCTTCTGCACACTAAACAATCCCAGTTCCCTCAGCCACTCCTCATAACACCCTGTGCTCCAGAACCCTCAACAATTTGTTTGCCCTTCTCTGGATATGTTCCCAGGGCCTCGATATCCTTCTTGGTAACATAGGGTCAAAACTGAACACAGTGCTCGAGGTGTGGCCTCACTAGAGCCGAATACAGGGGGATGATCACCTCCCTGCTCCTGCTGGCTGCGCTATTTCTAATACAAGCCAGGATGCCTTTGCCAGCCTATTTGCTCACCTGGGCACCACGGCTGGTTCATGTTCAGCCGAGCTGTTCATCAACACTCCCAGGTCCTTTTCCTTTTCACAGTCTTCTAGCCACTCTTGCCCTAAGCCTATAGCGTTGCATGGAGTTATTGTGGCCAAAGTGCGCGACCCTGATCCCCTCAGGCAGATCAATACTATCTCCCAACTGGGTGTCATCTGTAGATTTATCTGATCTAGGTCATCAATAAAGAACATAAACAAAGATAGGTCCTAGTACTGACCCCTGGGGGACACTACTTGTAAGAGGATGCCAGCTGGACCCCAACCAAAAAATCTTGTTTAAAATCTCTGAGGAGAGCCTTTTATGGGCTTGGTATGGACAACAGTAGCAGTGTCACAGATAATCATAGAAACATGGGATCACAGAATTATAGAATGGTTTTGGTTCAAAGGGACATTAAAGATCACTTATCATATTCTTCTTAACAGAGCTAAACAAACTCCTAGACCACAAAACCTTGACAATACCCTAACCACAGATGTCACACCTTAAACAGAATACCAAACACTCGGTAACACAAAAAACTAATTATTCCTTAATCTTTAATTCAGATAGGTGAGCCGTAGTCCCTAATACCATACATGTACAAATAACATTGAAAGTCCCTGTACTCTGTGCATTAACCTTCTCAAGCTTCAACACCCCTCCTAAACCTTACCTTAAGACGCTTGGCACCTTAGGAGCAAGGCAGGAACTGAATTGCTGTGTAGTCAAATGGCATTCAAAGCTAGATGTGAGGGGCCATGGATCTGATCAGTTTGTGGGACACAAGGAGGAAATAACTGGGAATGCTTTGATGAGCTCAGCTCTGCCTCAGCATCTCCAGCCCCAGCAGGAGGAATGTGACTGTGGCAGTGAATGTGAGGTCACTTCTGTCTCTGCACTTGATAGGGCAGCAGCAGGAACGTGTCACGCAAAGGGACTGTGAGGTCACTTGTGTCTGGAGGTGGCAGGTCAGCCTTGGCTTCTCCCTGGGAGCTGCACTTTTGGGCTGACATCTGGCAGTGGCCCTGCTAGGCCAGAAGAAGGCACCTGCTTGGCATGCTGACTGTGGGATCCCCTCTGCCTCCAGACCCAGGGAGGACCCAGGCAGAAAGAAGGCCCCAACATGGGTTGTCCTGTCCCTTCTGCTTGAGTCCATGAGTGGGCAGCAGCAGGCACAAGGCTTGGCTATGTCTAGCCAAGAAGCTGCAAGGCCAGCAGCAGGCCCTGGCTTGGAAGCTGCTGCTGAGAGATTACTTGTGTCTGGTTGGCTGAGAGGCCACAAGGAGCTTGCTGGGTTGAATTGCCTACTTCGGGATTGGTTTCCACCCTGATGGAGAACCCTTTGTGGTAGTAGGAAGAAGAGAAGGGAGGGAGAAAAACCCACGAAGCGTGCCCTGGAATGTTGGCACTGTCCATGAGGAGGAAGAAATGTCCAGAGCAACAACTGGTCTTGCTGGTAGAGTCAGAGGTAAAAGAGAATGAATTAGAGTACCTCCTTCTTTACCTTATCTCGAGATCCTTTACCAGATTTCCCCCACATCCAATAAAGGATGATGATTCTCATTAATCCTCCTTTTTTAAAGTATTTCTTTCAGCAGTGTTTGTCTTTGAAGAGTTATATACAGATTGAGCTCCACCTTGTCTTTGGCCCTTCCAATTTTCACCTGCAGAGCCCCAAACATTTTGGACACTGCTTCAGACAAACTGGCAGCATGCATGAGAAGGAAGCACAGAAGAGGTGGAACCTGTATGCCTTCCATCCCCTACCTTCTGTGACTCTGTGCTGCAATTCCATTCAATTGGTTACTCCTGTATTATCCAAACTTTCCTGCAGCTCCTGATGCTGCTGTCTTCTCAGAGATAGCACAATGACACAAAGGTTGAACTGTCTGCTTGCAGCCGCGGATGGCTGACAGAATGGAGCATCAGTGTGGGGGAATCTTTAGAAACTGAAGGATTTTGCCTTGAGAAACCTCTTGACATTTCACAAGAAGAGAGAGCCCAGTCATGCAGCAGGGGAAAGAGAGGAGACCCCACACATGGGGGCAGACTGGGACCCTGCTGAGTGAGCAGTGCGCAGGTTGAGGGAGGGTCTTAGGCACCACAAGGGATGCCATACGAGCAGTGGTGACTGCTCACCAGGAACCAGACCAGCTTCACCACCAGGGCTGCCTTATGAGATATTTGTGTTCATGGCTATGTCTGTTGTCTCTGCCACTGAACCTTATAAGGAGAACTGCTAATCATCAAAGCAACGGAGCCTAATTAACTCCTCGCCAACCCATGTAGCAGACAGAGGTCATGCCAATCTCTCTATCACTTAGTACATGCACATCCCCATCTCCTACTGCCCAACAAAGAGCCCTGAGCAACCTGTCCAAAGGGAAAGGGATCTGCCATTTCCTATGGGCCAAGGGACAAGGCCTGACCCTTGTGCTTGGTGAAACACATCCAGTTTTCCCTACACATCAGTGTCACCTTCACACAGCTTGTGTCTCCTTGTCCTCACTGCCTCCAGGGTTCCTGCTCTAACGAGCTCCAAGGGAGCCTGTGTCAGTGCTGACCCTCAGGGGCACACTGCAGGAAGCTTTCTGCCTCCTGACTTGGACTTCTGCAGAGCTGTCTTCAATTGTCTGTGAGTGCCTGAGGTTCGTGGGCTCATCAGCAAAGCCCCCAGAGGGGTGATTGCAGTGCCTTGCAGGCTGGTGCTGTGCTGCTGAGCTGGGGCGGGCTCATGGGACAGAGAGAGCTCGTGGCAAGAGGGCCGTGGTGCAGAGAGACAGCTGTGGCCAGGAGCAGCTCCTCTGCACAGCGCAGCAGGGCTGGGGGCACTGCGTGCAGAGACAGAGTGCTTAAAGGCAGGCAGAAGTGGCAGGATGCACCCAGAGCTCACTGGGGAGAACATTTCCCAGCCCCTGAACCCGGTAAGTCTCTGGCTGGAGGGCAATGCAGCTGCAGGTCCTGGAGGAAGGAGGAAGCTGGGGGGTGCAGGAAGGGCTTCCCACGGCTGTGGTGCAGAGCAAGGGTCCCTGCACTCAAGCCTGCCGAAGGGGAGCCCAGGGGCTTGGGCACAGGGAAGGGTGAACCAGAGGCTGCCTGCAAAGAGAAAGCACTGGCACTCCTCTGCCTGCCTCTTCCTGCTCTGATTTTGAGGCAGGCTCGATGTTAATGCGGTAGTTGGATTTGCACTGGTGACTGAGCTTCCTGTACATTGAACTGAGACATAAGCAGTTTAGTGAGCAGACCTGCGAATATCCCTTCTCTCTGCTTACAGACTGCACCAGGGCTTTTCTGAGGCTGTTCTTTGGGACCTGCAGACAAGGGGATGTGGTTTTCAGCACAACCTCTGTCTGCATCCATCCCAGCTGAGTGCTGTAAGCAGTAGCTGGGCAGCAAGGGGATGGACAGAGCCAGCTCTCCTCGAAGTGACTTCTGGCTGAGGTTTTTGCCCGTATCAACGACATTTACCACTGCTGTGGAGCTGTGTGGCTGTGTGCTGTGTACAGGAAATTCAGCAAGCACAAAGCAGGGCTACAACCAGGGAGACACACAAAGGTCACGTTGAAAGAAAGATAATATGAAGGCTCTAATGAGAAAGGAAATGAATATTGTTCAGGGAAATTTCCCCTAACAGTCTGTATATTTCCTTTTTTCAGTGTCCTTGATGAAGAGGGCAGGGAAATGCCCAATGTCAGCTCTGTCAGCGAGTTCCTCCTGCTGGCATTCGCAGACTACTGCGAGCTGCAGCTCCTGCACTTGGCGCTCTTCCTGGGCATCTACCTGGCTGCCCTCCTGGGCAACGGTCTCATCCTCAGCGCTGTAGCCTGTGACCACCGCCTCCACACCCCCATGTTATAACCCCTACACTCCTCAACCTCGCCCTCCCTCGACGTGGGCTGCATCTCCACCACTCTGCCCAAAGCCATGGCCAGTACCCTCTGGGACACCAGGACCCATCTCCTACTCAAGGCTGTGCTGCACAGGTCTTCTTTTTGTCTTTATCATTGGTGCAGAGTTTTTTTCTTCTGTTTTTCTGTCATGGCCTACGACCGCTCCGTTGCCATCTGCAAGCCCCTGCACTACGGGAGCCTCGTGGGCAGCAGGAGGCTGTGTCCAGATGGCAGCAGCTGCCTGGGGCAGTGGCTTTCTGTATAGTATCCTGCACACGGCCACTACATTTTCCCTGCCCCTCTGCCAAGGCAATGCTGTGGACCAGTTCTTCTGTGAAATCCCCCACATCCTCAAGCTCTCCTGCTCAGGTACCTACCTCACAGAAGTCAAGTTTCTTCTGGTTAGTGCCTGTTTAGGTGTTGGTTGTTTTGTTTTTATTGTTTTTTTCCTACATGCGAATCTTCAGGGCAGTGCTGAGGATGCCCTCTGATCCAGGGCCAGCACAAAGCCTTTTCCACGTGCCTCCCTCACCTGGCCATGGTCTCCCTGTATCTCAGTACTGCCGTGTTTGCCTACCTGAAGCCCCCCTCCATCTCCTTGCCATTCCTGGATCTGGTGGTGAGCCGTTTTGTATTCAGCGTTGCCTCCACGTAGTGAACCCCCTCATCTACAGCATGAGGAATAAAGAGCTCAAGGAGGCACTGAGGATGTTGTTGCTATATTCAGTATTTCGACACCGAAGCCATCTTCTGCATGTGATTCCCTGAAGTATGGCTTTGGACAAGGCAGAAACGTCTTTGTTCCTATATTTCAAAATTAGTTCATCCTTTTCAATATTGTTCCAATATGCTAAATATTATTTTTATCATTTTATTTTATAAATTTAAGTTATTTTTGTTCTTCTATCTCCTTCTACCTTTTCTTCTAACTAAAGACCTCCTGTAGAGGTGCTGCTAAACTCTTTGTGACTAACTAAATAAAGGAACCAGCAGGTAGGCAGTTTCTGTGGATCTCATTTCTCATACACTCTTCTCAGGCACAGCAGTGGTTGTGGGATGAAGATCCTTGCTGCAACGTGGTGGAAAGCCCTGGTGTCCTCCTTTGGGGCTGCCCTTTTCTGCCCTGGCGGAAGACACTCCTTGCCTGCAGCCTTTGAGTCCAGGGTCACCACTTTCTTTGACCCACGAACACTGACAGCAGCAGGACATGGTCGTTTTTGTGCTGGTCACCCTTCTCTTCCACACTGCTGTCTTGTAGCACCACTGAATCAGAACTGGCCTTCCAGCCAGTGCCCCTATGAGTATGGCTTTTCCAAAAGTGAGGTGGAGGAAGCATTGAGGAAGCAGCCCGATCCGATGTGAAAGTTCTACCCTGCTCAGAGCAGATCTTAGCACTGGAAGCCTCCAGAGCTCCCTTCTGACTCTAATCCTGAAGGAAAGAAGTAGCAAGAGAGTGGAGGTAGGGGGAGGGAACACTGCTGTGGGCAGAGGTATTACTGGCATTTGTAATCCCTGCCAGACATCACAAAGTGACAGATTCACTGAGATTGGAGGGGACCTCCACAGCCCATCTAGCCACCCCCGCTAGCCATGCATGGACACCTCCACCAGGCAGCCCAGGCCCATTTCCAGTTGGGCTTTGGTATCTCCAGTGATTGGGATTAAGCCCACTTTTGGAGAAATATGATCCAGTGCTTGGTATTGCTCAGAGTAAAAGTGTTTTCCTGTGGGGAATGTCATGTATTCCCATGTCTTGTCCTGTGCCGGGCACTGCTGAGATTGTCAGAGGAAAATACCTGAGAGCAAGTCCATGTCTCATAGGCACTTCATAGCAGCGAGGCAGAGACAGGGTTGAAGGACTCAACGCTTTTTCTGTCTTAGTCTGTACCAAAAAGCTCCCCTAGGCCTCTGTATTTAGTAAAAGAAGTCAAGGATGAGGAAGAGAATGTATTGAGAGGGAGAGGCCATGAAAAGTCACCCTGGACAATGTTCATTTTCTGCCCCTGCATTGGACTGACCCTGGGCAAGGCCCAGCTTAGGAAGCAGCCGTGCTGGACATTCATGGTGGGCAGTGAGCTTGGCAGGAGGCAGCCGTGTGCCCTGGGAGCACAGGGGAGGGAAGGCTGAGGGGCACCTCACACCAACTTATGCCAGGAGCTGCAGGGATGTCAGGAAGAGCCCAGGGCCAGGCTGTGCCCCGGGGGCCATGAGCCCTGCCTGCCCTCCTCCTGCCACGCTGAGTGCACTGGCTGCAGCAGAGGGGACCCTCCAGCCAGCCTCTGCCACCCGCCTGGCCCCAGCCCTCTCCTGTGCCCTCCCCTTGCTGCTCTCTGATGCACGCCAGCACCTCCCCGTGCATGCCAGCCAGCACATCTGCTGAGGGCAAGGGCGGCTGCTGCAGGGGGCAGGGGAGCTCAGCATGGCCCTTGCAGCCCCCTGCCCTGGCCCTGCCTCTGCCCTTGGGCTCGGCCCCGGCCTTGGCTCTGTTGGCAGGAGCGCTTTTGTCATGGGCTTCCTGGCCTCCCTGCGCCTGCTTACAGCTGCTGCCCACTCAGGCTGCTGCTGGCAAACGTGTCCTCACAAGAAGCACCACCCCTTGGGCTGCTTCCTCCTGGCCTCCCCCACTCAACTGCCTTGACTCCTTGTCTCTGCTGGGCCCCACCTTCCGCACCCAAATGCCTTCCTTCACTGTCATCTCCCTTTCCCTGCCCCGGTAGGTTGACAGAGTCATGGGATATATGACCACAGGTGTTGTCATGCTTGTGTAACCAGATTGGTGATGGCAGAAAAAGACCGTTCCTTCACTAGTGATCAAAATCCTTCTTCATGTTAGGCCACAACTGAACA